>OY735213.1:51516784-51951784 GCA_963457665.1 Thysanoteuthis rhombus
GTTTCAATAAACAGTTTCATTAAACAACACTTATCGTTTGTTTTAGATTTAGGACTAATAACTGCTGTAACAGTTTTGAGGAGTAGTTTGATAAGTAAATTATACTTATGAGGTTTACAGTATTTATATATTTTTGGGTTCGATGACAAACAAACAAAAAAATGGAACAGATTTTTTAGTCAGGGGATTGTTCGTCTTTAGAATCATGATGTTGTTTTAGATAGCTAAACACTAATAACCTCCTGGCTAAATAATTGTTTCCTTTCTGATAATATGTATAATGACAACAACAGAAATGAAAATTATGACTGCAATAATAATTATGAACTGCTCAAACCTCAAAATATATCAACACAGTAACCCTCCATTGATATAATTTAACAATCAAACAACCTCAAAAAATAACTTAGCTGTCATTAGTCTTAAATCTAAAACCCCCTAAAAGGATGTATACGAGTGTAATATCATTGTGGCCCCACAAACGGCCTGCCTGACTAACCATCCGAGTGGGCTACAGACTCTTCTCACTTAGCTCGTCTCTATTTATGTACATCTCCTGGCCACATTTTTGTGGCTGCAACCTTGAAAATCAGCATGAGTACATCACTAGGTATCATCAGGAAAATGCTTTTTTTCTTTTTAAATAAAAAATGCTTTTTCGGGTCTCTGTGATCATTTCAGACCAACAATGTTTTAGATGGTTAGTTCTGGTTCACATGTTTGCTATGGTGTTTAATATATATACAATATGGATATATCTATAATATCATTGTGCTTGATCCTACTTGCATTCAGTAATGACATAATGGAGTGGTTAGGTAGTTTAATAAGAGGGTTGAGAAAAAAAGAGAGTAAAAAAAGGTAGTTTGGTAGTTTAATAAGAAGGTAAGAGAAAAGGCAGAAAAGAAAGTTTGGTAGGTTGATAAGAGGGTTGGAAGAGAAGAGGCAGAAAAGAAAGCTAGGTGGTTTGATAAGAGAGAATGAAGGAAGGGAAGAGAGACAAAATTAGGTAGTGTAATAAGAGGGTAGGAAGGGAGAGGAAAATAAGTTAGTTTAAAAAGGAGAGGGGAGAAAAAGTTTGGCTGTTTACTGAGAGGTAGAAAGATTTCCACATATAAAACTAATCCATGGTTGTACAACATTTTAATAAAAATGTATTGGCAATGAAGTTTGAAAGGGATAAGGGAGAGAATGTGAAGATACAGGCGAAGGATGAGAGAAGGATTCAGGCATGTGATAATGGATTATCTTTGTTGTCAACACCCATGGAATTTCCCTGGGTTCAGCTAGTTACACTATTATTCAGTTTGTGTATATATAACCATTATGCTTCAAATTGTTATACATCTTAACTTGTTCATTCCTACTAAAATTGTACTTATTTGAAAATTATTTGTGTTTCACCTGCTAGAACCAAATAATGAATTAATCCTCTAAATTAATATACAGTTTGTAAAGTTTCACTTTGTTTTCTTGTGGCGTTAGCAGTTTCTTTTCATGATTAACTAAAATAGAGAAAAAGAAAAGAACTTAAACTAGACCCTCTGCCCTTCGCAGCCACCTCACAAGAGGTTGATTAGGGTAAGAATGGAAGATACCAACTACAATACGGTGGGCTGGGGTTAAAGAAGCACCACAGGGTCATTCGTAGGCTCCAGCTAAGTAAAATATCATAAATTCTTGAACTGTCTGAAGTACTAAGTCAAGGTCCAGATCCCAAGTTTAGTAAAAGTGACCATCTGCTCTCAGCAAACAAGCAAAACAAAAACTATTTTCCTACCTTTGCTACTAATGCTAATAATATTCGCCTCCAAATTGTTATATACGTTAATATGAAATTCTCAATTTTTCTAAAAACGCTAGACTTGTGAAGGAAGATTATATATTTCACTGATAGCTACACGGGGAGAGGTGATCTGGACTTATTTTAAGATAAAACCTAATAAGTAGGCAAAGATTTTTTTTTCTCCCACAGGGCATTGATCTGGGCACCCAGCCGGCTACACAGTCAGGTCAATAGAGGCAGCGGACCTCTGCTTCATCAGAGTGTCTGGGATCTCTGCTTAAAGTTACAGGTAGCTCTACTATCTGGTGTATCTGCGTCTAGAAATCATGGACAGCCATTCTATCCGCAGGTTCTGTGCTTAGAGGTGCAGACAGCCATACTGTCTCGATTCTTCTCCAAAGGGATATTACAATTCTATAACCAGCTTGGCATCTACCAACTGCTCATTGTTCGCGTGCTGTGGTTCAATCACAGGCAAGCCATACTGTTGGAATACTTTTGCAAAGGGGAGGCAAACCCCTTCAGCAAGCACGCATCTATCAGGAGGAGGACGCTCCTGTCAAACCTATGACATTGAAATCCTGCTCCTATCCCTGCCACTTGGTTTAAAGGGTGGGCTTGACCCTGGGCAAGCTGGCCTCACCTTAAAAATCTATTCCTCAGACTAGAGGTAAAATCAGCCGTCTATGCTGTGGCAATCTCTCCCAAAGATCTTTGACCACAAAGCCAAGCCATTCATTCGTTCATTCATTATTTAATCTCCATGTGCTTTTCAGCCTTTCTCTTCTCCCCCTCTACCTGCCATTGCAATTTACTGAACAAAAATAAGAATGCAAGAAGATGCTTATGCTTGAATGGGAGCAAAAGAGACCCAGCCTTTGCTTCAAATGTCATTCATTTGTTACTATTCCCTCCTAAATCCTGAAAATTAAGTTATAGTAGTAGACAGGAAATGTAGACAGATATCATAAGTTACCAATGATAATGACAACAGATATTTCATTTTCCTTTACAGGTTTTTATAATTAACATAGATACATTTTCTGGGTGATGAAGTACATTACTGAAATTGCAGAACTAAATATGTATGATTAATGAACATATCGTACCTCATATAAAAAAAATCACCATTGCCTGTGCATGTACCAGGACTAATTATGAAAGAATTGCCTAAAAAAAAAAAAAGAAAAGATAGATCTTCTATCTAAAATATCTAAAAGAAGATACCAACACACGATTTGGGCATTAATGGTCCTAAATGACATTAGAGATACCAAAAAGCACTTTTTAAAAAGAAAACAAAAACTGTTTTTAGATGATACCCAGTGGTATACTCATGGTAATTTCCGAGGTTATAGCCCCCAAAATGGGACCAGGAACACTCGGAGACACATGGACACAGAAGAGAAGAATCTGTAGCCCATTTGGCTGGTTGGTTGTGCAGGCCATTTGTTGGGCTACACTGATTCACTATCTTAGTTGTCAGCTTCTATAACATTTCCATGGGTCCAGTCAGTACCACATAATTTCACCAAGATGATTTTATTTTACAAATGATGAATACAGTCGTCTATTGACTTATGTCTGACCAACTAACGTCCTTATAAGGGGTTAATAAGAATTTTCAAACTTGAAAAAGGCATGCTATACTGTATAACATTTTCTGTTTGTCTTGAAGGCGTATGACACACCAGCATCCAGCATAAATCATGTTCCGCACAGTCTTTTATTTGAGTGTATCAGGTTGGTTGAGATCTGTAAATATATTCAGGTATACCTAGGTTAGTGCAGCTAATTTGTTCCAAAATTTTCCATACTGCTAAAAAATGTACTGTTCGAGATCTCATAATTTTTTTGGTGTTTTTCAGCTTATCGTTACTTTAATTACATTAATTAGTGCTGCAATACCTTAACCACACTTCATCGAAACCACAAGGTATTGCTATATATATATATATATATATATATATATATATATATATATGTACACACATATATATTTACACATATATGTGTGTCTGTATATATATATATATATATGTGTGTGTGTGTGTGCATGTACATGCATATGTGTGTGTGTGCATGTACATGCATATGTGTGTGTGTGCATGTACATACATATATCTGTGTGTGTGTGTGCATACATATATCTGTGTGTGCGTGTGCATACATATATCTGTGTGTGCATGTACATACATATATCTGTGTGCATGTACATATATTTATGTGTTTGTACATCTACGTACATTTGTGGGTGTCTGCACATATGTGTGTGTGCGTGTGTGTTTATATATTAAATTCATATATATTTATGTGTATCTTTTTATCATCACTGTACAATACAGTGCAATGCAATATTGTAATTATGGCATTAAACATATGTATGTTCAATATAGAAATTTAGATGTATATGTATGTTTTATGGTATCTTATTTTGTGCAGTGTGTATATTTCACTCCACTCTATAGTGGTTGAGTCCCGTCCATACTTCCAGAACATAACCTGGACATGAGTCGATGCCTGGCTATAGTAACCAATAGAATTTCAGATGATGACTAGACTTTAGATTTAGATTGGTTAATCCATAACAATGTTCCAAGTTCTCTCCACTGTGCTGACTCATGGATTGAAAAGACACTGCTTTAACATTGCGTTTTCCGATCTATGAGTCATTGTGACCAAACTTCTAAAATGTCATTACTGAATGAGATGCACAAAACATTTTGTGGAGAGTTCTAGCAAGGGGAGGAAATCAACCAATCCACAGGTTGTCTACAACATGATTGCTGTTTATGCAGGGCAAAATTGATGAAGTCCATTGCATAACATTTCTTGAGGGCTTTTCTATTTTTGTATTTTGCGATTATTTCCTAGCAAATCAAAACAAAAATAAAGCAGGTCTGGTTAGTTACTCAATAGAAACTATCATGGACCAACTGCTTTTGGTAGCATTCCGTAATAGGGCTGATCAATTAAAACATTGGAAAAAAAGGGTGATTGATGAAGTTACTGCTCTCTCATTTTGTTTGACAGTGATCACTGAAAAAATCTGAATTTTCCGAAAATCAAGCGTGAATGCTGTCAGATTCAAACTAATTGACCGATTTAGCATAAACTTACATGGTGAATTACCCATTAACATTGATTAATGAGAATATTTTTCTGTTATCAATTGATAAAAACCATCAAGTGACCAACGTCTTTTAGCAGCATGCCATGTTGAGAGTGATCAATTAAAACATTAGACAAAGTGTGATCAATAAAGTTACTTCTCTCACCTTTTTTTGGGCTGTGATCACTGAAAAAAAAGTCTGAACTTAAGAAAAATCAAGCAGATACAAACAAAGGGATCAATTTAGCATAAAGTTAGATTGCAAAGTGAACCCCTCCCCATTAAAAACCCTCCTAAAAAGCAATGTCTTTTTCTGTAGACATAATAAGGAGTAAATGTTTAAAATTTCAGCCCTTTAGCTACATTGGTGCAGCCTGCATGGATGAAAAAATGATAGAAACCTATGTTGACAGAATTGGTTGACAGTTTCTAATATGTATAAAATTATGATGTTTAATATGAAGTCCTTTATGGATCAATAATCTATCTTTATTCAATCACTGAAAAACATTTAAACTGAAGAATACATTTTATAGACTTAGGGGTTGGGGCGGCACTAAAATTTCTGCTGTTAGCACTGATCGATGTTCGTATGAGATTATATAGAATTAATCCTTGGATGTGCAAAAAGCTTTTATACAAATGTATTCTAAAAAATTACATGATTGTGATTGTCAACCAAAACTGTCATCATCATCAATGTAGGTTTCTTCAGTTTTTCAAGTGATTCTGGCTGGATATAGATGTATTGTGTCTACAGGCCACACCAACGTTGCTACAGGGTTGGAAATTTCATTATATTCACTCCTTATAATGTCTAGAAAAAAACTTTTTTCTGATCTTGAGAATCTACCCCCAAAATAAATTTTTTAAGGAGGCGAGTTCAATTTACAGTGTAAGTTTCTGCTAAATTGGTCCTTGAGTTTCTGTCCAACATCATTTAGGATTGCTTTTTGAATTTTTTTTACTGGACCACTTTCCTTACGTTGTTCCAAAAAGGTCTCTAACTGTTCATTGCTTTTTACTGACACTAAAATATTTTTATGTTTTTGTTTTGTAACATAGAGCACTTACAAGATAAAAGCCATCATAAACCATGAATAATTATGCAACATAACAATCTAAGTTCTATCTGAATATTTAAATTAATTCTACTAAAAACGTTTTTGATAAAATAGACTCCAAAGATTGAAGTCATATTTGATTTTTTAATATATTGTACATTTCCAAGATTTTAGATATATATCTGGAAAATTTTGATGTTTTTTTTTTCAACTCAATTTTAGGTGTAAACTTTAGAATAGAGTTGGCAACACTGTGTTTGCTAGATGTTCACACAAGAAACGAGGATGTGCATCTATGCTCTGACTTTCAGGCTTGTATTAATTAACAGCAATTGTTAACGATTTTTGTCTTCGTCAACTTTGAAAAAAAAAAAATTGTTATGACTGTCAACAAAAACTGTCAACACAGGTTTTTTTTCAGTTTTTGAGTTATCTTCTCTGGCTGGCTATGTATGTATATATCATCACTTCGGACTGTACCAATGGAGCTAGAGGGCTGACAATTTAAACTTTTAATCTTTATTATGTCTAGAAACCCCCACTTTTTTTTTTTAAAAGGCATGCCTTTAGATAGGTTTTTAGTGGGTGGATGCAATTTGTAATTTAAGTTCATGTTAAATCGATATCTCAGTTTTCAGCATTCACACTTGTTTTTGAAAATTGAAACTTTTTTTCTGTCATCATTTCCCAGCAAAAGGCGGAAGAAGTAACTTATTCAATGATCACCCCTTTTTCCAAATTTTCTTTCATTGATCACCCCCAACACGGACTGCCAAATGACGTTGGTCATGTGACGGTTCCTATTGAGTGACTAACCAGACCTATCTGTTTGTTTTTATTCTCGTAAGCCTTTGCATTATGATTTTCGCAAATATCACCTTGTGAATGACTCAGCCATATTTCCATAGTGATCGGCTTCATCTCTGCAGCCAGCAACGTTGGTTCTCTGCAGATATTGCTAAACACATTCTTTGAACATAACCAGGTCTTCCTAATCCATAACATATCGGGACTTCTTTAAGAAAACATAATCAACAAGAAATCACGCAGAGAGTGCAAACCTCTGCCAACCTCATTGTTACTAAAAACTGAATGAAAATCAGATCACAAATTGTTACGATTCAAGGGAGGTGACTGTAAAAATTCCTAGATTCGCTCTAGAATTCAATTATTACTCCTTCAGCCCACTCTTCAACAAAATGTCTTTAACATTCATTGTGAACTCTTTGCAATAACCTGTGGACAGACACAAGTGAATATACATATACCCCTTCCAACTTCATTAATCGAGGTAAAAAAAATTGTCTATAATATTCTGTGCCATTATGATAGGGAAAATAAAGGAGAAACCATCTGACCCTTAAAAATTAGACTTGAAGAAAATTAATGAAGTATAATCTGAGTTGATGCCATGAAGTCAACCATAGCAGTGGTCAACAGAACACTATTTTCAAAGCTCACTGCTATGCAAATCTCTATTATCGAAGTATATAGAATGCGAATTGTATTCCTTATATTTCATATACAGCATCATTTTTGATGGCGTGGGTAAACTAGAGTCTTATAATTTTCATTTAGTTTTCAATTCTTGGATGAGTGTGCAATCTGAGAAAGTATCTTAGTAAATCTCTGCTAATCTCAGAAAAATTATCATCCTTACTTACAATCCCAACCAGCTTTCTTTTAACTAGGGTTCTGCGAGGGGTTGTTTGAAGTCCTGAAAACAATTTTATATGTGGATGAAATGAAGCAGCTGACAGTATTTCAGAGGAAGGTGGAATTCATGTATGTTTATTGGAAGTTTGACCCCTTACTAAGTATTTTTGGTAATTATTTGGAATCAAGGTTCCTTTTGAGTTCTTATATTTTCTATATAAGTATAAAAAGTATATAAAAAACATCAATTTTATGAAAGGTAAGCTAAGCTCATCAATATTGTTTTCAAGAAACTGATTTCCATTTCATCTTTTTTATGAAATGTCCTTTTGGTGAGAGGGGACTGAAAAAAAAAGAATATCTTAGAATAGTTTGCAAAATGAGTGAATTTGTGCAAAACTATCTTCCTGTTCTTTCTAGAATACTAACAGTTACTTTTTGATTAAAATACGTATAGATTTTTTGTCTCTAACTTTGAAAAAAGTCAATGTTCCAACTTTTGTTAGGATTATCCAATCTCATCTTTCCAATGGGAAGAGACTGAAAAGAGAGGCTCTCTTTCATTGCAGATATTGTATATTACACCTGAAGAAGACTATAAAATCAATTGGCCAAGAAAGGGTTTGGATTATCAGAACAAAAGTTGGAAGACTGAGTCAAGGGTTTCTTCAGTTTAAGAAAGTTGAGAAAGGTTGGTCCCAACCTGGGGTCACCAAACTTTTCAGATCATCAATCCCTTCATAGAATGCTTAATTCCTCATCAAACCCCAGGCAGTGGTTCTGGAAGAAATCAATCAAAGGTACCAACACCACATCCTAAAATGTACCAAATCTTCCAAAAATTTACCAAATCTATAGTATAAAACTTGGGAGATATATATATAAAACTTGGGAGATTAATGAAAAATCAGTAATGAAATATGAAGCAAACAAGAATATGTATCAAAAGATGTAAAACTCACCAAATATTTAATAGACTTCTCACGGTATCTATTGACCCTCTTTCAATCCCCTCCAAGCATGTATCCACCCCTTGGATTGTCTCATTGACCCACAGAGGTTAGAATTGACCACTTTGGCAACCACTGGTCTAAATAGTTGTTTAGCTCTTCTTAGTAAAAAAGCAAAAAAATTGTTTTAGAATGAAAAGATAATTCAAACAGTTATGTTAATCTCGATGCTGCATGAAAATTAAAAATTGTTGGGGGGCAGAAATTTTTAATTCTATATCTGACAAATCAAAAATTGCTATATTCTCAATTGCAAAAACAGTTAATAACACTTATAATTAAAAGGTAACAAAAAAAATGCTTTTAATTATGGAGGGAAATCTTTAATTAGAATTTATGATTGCAGATCTAATTAGAGTGCCTAATTAGTGTTTTTCATCATTCTCATTTTGTCACTTATATTGATTTGCATTAAACAACAGATATTAAAAAGACTTGTTTAGAATATAAACTTTAAATAGAATCACAGCTATCTAAACTAACTTAAATTTACAAACCTAAATGCTGTAGAATAGAATAATGATAAAAAATATGAAACCCTTTTGCAAATTGGATAAAAAAATATCATCTATAAGTGCAGGGAAAGTAACTCTGATCAGAAAATATTTTCTTGATTTAAGATTTGATTCATTTATATGAATTCAAGGGTTAAAAAATTAGAAAGGTTTTCATCTTGTTGCTTGATATCATCTGTCAATTTATTCAGGTTATATTAAAAATAAGATTCAGATTAATGATGATAATTTATGGCAGAAAAAAGTATGGTGTCATTATTTCATGAATTATTCAGTTTAATATCATTGTTGTTTTTAACAATATTTTTGCCAATGTATTCTTTGGCATTTGTTCTAAATAAAACAATAAAAAAGAGGCTACTAATACAAATAATTCATGATATAGCTACGATAATATTTTCAAGCTAATCATACATATTTGGAATTGTCTGGGTTGAGCAACAGACTTAGTTTCCTCATTTCAAGTCTTTTGTCCGCAATCCATTAATGTGGGTTGTAGTACACTGGGTGCTTGAAAGCCTGGGACAAATGAATGTTTCCTGAGAGTAAATACCAAGGCAAATGTTCACTCATTACTTTATATATGCATCTCTTAGCCAAATCCACATCAGCTCATTATGTGTACTTCTTTGACCATATGATTCATGACATGTAGTGTTTTCATTCGATTATCTCATGTCACTGTGCATTGAGATGTGTCCTTTGATCATGCCATCTATAACCCTCTTCGATCAAACTACACCTGTGAATCTATCTTTGTATTTTCCAATACAGAAAACAATCATCTTTAGTACTCTATGACCAATATAGATGTCTGCTTGCTGAAAGATCATACTCACTTTCATATCCAGACTTTGGTGTGTACAAGATGCCCCTGCCCCTGGAATTTTAAAAAAGTCTGCGCATTTTGCAATTGCATCATAATTGCACAACTACTTTTGTTAACAGAGAATTGCGTAATTTTTGTATTTGATATTTTAGAGTAATATTTGGGTTTCACCTGAAATGTATTATTGTTTTGTAGCTGGTCCAGTTGAAACAACTGAATTATTGGCTGAATGCCTCTCATAAAAAATTACCATATTATCTTCTATTGTTTGTCTGTCCCTATTTTTAAAACATTTTTTTCTCATTATTGGGAATAACGATTGTTGAGACATTGTTTATGATCATCGTTCCCTACTGCATGGAAAATAAATGCATTTTTCTGATCTGGCTGCGAATATGCTATTAGGAACAACAACATAGATTTCTTTGGTTTTTCGAGTTGGTCTGGCTGGCTGGTTGGCTGGCTGGCTACCTACCTATCTGTTTACAGTACGGATGATGCTTCATGACTGAAAATTTTGACATTTACTCCTAACGTCAAGAATTTCTTTTTCACCCCCCCGCCCAGGTTTTTAGTTGGGAGTTCAATTTACGATGTGAGTTTATGCCTACTTGGTCTCTCAGCTTGTGTCTGAAAGAATTCACACTTGTTTTCTTGAAAATTCAGACTTTTTTTTAGTAATCACTGCCCAACAAAAAGTGAGAGAAGTGACTTATTTATAAATCACTCATTTTACCTATTTTTCTAGTTGATTACCCCCGTCATGGCAAAAGTTGTTGATTACATGATGGTTTCTTTTGAGTGACTGACCAGACCTGATGTATTGTAGTATCATTTTTGTGACCATGAATCTTGTTTGGCTTCATTTTCTCTCCTTTCTTCTGTCTTTTTTTTTTTTTGTTGACTGTGATGACAAATCGAGTTATTATGATTTGCAACAGAGAAGAAAAGAGCACAGTATAGTTTTTATTACTGATACAAACAAATGTTAGAACAAAGAAACAAGAGAAAAGGTTGTTCACATCTCATTTCGTAATAAACAAATTGTAGTATTTAAGAGTGTTTATTTGTATAGTGGATATAGTATCGCAGACATAGTAGATGCGAATTCTTGCAATGAAAATGAATTATGAAGATGTTTTTCTTCAAGTCCACCGCAGAAGATTTGCTAAAATTGTTTACTTCTAAAAAAAAAAAAAGCCACCCTAGCTTTCTTCTTTCCTCTCTAACCTTCCTACCTATCTATTAAACTACATTACTTTTCTGTCCAATCCTTCCCCATCTTCTTGATAAACTAACTAATTTTTCTATTCTATCTCCTCTCTTCTGGTACCCTCTAATTAAACTAACTAGACTTTCCTGACTTGTACCCCCCTGATTAAATTGCCAAACCTTTCCCTACTTGTACCCTCTAATCAAACTAGCTAAACTTTCCCTACTTGTACCTCCCTAATTAAACTACCTACTTGAAAGGTAACCTTTGAAGGCAGGTAGGATAAACAAGCTGAATAATCTTATAGAAGACTTGCCATCACAATCAATAATTGAACTAACATAGCGTCAAAATTCAAAGAAATTCCATCGAGGGAAAAATATAGTCAGAATAAATTCTACTTATGACATCACCAGCATTTTCCACTGGAAAACATCTAAAATAGTGTAAAAGGAATCATGTAGATTCTGGAGAATTTTTCAAGGAGTATTTGTTGAATGTTGAAAAAGCTTTTTCCCCAAAAGATATCAAATATTGTCTTGTTTTCTTTCAGTCATATTAGTTGTATTTCTAACTTAAAAATAAGATTATGCATCTCCCTCTAAATTTGGTTTAAAAGTTCAAGAAATCTACTCATATATTATCCTATATGTGTGTCCATATTTTCATCCATAGTATTCGTCAAGGGAGATAATTATCAAATGATAATTATGAAGTATTCTTCCATAATTATGTTGTTTTACAAATGAAACCCTCGAAAGAAGAAGAAATCTGGTGAAGCAATCTTGACCCTCAGAAAATCAGAGAAAAAACAGGAGTCAAAGACATCATAAAATCCACTAGAAAACTCAGATGGCAATGGGCTGGTTATGTAGCAAGGATGGCAGACAACCAATACCCAGAGATCATATGCAAAACCTTGGCCAGCAAAATATAATATGGTGTGACATACTAGACAATTTCAGACAGCACTGGCTCCACAACGCCCACTATAGAGATGTCTGTGAATCTTGAGGAAGGTCTCTGTCCAACGAAGTATGCTAGAAGGCTAGTAACGATGGTTGATCATAAATCAAAAAATGCAGAGCAGCATAATGTTTTTTTGATATTTCTCAAGTACTGAGCTATTGCAGAAGTATTTAAATACAGCTGTTGTTTTTTGATGGCTCGGGTAAACTGGTATTCTTATAGAGAAAATTACTCTCATTTAGAAGATTATGCCTTTCTCACTCCCTCCCAAGGAAATTATGTCTTTCTCACTCCCTCCTTATTTAAAAAAAAAATGTTGGCCTTTGTTTTTAAGATTAAATTTCTACCATGGCAGAGGGGGGGATCCAGTTCCGTTTCCTTTATCCCTTTTTTTCATTCCTAAGTTCTCTTTTAACCTGTCTGTTCCTCCTCCCTCACAACTTAGGGCAACTGATGACACTTAACTACCGTATGTGTTTGAGTAGAGGGCGGCAAAAAACATGGCTTCGTTCACCCACTGCACAAGCAACAGTGCTAAATGATAAAAGAGACTGAATCGTTTAGTTCCCTCATCCCTGCAGTCTCTACGCATATACTGCGGTTTTGTGAAGTGAATTCTGCGGCACCAGAAATAAAGATTTAAAAAATAAAACACGAAAATTTCATTGCTACAAGGGGACAACCAATGACGTTCTAAGTTTTAGGAAATTCTACACCATAACTTTTTTTTTTTTTTAGATGTTTGTTTGTATTTTTTTCACAATGTCATTATCTTTTTTTTATTTCGTTTGTTTGTTCTCTCGTTTTTGATGTTACTTCAGAGAATTCTTTCATTTCACTTGTTTAGATCTTCATTTAAAACCATTGATTCTCTCAGCTTCTTTATCTTCCAGAACAAATAATGTCTCATTAGTTTCTTAATTACACACGCACACATAATGCTCAAGGAATTTAGCTATGGAAAAAATTAATACCTAGTTCCAACCATATTCTTTGAAGTAGTTCCTTGTGCAGTGGCTCACAAAGAGTAGCAAAATATCAATAAATACTCAGTGTAGTTGTTTGATTGATATAAGATAGTTATTTTGCTTATATATGAGTATATTATATTGATATAAAATAGTTATTTGGTTTTTATATGTACACATACACGCCTATATATAAGAGAAAATTTACACATTGTAAAATCACAAACTATATGTAAAAAAAGGGAAAAGAAAACACTGGAGAAAATTACATAGATTGTATTGTTCGTATCGTGTTTTTGTCTTGGTATTTAAAGCTGTAAAACTTTCTAGACTCTATAGAGAGAGATATAGAGATATGTTTTTGTGTTATATTGATATAAATTAGTTGGCGTTCATCTATAATACTTCTCGTGAGTTTTTCAACAAGCATAAACTTAGTGTCTTGCCTATGATAGGATAGAAAAACAATACTTGGTTTAATTCATTTTACAATTCAAGTTATCTCCTGGAAATGTAGCATTCAGAACCACGAAACATGCCTAAATGCAAGTCTTGTTGCGATAAAATTTGGTTTTTCTTGGATAAAGGTCCTGTTAATTCTTAAAACCAGTTCATACAGCAAAATTTCTGTTTGTTCTGATACCTATGAACAGTATTAAATATATGTGATGAAATGAGAGATCCACTCTACAAACTTATGTTTCTGTCCCGTTTGGGCTCCTTCAGACAAATGATTCGACTTATCTGGATCCCTATTTAAGACGTTATTGGGGATGTGTCTTTTTCAAGGTGGAGGACCTTCCCCATATCTATGTATCTTTCCTTTTTTGTTCCCTTGTTCAGTTGTTGGTCACTGCTTGTTATATTTTACATGGGGGAATCAGATCTAAACTAACTGGGGATGTTGCAGACACTTTCTTTGTCAGAATGTTGTCATATATTTGTAAGTTTTTTCAAATGTATGTATCATACACTTGCTCATATTTTAATGTGTTGTATATACCAATTTGAAGCAAGCCATCAAACAAACAAAAAAAGGAAAAGCCCCTAGACCAGATAACATCACCATCAATCTACTCTAAAAAGCTTGTAAGAGCATCTACAAAGAGCTAGCTATTCTATCCAACTTGTGTCTAAAACAGAGGAAAGTCCCAAAGGACTGGAACATTGCAATCATAATGCTTCTACATAAGAAAAGAAACCCCGAAGACCCTAACAACTATAGACCTTGTGAGCCTACTCAACTGCATATACAAACTTTTCACAAAAATTATCATTTACCGAATCACTAAAATACTAAATGAAAACCAACCACCGGAATAGGCTGAATTTAGATGAAGTTACTCGATCATGGACCATCTCCATTTAATAAATCAGCTGAAAGAAAAAGCAGCTGAATACAAAATGCCACTTGCTGTAGCATTTATAGACTTCAAAAAGGTATTCGACTGCATAAATTCCCTTGGTCATGGAGGCCATCACCCTACAAGGTGTAGACCCTGTATATGTTAAAGTCCTGCAACATATATACAATCCTTCATCAAGCTTACATGAAGAATCTGAACCCTTCCAGCTCCAAAAAGGGGTAAGACAAGGTGATACCAGCTCACCCAAACTCTTCGCATCCTGGCTCGAGATGATCTTCCGAAACCTGGACTGGGAAAATAGAGGAATCAAAATAGACAGCGAATATTTGAGCAACCTCAGATTTGCAGACGGCATCATCCTTTTTGCAGAGAACCTATACAACCTCCAACTAATGCTAGATGAGCTAAAGGAAGAAAGCAAAAAAGTCGGCTTACACATGAAGTTCAGTAAGACGAAAATCATGTGCAACAATCACATCGAGAATAAGAACATAACTGTCAAAATTGAAGATACAAAACTGGGGAAAGTAGACCACTACATCTACCAACGAATCTCCATGAGATCCTCAAAAGAAGAGGAAATCAAGCAAAGAATCACCCTAGGGTGGCAAGCCTGCGACAGAGCAAGCTCAACTTTCAAAAACCAGACAATCCCAATAATCCTAGAAAGAAGAGAGTGCAACCAATGCATTCTCCCGATAGTCACTTATGGAGCTGAAACATGGAACCTAACCAAAAGACAGACCAACAAACTGAGAAGCCTGCAATGGAAGAATCATGCTCAACCTCACATGGAGAGATCACAGGACAGCACAGTATATAAGGAAGAAAACGGGTGTTCGCGACATCATAGAAACTATTAAAAAACTAAAATGGCAATGGCCAGGCCATGTTGCAAGAATGAGAGACAATCGATGGACATCACGTCTCACAACATGGATCCCCAGAGATTACATGCAAAACTGAGGCCGGCAGAATACAAGATGGAGAGATGAACTAGACAAATTCATAAAATACTGGCTTTGCGACGCCCATGATAGAGAATTGTAGTGGATCCTGGGGAAGGTCTATGTCTAACGATGGATGATAAAAGAATGTTGGTGTATGTTTTTATATACAACAATACCTTGAATAGTGTGGGTTTTGATGTAGTATGGTTATGGTATTGCTGTATACGTTAATGCAACTAAGTATTTCAGAAAAGAAAAATGCATCAAGTCATAACAAGACCTTGAATAATGCAGCTTTTGATGCAGTATGGTTAAGGTATTGCTCTATAAATCGATGTAAAGCTGGAAAAAAGATATTAGATCATAGGAGGACATTGATCACTGCGGTTTTGAACAGAACAGAAAATATTGGAATAAATCAGTTGTACTAATCAAAGTATTCCTGTATATATGTATTGGTGAGTTTGCATAAGACATTCATTCATGAGTGCACATACTTTGAGAACACTTTTTTTGCATCTGTGTGTGTGTGTGTTAGTGTTCGTGTGTCTGTGTCTCTCTCTGTCTCTGTGTGTGTCTCTGTGTGTATTTGTGTCTGTCGCTGTGTTCATATGTCTGTGTCTGTCTCTCTTTTTGAGTGTATTTTTGCGTATGTGTCTGTGTCTCTGCCTCTGTGTGTTTTTGTGTGAGCATCTGTGTCTATCTCTCTCTTTTTGTGTGTGTTTGTGTCTCTGTCTCTGCGTTTGTGTGTGTGTGTGTGTGTATGTATCTGTCACTATCTCTGCTTCACTGTGTGTGTGTGTGTGTGTGTGTCTCTGCCTCTATGTGTCCATACATTGTTTTATTCCCTCCTCCTCTCTCCTCCCCTTTCAATTCTCCATCTCATCCTCCTCCTCCTTCAGTTCACCATTGATTTAACCTCTGACAATAAAGTTTGCTTCATTAAAATATATATAAAATTCTGAATTTTCAAGAAACAGGCAGGCTGTAATTAGGGACCAGTTTAGCATAAACTTAAATTTCAAACGACCACCCCCTGCTCCAACTAAAAACCTATTAGGGGGTAATTTTAGAAAAATAAACAAAAAAAAGTTTTTTGTAGACGTAATGAGGAGTAAATGTTTAAATTTTCAGCCCTCTAGCTCCATCAGTGTGGCTTGTATACATAATCTACTTATCTTAATACAAACATATATAGCCTGCTGAGCTTACTTGAAAGCTGCGGAAACCTATTTTGATAGCTTGAGTTAACAGTTCCTAACATGTTGCATTGTATGATAGGAGAAATGAATGACAATATTGGAAGTTCTGTTTTAGATTTATCGAAATCGTATTCCTAATGTTCCATCCATTTTCTGGATTTCTTCACCAGTCGAATAAATGGGAGAAAAATAATGAATATATATGTATGAATATAGATTCATTATTTTTCTTTCCATAATTTACAAACAAAACTTCCAATATTGTCATTCATTTCTCATATTGTCAGATTAACCATAATCCATACCAATATTTATTTATAATGTAATATATACATAAAGCGCTTGAAATTACATCAGGTGCTTCGAATTTCTCTTTGCCATAGAGTTGCTCAGCCTAAAAAAGATTCCGACACGATACTGATTTTGAACCAATACCAGATCTATAACTGAACTTGATTCTGTGATCTTTCAGCATAAAATGTAGTAATGCAAAACAAAGAAACAGCTTCTGGGTATAATCCATTAACTGATGCATTGGGAAACTGATGCCCCTGTTGTGCACAGGTCGAGGTCACCTTTGGGCAAGATGGTGTATCAATAGGTCTCAGTCTGGTATGATACAGTGTTATTAACCTGGAATTCTAATGGTAAACTAAGCAGCCTAAAAGATACCAGACTGTGAAAATGTATACGACAAAAAATCAATGCTTAGATGTATGGTACATCTATGTGTGTCTATGAACATATTTGGCTTTTTATAGATTTTTAAAAATTTATGTGTGTGTGATTCTTAAATATGTATATAAAGACACATTGAATTGTATATATATGTATAGTGCATGTGTGTAATGCTCTTGAGAATTCAGTAGAAAGCTGAATGCATGAAGACCTAGAAACCTTGATTGGCACTTCTACTGATTTTCTTGGAAATGAAGAAATCTTTGGATAAGGCTTATTGATTAAGGCCATAAAGTAGTTTCAAACTTAATTTTACCTGTAAAGACTTTGGAGGTCAGTGCCACTTATCATATGTTAATTCTGGGGTTAAGTTACCCCTTTAAGATAAGTTTGCAGCCCCCAAGGTGTAACCATTTGGTAGTCTTTAAGATGTAAACATAAAACATTACAAACAAACAAACATCTGCCATCTTTATAGAAAGATATGGTAGAAGTAAATGACAGTGTGGAAAATGGAAGATTGTGAAGACATGTTACATCTCTAAATTTATTATCAAGATAGTTCTTTATGCATTTCTACTTATTACAAGGCATCATCAGAAGTTGCAGTACAGAAAATTGTGGAATCCGCAACCTGTTGCAGTATGTTACTTGTTAAGACTCCAACTGTCATCTCCTGCTACCATTCTGTCCCGATTATCTTACATCCGCACAATAAATAAATATATATATATATATATATATATATATATATATATATATATATAATCACACATGGGGTACTGTATTATATCATATTATATATATATATATATATATATATATATATATATATAATCACACATGGGGTACTGTATTATATCATATTATATATATATATATATATATATATATATATATATTTTGAAAGACATGAAAAAATCTTCCCTAAAAAAGATGTGTGTGTATATATATATATATATATAAGTAAATCAATAAGTCTATAGCTAAACAATGAAAGTAGCATTTGTTCTACTAGATGATTATATACATATCAACATAATATCCATCCTTGTCAATGCACTCAACTTGATGCTTTTCCATCAATCCTATCGACAGAACATTATACAGTGGAAATTTAAGATCTAATCCTGCTGATAACCATGTTTTTGGTAATGGATTTATTGATTCAAACTCGTATAATCTCCCTTAGTGCATTGTAAGTTTTTGACTAATCACATCCATTCTGCTTTAAAACTCTTCATCAATCACTGTTTTGGGAATGACTTGTTCTTTTTCTGGCCTTGCAACGTTCCAATGATGTTTAGCTTTGGTTATTTTATTGGGGAAAGTTTAGCTGAAAAGCCTTTAAATTGCAAATTACATTATTCTTTTCTTTCCCCTTCTTTTTTTTTTTTTTCTTTGGTTTTCACTCTCCAAACGGTATTCCTATCTAACATCATTAACAGAAACTTTAAAAAGTCGGTCTCTTACCACCAAACAATTAATTGACAACCCAAACATGAGAGATAGGGAACATCTAAGTAAAACATTACACAGTTCTGTTTTGTTACGTTACTTCATCAATGTAATTAAAAAAAAACAATCTGTTTGTTTTGTTAAGCAAGTGAATACTGTCAGATGTGTGTTTACGGGGCAGAGTCAAAGTCAATCATTTGAGCATGTTAATGTAATTTGATTCATCCGAAAGTATTGCAAAATAAATCCTCTCTTGTTTGTGATGCCAACAAGATCTCAAGAACATTGTATCGTGTCTTAATCAGATTAAAGATCATGTCTTTGGTTTCTTTGCTATGGCCTTTGCTCTTTATCTCTCTATATATCTTATAAGTCTCTCAGGCTCTCCAAAATGATAGAACTGGGCTAAATCTTTTGGAATATTTGTAATAGGATGTCCAAAGTGATTCAACAAAAAACATTTTTTTTCCACTTATATGTAGTTGGTAGTAGGGGTTGCTAATTATATTAGCTGTGAAAATAGATTATCAGAATTGATCTAGGAAGATAAATTCTAGGAAATAAGGTGTTCACTGTTTAAAAGCAAAAACAAGATTAGTACACAGTTAGTTTGATTGTTAACAAAGGTGGGAAGAAGGCAAACAAATAGGTTAACAATAATAAGTTTTAATTCTCATAGGAATTAAAAAAAGGGAAGACCAGAGTTTTCTGCCAACACAAAGTTGTTTGGAGAGATAAGCCGCGATAATGATGAGGTAGAGGGAAAAATTAAGGAACGTCACTTATGAAATGTGAGATAGTCTTAAAACGTCCATCAGTTTTGGTCATTTAAATTATCGCTACTATAATGTTATCTTTAGAAGTCTGGCCCAACTACATAGAGATTGCTTAACTTGGTTTGGATATGTTCTTTGAGATAAAGAAAGAAAGTTCTTCAGAGAAAAAGGATGGATTACTTTTTATATCTGAGAGTGTGTGTGTAAAAAGTAGGTATGTGAAAAATTATCCTAACTAAGGAGAGCAAAAAAGCCAGCTTACCTGGAGGCGTCAGAACAGAGAGAGGAAGATAGGAAGTTTTATCGCCAAAGCTTAAATACCGTAAAGATAACAATCAATTATCTTATTGGTAGTTCTATGTGACATCCAAGTGGAAGTGACAAAGAACTTACCATTTCTTAAGAGATTTTCAACTGTCTTAGGAGTTACAAGTGGATCCCTGCCAAGAGCAGATAACTCCAAATATGTCTAATTTTTTTAGTACTAAAAAGTGAGCACTACATGGTAATTTCAAAAATAAATAGAAAATATAACCTGGACAGCAATAATGGCACCTTCTTTGATATTTGGTTGCATACCCTTTGGCAATAATGAATGCCTCTAAAAATTTCTTTAAGCCATCTGTAAGCTTCTTGCACCTGTCTGCTGGTAGTTTCTCCCACTCTTCCTTTGCAATTTATTTGAGTTCTTGAATGCCTCACAAATGGCCTGATCAACCAGCCCAGTAGACTACAGATTCTTCTCTCATTACTATACTGTGTGTGTGTGTGTGTGTGTGTGTGCGTCTCTCTCTGGGTGCTCCTGATCACATTCTTGGGGCTACAGCCTTGAAAATTTGCATGTGTATACTACTAGGTACAATCTAAGAACTTTTTATCTCTTTTTTTCGAAAAAGTTCCTTTTCTGATCTCTATGATCACTTTGGACCAACAATGCTGGAGTCTTGTATTTTATCTTTTTTTTTTCTTCCCCCCCCCCAGATGATTTTCCAACTTATATCAAGTAAATTCAAGGGAGAAATTGAAAATATAACCTGGACAGTAATTGGCACCCTTTCTTAATATTTGGTTGTATACCCTCTGACATTGATGAATGGATGACTCCAAGAATTTTTTTTTAGCCATCTATTAGCTTCTTGCACCTGCCAGCTGGTAGATTCTTCCACTCTTCTTTTGTAATTTGCTCAAGTTCTTGAATGTTTGCATGATCACTGCAGTGTATGGTATACATTGAAGCAAAGACTCCAGGTTTCTTTCTTTGAATGTATTACTTGTAAGGAAAAAATAAATGTTTTGTGCTGAATCCTTTTGACATCCAATTAAAATCTTCTGATCATATGAATCTGATGGGTTTCCAATTATTTCTGAAGATATTGCACTGGTTATACAAGAATTTCAATGGTTCCAATAATCATGACCAACACTGTACGGTTTTTTTATTTTGTTGATGCTTAGCAATTTACAACTAAATAAATATGATAAAATGTTGATGTAAAAAAAACAAACAAACTTGAAAAAACATTTTATCTAAATGTGTCATTAAATGTACAAATAAAAATAAAATTTCAGTAAAAATGATAAGGTTGTGATTAAACGCAAGGTATTGTAACTAGATTATTTATATGATATTTATTTGATGAAATGTTTTTTTAAAAATTGAAATAGTAATTTTATTCAGATTATAACGAATAAAAGCTTACTGCAAGTTGTCTTCTGACCAATATTCTTTCTCAGCAACTTGCATAGCAATGCTTACCTTCTTTGTGGTGAATTTGTTATTTAAAATGTTAGGTTACTTGGGCCGCATTTTTAGATAAAATCTCCAGATAAAAATTCAACAGATTTCCTTGTCATAATGGGGTTCGTTATAGCGTGGATGGATGGTAGACCCTAAAATATCTATCTAGCTATAAAATGGCTCAATCTAACTACAAGATTGTCAGATCTAGCTCCAGAAATGGCTAAAAAAAAAATTTGCAGCTCTGTTGTAATGCGGTGGGTTTTCATGGAACCCAACACCTGCGTTATAAGTTGAGCATGGGGATCCCTGTATTGCTATAAGACACACCTGCCTTTTATTAAAGGTAATCTGAGTTTTAGTCAATGTAGGTCAGAATTGTTGTACTTAACTTTGACCCAGATCATCTTCATTCCTCAACTGTCTACCGGATTGTTGGTTTACTTCATAGTTATTTTTTAATCTTATTTTTAAATTTTCAGGTCATTTGGCCGCTTCAGATGATTCCAAAATGTTGGATGATACCAGTCCAACTACGAGGGCTTTTGTGGAACACAAACAACTAATGACAGAGATGAGTAAGTTCTTTTTTTTCAAATCATTTTAAGCGTTACATTTATTATCCATCGTGTTTATGTCTTCTCTCTTCAATCGGGAAATGCCATGTGTAACTGTTGGGTTTTAATAAAAAAAAAAAAATGCTTATTAAATCACACGTGTATACACACAGATGCACACACACACACACACACATATATACACACACACACACACATATATACACACACACACACACACAAGATTATAAATGGTGTTATGTTATTCAGAAACTTATCTGAAAATGATCTCCATTCATTACATGGTTAATGAAAATAGAATAAAAAATTGAAGAAAAATGAGGCTGGTGTAGGAATTGAACCTGTGACTGATAAGGTGGCTGCTCCAATGTAACAATGCTCTTACCATTGAGCTAAACAGCCACTGGTAATGTAAAGACCCAAATTGTTTATTCTGTTTATGTTGGTGAGGGTAAGTGATACATAAACTGTGTAATGACGGGAGATCATTTTTCAAACAAGTTTCTATGAATGATATAGCACAATTTATTATAATTCTGTTGGATCATATATATTTCTTAATACATATATATATATATATATATATATATATATATATATATATAATTTAATATAATGATTTGACCCCTTTGAAAAAAAATAAATGTAATTTTTTCTAAATTGTCAATTCATTAAATTATACATTGTCAGAAAAATTGTTTTACTTGTAAAGATACATACATATATATATATATATATATATATGTATGAGCTGTGTCTGTCATATTTACAGTATCACTAAAAGCCATCAGCCTCTCTCCTTTTGTACCCTCTTATTAAACTACCAAATTTTCTTTCCTTCCTTGTCCCTTCCTACCCTCTTACTAAACTACCTGATTTTCTCTTCCACTGTCTTCTTTCCTAATCTCCTATCAAGTTCCCTATCATTCCCCCGCTCTCTTCCTACCCTCTTATTAAAGTGGTAGACACTTGTAAGTTATAGGTTCTTACCTGGGTGTGATAGATTTACAAATAGTTAAAACTGAGCTTAACTGGACCCAGCAGCAGGAGTAGTGTTGCTAATTCAAAAAAAGTGTAAAAAAAAAAAAGACCCCGAAACGCACTAAAAAACATTGTTAGACTATTAATGACCATTTTGAATAACTAAAAATAGCTAAAACTGTGTCATTGGTGCTAAAGATAGTGCTAAATGTTGAGTCTTCGTGCTACTAAAACAAGTAACCAGCTAAATTTGCAACACTTAGCAGCAGTGTTGGAGTTAATATTCTCGATCCTAATCATTGGCTGATTCTATCGGCTGGCTTTATTTGCCTATTTAATTAAAGTTGCTAAATTAGCCATTTTCAGGCTACATCTGGCCAATTTTTTTTTAATAACTTAAATGTCTTCAGCTAGAAATTGAAAAAAATATCTGATTTTAGCCATTTTTAATAACAGTTTTAACTATTCTTATCGAATCAAACTTGGCAGCAAATAATAAAGAGTGTTGGCCCGGAAATGTAAACCCATTTTATCAGATATTTTGGACAGCAAAGATAATGATTTAAACAGGAAACAGGTCATATTTCATTATCTAACCTCTACTGAAACATTCACTTTATATCAGAAAATAAACAATATGTTGTCTATAATTTTGAGAAGGGTCATAAACACTAAATGAGTTTAGGGGGACACTCAAACTCTTTCTTCTTGTTATTTTTGCTGTTCACACAGCATTCTGGTTAATCCACTCTATGGCCTTCCTCATGTGTATTATCTGTATGGAAAGTGTTGTGTGCTGGTAGCAAACAGATTTAGAAAAAAAAAATAGGGATGCTTTTAAGGCAGGTTGTTGATCAGGGTTTCTCAACCCGGGTGTTATCGCCTCTGGGTGGGCAATTTTAACTCTTGGGTAGGTGATGAGCAACTGGGCAGAGGTGGTAGGCGTCATTAAATTTTGATGGGCGGTATAGGATTCTAAGTATGGAAGTCTGTAATTGACAATAAAAGAGTGAGTCAGCAGCAACATTTCCTATTAACTTACCGTGTAGAACTGATATTGCGCATCATGTATGTGCGTAGATAAATGCGTAAATATTTTTGGAGGTGTACTAACGTCTGCATTACACTCTCTGTAGGTAGATATGTGGTACATATATACTTGTAACACTCTTGAAAGATTACCACACACAGCGATTGCATTGTTGAAATCTAAAATCGGTTTGTATGTGCTAAACATTTGATGTTACTTCTTTATATTACTTTCATTAAACTGTTAATTCAAAAGCTATTCATCTTTATTGTTTTGTGATGATTAAAAATTTTTTAGAATCCTTTTGGATATTTACTATACAGGTGGGTGGTAAAAAGATTTTCCATGTGAAAGTGGGTAGTGACGCCCAAAAGGTTGATGACCCCAGCTGCTAGTTTCTTTTTCACTCATTTGTCGGCAATACATGAATATGTATTTATCTATCTATAGACTGCATCCTGTCCAAATTTATACACATTTTTAGCTACAAGTGTTTCTGCGGTGTCCCATCATGGAACAGTGGTTAGCACACATATCTTGACAGCCATTACAACTGTAGTAAGTTCAAGCTTCGTTTGGTGTCCTATACCTGTGGCATAATACCGCACAAGGTATGACTTGTGCAGAGAAGTGTGATCCCTCCCATGGAGCTAGAAATATTGCTTCATTTTTGTAACCTATACTCCAATAAGCTTCCTTTATCCCCAACCCTGTACAACAGGAATGTTGGCAATGTTTTGACTGTATACTGTTGCACATTTCTTAACGGTATGTTACGCCTCAAATTGTATCAATTTGAATTGATAATTACTAATTCTTGGAATTCATTTTCATTGTAATACTTTCAGTTGTTTTCATATCAATGAATAGTTACTAAAGGGAAACTGAATAGATGGCGAATACCCTAGTAATCTAAAATCCATTGATGACATTGTCCTCTTTGCTGAGAACCTTCATGGAATCCAGAGAATGCCAGACAAACTGAATGAAGAAAGGGAAGAAGTGGGTCTTCACATGGACTTCATTAAAACCAAAGTCATGTGCAACAAGTATGCTGAAGACAAAAACACAATGATCACAAAAATTACAAACGCAGAACTAAAGCAAGTATATGACTACGTCTACCCGAGACAAAAAATCTCCATGAGATCCTCAAGAGAAGAAGAAATCAAATATGGAATCATTCTAGGTTGGCAAACTTTTGGTAGAGCAAGCTCAACATTCAAGAACAGAAAAATCCAATTAGTTTTTAAAAGAGGGATCTTCAACCAATGTGTCCTTCCTATAGTCACCTATGGAGCTGAAGCATGGAACCTATACAACATATTGGCTCTCAAACTAAGAACTCTGCAACTTGCACAAGAGAAGATCAGGCTTAATGTCATACGCAGAAATTTTAGGACATCACAGTATATTAGAGAAGAAACAGGTATCAGTGATATCAAACAATCAATTAGAAAACTCAAATGGCAATGGGCAGGCTATGTAGAAAGAATGTTAGACAACAGCTGAATTTAACGTCTCACAATGTTGATCCCCAGGGATCATGCATGAAATAGTGCCTGTCAGATCAATGGCGTGATGGTTTAGATGGGTTCAGGAGATATTGGTACGGCTACGCCCATGATAACATGATTTGGTAAATCTTGGGGAAGGTTTATTTCAAACAATGGACATCAAAAGGCAGATGATGACTGCAATTCAAGACTGCAATCATTGGAATAGAGGATGCGAAAATAAAACAATATTACTAGCTCTGTAGTAAAGACTATTCTTCTTTTCAGGGACCACACTTTTTTATTTCTACTTTGTAGAATGCTAAGCTTAGTAAATATCTACAGTTGATATGTTTGGACTTTATTTACATTTTCACTTATACATTTACTGAGTTATACTGGTATATATATTTGTGTTGAGACACCCTGGTTATATAGATGCTGTATTTTAGTGAGCTATTCAATTTATCACGTAAGCTTATGCTAAATTGTTCCTTTAGTTTGTGTCCAGTAACATCCATGCTTGTTTTTTTTTTTTGAATTTGGACTTTTTTTAATGATCACTGCCCAAAAAGTATGAGAAGTAACTTATTGATTGATCACCCTCAGCATAACATACTGTCAAAAGATGTTAGTTATGTGACGATTTCTATTGAGTGACTAACCAGATGTGTTTGGGTAATTTTCATAACCTGATGGTAGGGTAAAGAGGAAGGCTGTGCCATCCATCGTGGCCGAATCCACACCCTGACATAGATTTTCCTTTTCCTCCTTTCACGCTTCACTGCACACGTCAACCTCATGAGGATTTTCTGCAACCATGATGAGAATATTAACTTTCACCATTTGAGTGAATATATGTGGATGTTATGCCTGCTCATGCCTGACATCTCATAATAATGGAGGTCTAAATCTTCTCTTTGTCACTAGTAGTAGTAGTAGTAGTAGTAGTTGTAGTAGTAGCGATATTGCTACCACAATGCCCGCTGTTTTGGCTCTAAATAAATGAACTTCCTGAACTGGGAAGTTACAAGGGGAAACTTCGAGGAGAGACAATTGGAGGTTATATCCGTACCTCGCATGAATGAATCACCGTAAGCCCGTGCGTGTGCTAAAACTAATTAACTAGAAAACCATCTAAAATTATCTAAAAAAAAGGTTTGGGTGTTGTTCGTCCGAAATGATCAGATATCCTTAAAAGAACTGTTTTGAAAAACAAAAGTAATATTCTTAGATAGTGCCTGGTGGTGTTCTCATTCAAATTCTTGAGGTTGTAGCCCCCTGAATGTAACCAGGATAAATGTGCATGTTTAGAAGGGGTTGAACTTCAGGGAGTATAGAGTGGCTTACCATAATTGTCACGTTAAATAATTTTCTGTCTATCATATATATTTTGGTTACTTGTTTTCAGTGTCACCAATTTAGAAATTTAGAGTGGCATTGTAGACCATTATAACCAATTTTTTTTTTTATTACTATCGACCTTTATCTAAACTTTTTAATTCATTTCTTATCACAACCTAACTCAGGCCATCAATCTATGTCAGTGGGTATAAACAGTGCTTATCAAAAGTTAAAAATAGTTAGACTCAAACTCATGTCCCTCCTGCCAGAAGGAAGCCAGGTTCAATGTACCTGCTGCTTTACCACTTCAGCCATGAGAGCTTTACTGGCTTGCAGGAGTCTAAATACAAAAATACTATCTACTCTGATATCACTGCATCATGGTTGTTATGGTTTCTATAAGTTGTGCAGAAGATAATCAGCGCTTGAAAATTGATAGTGATGAGTCTACCAGTATAGACAAAAATAACTCTGCTAAATGTGACATTTTTACAATGGCTGCTAAAATAAGACTCATTCACCCACAATTTTATTTGTTAGAGATTTCATTGTTTTCTGACTTGCAATTTCAGATTTATCCTTTTGAAATGGTACCATTGTCTGCTGTTGTGCTCACAAATTTCTGAACCGAATAGGAACTCTGTCTGAATCTCTAGAACATGCTCTTAGGTCACAGATGTAATCCTATTCATGCCATTTAATGTATTTTCTGCCGGTGAATTGTTATTGTTCAGCCATCTGTACTGAATAAAAGATGAAAATCTGGAAGTAATAAAAAGAACACAAGTGAGCCCATAGCCATTCTAAGCAGAAATTTAGAAAAAAGAAAATTGAAAAGATTCAAGCTGAGAGGAAAGAAAAGAATAAAATGATTCTATATTTTTGGTAAATTTCTTTGTCGCAATCTTCAAGCCTCCAGTTTGTTGGACGTTTTGAATAAAATAATAACTTGTCCTATTTCTGAATATAACAAATTCTAGGTCTGGTTAGTCACTCTATACAAGCTGTCACATGACCAACATGGAGCTATGACAGATTGTATTTATATTTTCATTTATTCTTTTATTTATAGATCTATTTAAATGTATTCTTGCAAACGAAAGTTTAAACAGTACTAAGCAAGAAGAAGATGAAACTGAATCAAAACAATGTGAATGTTGCCGGACACAAAACCAAGGGATTGATTTAGCATATACTTACATTGTAAAGGAGACCCCTCACTAAAAACCTATTTAGTGGGCAGAAATTTTCCAAAAACATTTTTTTTTAGACATATTATGGAGCAAGTGTAAGAATTTTCAGCCTTCTAGCATTGGTTTGATCTATATGTGTGACAAGTTCATACATGGCCAGCCAGCCCGCAGAAACCCATGTTAACTATAACAGTTTGGGCTGATCATCTTTAGTAGTTTGACAGTTAAAGCAGAAAAAACCCTGTGGAAATTTAGAAGTTTGTGGACGCTGTACCATCTTTGTTATTTTTGTGACACAGACACTCTTCAGTCAGCAATTATTTATGTGTCCATTATACCTCAATAAGCTTCATTCTTATTTTTCCATTTGAGTGTGTATTTTTCTATCTGGGTTTATACACTTTCAGATAATTTCATAAATAAAGCTAAAATTGAGTAGTTACATTCACGTCTAAATATATATTTATGTGTGTGTGTTTGTTGAAGGGGAAGTTGTTTTTTGAAGGTTTTTTTCTAGAAAGTCTAATTATTGAAAAGAGTTCCCAGAGTAGTTAAAGTTTGAAGACCACCTGGTTAGAATGTAGGATTTCTTGATGAGGGTCTATTTTCCTATAATGCACTACTTATTAAACTCTATGTACCTTGAATATGGGCTCAGGAGGTGGTCTGTCCAGGCTGACACCATCAGAAGAAGATGTCCCCAAGATGACTGTCTAAAAATGTTTTCATATAGTTTCTTGGTAATTCTTTTTTCTAATGAAACATCTGTCTGTCAGTACAATATCTCCAGAAAGTACACAAAGAATTTCAATGAACATTTGTGAAAGAGTAGGAAATAGGCTACGAGAGAAGTAATTAAGTTTGGGGACGGATCCATGAACAATTACTTCCCCTGATAATGACGTTGGCAGAGGTATGCACTCTCTGAGTGCTTTCTGGTTTTATTGTATAGTTCTTTCGAGATACTGTATAAAAACATTTTCATGGTAATCATACTTATCTTCTTCATATCATTTCACAAGGTCAGAACTGAAAAAGGACAACTAAAGATAGATAGACTTGTTGATAAATGTAGGCTTATACCATCAACTTTAATCATATGGGAGAATCATGGTGAATAATGTATTAGAACAAAAGATCACCAAAATTCTAGATATCGTGGGAAGAGAGCAAGTTCTGGAAGGCAGAATAACACAAAGTACTGCCCCGAGTGATACCAACCATAAGACCGCCACTGACCTTGAACAGAAGGTGTCAAGAAGTTTCTATTTGATCTCAGCGCTAAGAATATCAAACATCAGATGAAGATATAAATCCTGGGAAATAAAAGCAGGAGGGTTATCTACATGATATCTTTTATGTGGATATGACACACATAAATTGTGGATCTGGTTTGTCGCTCAATAGAAACTGTCAAGTGACCAATGTCTTCTGGCATTATGCTGTGTTGAGGATGATCAATGAAAAGTTGCTCCTCTCACCATTTGTTGAGCAGTGATCACTAATGAATATGAATTTTTAAAATGCGAACAGACACAGACTAAGAAACTAATTTAACACAAAATTAGATTGTAAATTCCCCTCTCCTCCTCTCTTATTTGGTGGGAGAATTTTCAAAAAATGAAAAAGCTGCTCTTTCTGAACATTATAAAGAGTAAATTTTTGAATTTTTAGCCCTCTAGCTCTGTTGGTGTAGCCTCAACATGTGACACATGGATTGATAGCCAGCTAGGCAGAACCTCTTAGAAAAGGAAGAATCTTATATTGAATGGTGGATCATTTGGGTTGATTGTCTATTTCTTTGTTTGTGAATTTGTGTGAAATATTTGCTGGTTGGGTTGATTTCAGCTTCCTTATATGAACAATAACTTTTTAAAGTTGTACATCAGAACAGAGTTGCCTACTATGAAAAAAATCTTTGGGCAAATTTGACTGTTTAAAGTGCTTAATTCAAAAAATAGCCAAATAATGCCAAAGATTGCTGAAACACATCTGAAAGATGCTAAAGATGGTCCCAAAACATGCCCAAAATTGTGCTTTTTCACGCTGCCAGAACAGCAAAAGCCCCAAATTTGTAACACTACATCAGAATGGTTCAATACTTAGTTGAATGTTTGAGTTACTTCATTCAAATGTCAAAAAGAAAGAATGATACATTTCATATACTGTTATGTTGATGTATAAATTCTGAGCATTTCATTCAGTCATATGTTTGTAAAATCTGCAATAGCAATGAACAGTAAATATGCTTACCTTGTTTCACTGGATTTGAAGATGCTCTTCCCCCTTCACCATCCTGGAGATAAATCTTGAAAATTTATCCTGCACCCACAGGCTGGAAGTTACTTTTTAGAGGCATTCTCACCTCTTTATCAGAGGCTCTGTCAGTTTCATTAACTTGAAACTTGGTAGAAAGATTTTTCTCGATAAGATGGTTCTTACTTGTAAAAATCTTCCACTCAGGGTCACATGATCTGGCAATAATAGCATTTAACTTTGTTTAAATATCAATTTTCTCAGCTGTTTTGGTCAAATTCACTTGAAACTTGAAAGAAAGGTGTTTCTTGATAAGATACTTCTTACTTATATAAATCTTCTTCTCAGAATCAAGTGATCTGACAATTGTGAAGTTTATACTTTGTTTTAAAATTGATCTTCTCAGCTGTTTTGCATCAGATTTACTTGAAACTTGATAGAAAGGTATTCCTTGATGAAATGCTTCTTATCTAAAATTACCTCCTCCTCAGGATCACTTCATCTGACAGTGATAGCATTTAAACTTTATAGTGAACGCCTCATTGAACTTACAGTCCTTCTTTCTAAACAGTGTTATCCTAACTATAGAGAAAGGTAATTTGGGCTGGATTGTAACCTGAACTTCTGCAGATGGGCTCTGCATTAAGGGTATCAGGATGTTTTTTTTTACCTGGAGAAAGGAAGGTTTGCCTCTCTTTTGGATTATAGACCTGACAAGGATTTAAAGATCAATGAGTGAAAACATTGTATTGATGACATCAAGAACGAGAAAAAAAGGTTTAATTGTCCAAACAAAATTTGGGGTAATCCTACCTTTCTTTGCTAAAATTTTTTCTTGTGATACTGAGTTATCTTACATGAAATTTATACTGATGCACATAATGACACTTTTTGATTCTTTAAACATTGCAATTCATTAATGGTAGGAAATACTGATTGAGCATAAAGTTATTCATCTTTGTATTTAAAAATAACAAGAACCTCAAGTTCAACAATGTGTCCACCATCTATGGTGGTAGTAGTAGGAAGAGGAGGAAGAAGAGCGAGAAGTCTTTCTTTGGGTCAATTGATTCCCATACTTCCAAAATATTGAGATATGGCAATATTCTGCAAGTATTATTTCTAATAAAAACCATAAACGGCCATTTTTGGTGTTTTTTTGCCATTCTTGGCTCTTTTAAAGTACCAAAGTGTTGAATTCATACATTCTTTTATGATATCATGGGAGTTGGTTTCTCAATAACACCTTTAATGATATCACACCTCCTTCCTTTCTATTTCTACTGTTCAACGTAACTGGGACAGACTGGCTGACTGAAAAGCATCTTATTGAGACTTCAAAAATTCCTTCAACTATTTCTAGACTAACCTCTAAAGCCATTTGATGCCTGAATTTAAAAAAGAAAGGCCAAAAAACGTTAAATTTTATTTAATGGTTAAAGAGAACCATTTTTTTATTGAATCAAAAATGTTTTGAAGAACCAAAATCATAATGGGTTACATTAGTCCCATGGACAGATGACAAGACAAAGACAAAAAACATATTCATCCATTGAAATATGAAAAAATATAATTTGTAAAAATGTAATTAGATATTGTAGTAATGTTCAAAACATGGCCATAACTAGATTTCCTGGGTAGAGCCAATCAGTATGGTAATCTGTATCAGACTTCTTTTATCAAGGGGTTTTTCTTCAAAATCAATAAATATTTAACGATGGAGTCTAGTGTGGTACTGGTGCCACTCTTCAAGTCTGTAGACAAAATGGTATGGCCAGGAGCACTTCATCAAACAAACAAACAAACAAAAACAAATGAATGCATGTATAAAAAAAGGATAGAATCCTTTTGCCATCTTTGATGGCTGCAGTGTTCAATAAATATTTTTTATGTAAAAATATGATTGGAAACTGTATTAATGTTCAAACCATGTCCGTAACTGGATTTCCTAAAAATGAGTAGAACCAATCAGTATGGTAAACTATATTAGACTTCTTCTATCAAAGGAATTATCACCAATTGAACAGCTATTTATATGAAATATGGCTTAGCTGGGTGAACACACAGCAAGACTGTTCAATGATTCTCCACCTTATAGCACTGGAAACGAACACCATTTTTATTGTATGTGATAGAAAAAAGTTGAAATAAGATAAAATAAAGAAGAAAGGAAAAGGTGTTGATGAATAAGAGAAGGGAAGAAAGATTCAATTGTAATAATCATGTTTAAGGTAAACTATGTTATCAACTGTATAATTATGGGGGATGATAGACATCAATATCTTGTAAATGAACAAGAATTCAATGAGGTTATAAATTATCAGATTTTAATTAGAATCTATTTGGTGAAAGACATTAGATTAGCAGATCTCTTCACTGACACCTCTTTCTTTTTTTTTTTATGACACATATGTCCCATTAGATTTCTGAAACTAATCTATGGGACATGTAAATCCCAGCAGTCACAGAGACCTTTGAATAAATACATACCAGGAGTCTTGGAAGGGTTCATTTCCAAATCAGAGATTGCCTTACTACTTGTAGTAGAAAGACAAGCTTTAAAGCACAATTTGTGTTTTGAAACGTCATTAGATTTTGTCTATAGTTTTAAGAAAGGTCATTAACATTCAAAGAGTTTTTTTGGACGATTGAACTACTTGGAGGGCTGTAGAATGAATCGTCCAAAACGTGTTAACAACACAAAGTATGAGACGTGCAATTGTCCAAGAAACTCTTTGAGCCTCATTAGATTTATTTGGAAAGTTTTTTGATCGATTTAACTCCTTTTTTATGTTGTCAAGACTATGTTTCTGCAGCCTTCTTTGGGTGTACTATCTGATTGCAATGGTAGTAAACTGAAATTTTTTTTCTCCAAAGGCAGCATGGCTTACAATACAGGATTTGCGTATTTTCCTTTTCCTATTTTGGCCTGTTACTAGGAGGCTATAGATTGGATGGACTAAAACGTTGTGTTAATAACACAGAACGAGGAGTTCAATCGGCTGAAAAATTGTTTGAATGTTAATGACCATTCTCAAAACTATAGACATTGCCATTAGATTTGATCTAACGTAATGATATTCATTCATTCTTTATCAACATGCTTGTTAGAAACCATCAACCAAAACTGTCTGCATAGGTTTATTCAGTTTTGAAGTGATTCTGGCTGACTATGTATCACAAGCTATCACAGCTATATTTCAACATTCATCCCTTATCATGTCTTTGTAAAAACGTTTTTTTTGTTGTTTTTTCTTCTAAATTTTCCCCAAAAATGAGTTTTGAGGAAGATCAATTTACAATGTAATTTCATGTTGAATTGATGTCTTGGTTTGTGTTTGGCAGCGTTAAGGCTTGTTTTTTGATAAGACAGTGTTTTTATTGATCCAACAAAAGGCAAGAGGAGTAACTTATTCATTGATCGCCCCTGGCACTGTGTGCTGCCATAAAGGCATGTGTTGTATGACAGTTTCTATTGAGTGACTAACAAGACCTGTTTTGTTTCGTTTTTTTTTGCTGCAATTTTTTTTGTATTAAATCTGCTTATCTCATGTTTTCACTGGAGGTCAGTAATTGAAACTTGAAAATAATTTTCTTTGCTTTTTTTTTTTCTCTAGGGTCCCAGAATTACGATGTCATCAGGTTTGCAACCTACCGCACTGCTTGCAAACTAAGGTTTATACAAAAGAGAACTAACGGTGAGTATCTTTATAAATATTTACCCGCAAGGATATCCAGCATTATCTGGGACAAACTGAACTTCGAAATAGACAACACATAAAAAAAACATGATTTCTTTCTTTCTTTCTTACCCAACACAACAAATGAAAAAAATATTATTCACGCTGAGACGTAAATTACTACCAATGTATACTGTTTACTGACTGACATAGATTGATGGCCTGACTCAAGTTGTCATCTAACAAATCAACAAAAAGTTAAGATAAGTCTAAATAGTTATCAAATAGTAATAATAGTTTACAATATGTTACCCTTCCCCCAAAAATTACTTTCAAGTTCATCTTGTCTGTACACTTCACCCCTGCACCACATTATCTTGACTATGAGCTGAATTTTCATCAATGAGAAGAGAGAAAGGGTAGTGGGAGAAATGAAAACATCCACAGATTTAGCAGGAGTAAAACTAACATCGTTTATCATTGCCTCAGTGACAAAAGAGCGATATCAGACAAAAAAAACCCAATCCTTGTACAATGAATGACGAAAATCCTGATATAAAGAATTATTTTTTCTAACGTTTAGAACCAAAGGTTTGCTAGAGAATTAGCTCTAGTGACCTTGAATGACAGCCTAGGTAGGAAGTTAATTTTTATTGATTTTCCATCCAAAATATCAGGCTGATTGGCTTTGTAGTTTTAGCAGAGAAGAGGCATGAACAAACAAACAAACAAACAAAAGGCTCAAATATTAGTACAGATGTCCTCTTGCTTTCTTTTCATCATCATCATCATCATCATCATCAATCTTTTAATGTCCATCGTTTGACATAAATCTTTCCCAGGATTCACCACACCTCTTTGCACATGTGATCTATAGAGATCCATGTTGTGAGTTGTGATGTCTATCGGTTGTCTGCCATTCTTGCGACATGATCAGCCTATGTCTCGGACTCCTGTTTTACCCCTGATATATTGTGCTATCTTATGATTCCTTCATGTGCACATTGCATTATTCTCAGTTTGAGGGTCAGTCTCTTGGTTAGGATTTATGTTTCAGCTCCATTGGTGACTATTGGGAGGATGCATTGGTTGTATCTCTTAAATATCAATTTTTTCTTCTAGTAATTCTTTTATCTTAATTTCAATTGCTTTTTTTTTTTTTTTTTTGCAACTTTCATCAGTCTGCGACCATTAGTGAGCAACGCGGATGAGAAAAAAAAAAAAAAGCTTCCAGTAAGAATAACTTCACATCCCTTTTCATCAGGATGCCTGTCTTAATGTAAGAGTTGTCTTACTAATTAAGATTAAAACTGAAAGAATTCAGATGAAATAGATTGTAATATCCGTACCTCCCATTAATGAATCACCATAGCCTATGGGTGTACCAGAACTAATTATCTAAAACTTTCTAAAAAAATGACCTAAAATAATTAGATATTTTATTTAAAATGGTGAACTCTAGCAAATTTTCAAGGTTGTAGCCTCAAAAGTGTAACAAGGAGCACCCGGAGACACACATAGAAACACAAGAGCAAAGAGTGAAGTATCTGTAGTCTGCTTGGCTGGTTGATTATGTTAGCCATTTTTTGGACTTCGGTGATTTGATATAATTTCTTCAAAGATATTAGTATTACTACCAATGTTCTTTCTAATATTAGTAGTTAATGTGTGCAAAAATCTTGTGTCAAGCAAATTTTTTCCAGTAACAAAAGTATGTGCCCACTTTTGAATTTGACACAGAGAATTAAAATTTCTTCAATAAAACTCAGTAAGCTATCTACAGGATTTGAGATATGTACACGCATTAATTTCCTCTGTACACTGGTTAAAAAGTGTGTGTGCATGCACAGCTTTGAGGGAACAATTATCCCAGCCAATACTATTAATGTGTTTAGATAAAGATGGCAACATATGTTGTTTGAGCTGATTTGGAATAGCTATACGGTTAGATTTGAATAACTGCAGCTAGGGGTCTTCTGTTATGTTAAGACAGGCTTCTTGAAGAAAAGGAACGCAAGTTCAAGTCTCCTTAGAGACTTATTCTTTATTTCTGGTCCATGTAGCTTACTAATGGCTGTAAAATAATGATCTAAGTGTTGCGATTAAAAAAAACAACTGAGATTCAGATGAACTTGCTTGTAGAAGTTGCTCATGAGAAGGTAGAATTCTGAATATTTTAGAACTAAACTCTAAAATTCATTCTACCAAATTCAAAAAGTAATTCAAAGGGTGTAACTTCTTATTAAAGTTACTGCACTTGTACCTTTTGGTGATATATTTCTTTTCGTTTAATTCAATTCACAAAAAAATCCCATTCATTGAAGAGTTCCTCAGCAGTTACAAGCGGTCTATGAATGTAAGAGTTGTAGAGCTTTTCAAATTCCAAATAGGCTTATTTTGTAGACTGGAATTCTTGAATGACTCTTCCTTTGAAAATGCTCTTAGGTTTTATGAACTTATTGGGATTGTGAAAGAATTGAATGACAGGAACTTTTACATGATTTGATTTCTACAACTTTTACCAATGAGAACACAGAAAAGGAATCAAAGTTTTCTTCTTTTGTCTCTGAGACATGTTATATATATATATATATATATATATATATATATATATATATGCCTGAAATAAGTATGACATGTTTAACATTTAGACAGCAAACATGTACAGAATAGATAGTTGCTTTAGAAACAAGAACCATAAAATCACTGATGCATCTACCGTCCAAGATGATTGTAGCAGGAGGAGGAGGAGGAAGAGGGGCAGCAAGTAGTTGCTTTTTGAGTCAATTGATTATCATACTTGTAAATTCTGCAAGTATTATTTTCAATAGAAATTGTTAATGGCCATTGTCTTGGCCTTTTTCTTTTTTTTTAATGCAAAAATGCAGACCTTGGACATTCTATTGTGACATTATTAGCAGCTGGTAAAAATATGATCGGAATGGATATTATTTCGATGATGTCACACCTTTGAATGTCATCACCTCTTCCTTCTTATTTCTGTTGTTTAACATAACTGGGACTGAGGGACCAAAAAACGTCTTATAGTAGTTGGAGAGGTATATTTATTTGGTCATGTCTTTCCATCCGTCTGTCTGTTCACAAAATGTCTCCAAAATTACTCAATGAATTTGTGGGAGAGGGAGAAAGCAAGAATTGGTTGGAATTTAGAGTGGATCCAGGAATATTTTTTTTGATTGAGAGATATTTATCCATCTTTTTTTTCCAGATATTTATGCATATGCTCTTGTTTGTCCTCACAATATCTCCAAAAGTTTGCAAAATTTGGGCAGTAGTCTTTGGGAGAAGTGATTGAATTTTGGAGTGGATCCATGTCAAATTACTTCCCTTATGTAATTGTTATTTGTGTACATCACATGATATTGCCAAAAGATCACCTCTGTCGAGTCATATTTTTGAATGTTCTCAATGAATTTCAATGAAATTTTGTGGAAAGGTGGGCAATGAGCCATGGAAGAAGTGATTTAATTTTGGGGTGGAACCATGCACAATTACTTCCCCTGACCATTGTCTTGGCATTTATATATGCTCTTGGGGTGCTTTTTCAGTTTTAAAAGTAGTGAAAACATTTTTACTCACCAATGGCTTTTGAAAGCACAGACCTCTCGGCATTCAGTTCCTTTCGCTCACATTCTTGTCACACCTGCAATATCCTTATACATAGGTATAACATAAATATCCACTATAAATAGAAGAGATGTATACTGTCTTGATTCTGTGTTCATCTCTATGGATATGGTGTATGGCATATTATGAGGATGAATAAATTTATATTCCTGTACAATCTCCACGAATCCTAGGCGAGAACCCTTTTGGCCCAACTGCAGATTATGATAAGCTTCCATTTTAGCACAGATAGGCTGGGTCAGTACGATACTTGGTATTTCCATCTGTTTGCTTGTTCCCCTTTAAAATTTTTCTCCTGAAATATCCGTACTGTACCCCGCTGGAGTCTGCACCCTAGATAGCTGCCTAGTTTGGCTAGATAAATAGTGCTGGCCCTGCAGATAGCTATTATTAAAGTTCAAGCAATAAACTCAAATTTAAATTTTTTTTTTTCGATTTGAGCAGGTGTGTTGTTTCAGGGCAGGGGTTTGTAAACTGAGGTACATGAACTCCAAGGGATATACAAGAGAAATTTCTAAAACCATTAGAATTATGAAGTAATCACAACTTTTAAATGGAACTTATGTGCCTTGTAAACCTGACATACATTTAGCAACATTGCATAAATCAAAAAGATCAGTTTGAAAAAATAAACATCTCTGGTTTGCTTGTATATCTGTATTCATATAACTCCTTTCCATGCTTTAGGCATGGACGTCTACTAGGGGGTGCTAACTGAGCATTTGCCCCCTTGATCAGACTTTCTAACTTAAGGTAAGGAGGTTCATTAGATGATTTAATTTTCACTTGATCCACTTCTTGTTTTCTTAGCTTCACCAGAGCACCTTTAATTGAACATTTCAGAAACACATTCTCTAATCTATCTGTTGCTTGCCTCTGATGACACTAGACAAGCGGTTGGATATTCCCGGTTCAAATTAAAAGTTTTCTTTCTTCTAGATTGGTTGCCAACTGAAGCTGAAGAGTTCAGTCTGCTCTGCTATTTACCTAAAGCTGAGGGTAGGAGAGATGAATTCATGTCTTTCCTGAGGGTATTAGTGCAAATTGAACACATCATGTCTCAGCCATTTAGGTGTTTAAACTTGGTTCACCAATTTCATTTTCCATGCTTATAACCGCTAGGCCACCTTCCCCTCTATGGTGTTGTACTTAAAACCAGATACATTTATAATCAGAAACTCCTTTAAATCTTAAATTCATAGAAAAAAATTCAAATCTTAAAACAAGGGCAATAAATGATTAGAGTTATTTCTCTTACTTTTTGAGGCAATTTTTTTTTTTACTGTGTTTAGGAGTGGTATGAAGCAGTTCATGAATTTGAGAGTTAATATTTCGCTTTGTGATATCAGTATGTTTGATCAAGTCGGTCTTTATATTTATTTTGTCCTAAATTTTAAGATAATCAACAATATCAAATCATGTACATTTTTTACTTGTATAGAAAAATAGTTGAATTTTTTCATTAGATCTATGCAGTGGTCATCAAACTTTAACTATTTAGGAAACTTTTTGAAGAATCCCTTTAAAACAACTTTCCTTATATATATATATATATATGTTCACATATATAGTAACTTTTGGATTTTGGCATTGTTTATGGAATTATCCAAATGTGTATGAACCCAAATATAAAAGCTGTGAAGGAATTGTTTATGTAATAAAGAATTATTAGGTATATTGGGAAAATGTCACTTCATTTTGCGGGAACCTTGGAAAGGTCGAGCAGAGCCCTGCAGTTCTGTGGAACACAGTCAAAATATTACTGCTCTATAGCCAGATGATACAATAAACATGTCTGACATTTTAATTATAGCATTACATGGTTTTTGTTTTGATCTTTGTGCTGCAGCTATGATTCCAGTTTCCAATACCTTTGTATTTATGTGCCATATATATATATATATATAACGTAGCTACCACATTCCCACTCATTTCTGTGTTGAAATTGTAACCCCAATCCAAGGTGATAATTGGCTAAAATTGCTAACTCTGAGCACCCAGTTGTTCATAAAAGTTGAATGGCTGTATAGTTCTATAGTAACCAAGCAATTGCAGAATCACTAAATAAAAATTGATAGCTTGCAAGCATCTAGACCAAGGTCCTTGAAATTTCAGAGTTTGTAGCATATGCTACTCTTGTTACATAGTTAATCCAGTACTAAGCTTACTTAATATATGTCCTAAGAAATGATATAAAGTGAATTGTAAGTGAAATATCCATACCTCACATGAATGAACTACTGTAGCCCACACATGTACTAGAACTAATTATTTAAAAAATTATCTGAAACTATGGATCTTTTATCTAAAATAGTCTAAAAAATTTGATTTTTTTATCCAAAATGATCTAAAAAAAATACCAGTATTAGATTTGGGCATTATTACTCCAAAATGGTAAAATGAAGCACTTTGAAGAAACAAAAGAAAAAATGTAATTGTATGATGCCTAGTTTCGTACCTGAGCAAATTTTCAAGGTTGTAGCCCTAAAACTGTGACCATGAAAGGATGAGAAGAAGACTCTGTAGCTCCCTTGAAATGTTGGTCAAGAATGTCATTTGTGTCACTACAGTTATTCGTTAAATAGTCCTTAGTACAGTATATAAAGAAGAAAACGGGAGTCAGAGACATCATAAAAACTATTAAAAAAACTCTAATGGCAATGGGTAGGCCATGTTGCAAGAATGAAAGGCAACTGATGGACATCATATCTCACAACATGGATCCCCAGAGATCACATAAGAAACCAAGGCCGACAGAACAAAAGATGGAGAGATGAACTTGACAGGTTCAGGAAATACTGGCTCCGTGACACCCATGATAAAGAATAGTGGCGAATCCTTGGGAAGGTCTATGTCCAACGATGGACGTTAAAAGACTGGTGGTGGTGGTGATGATGATGATGATATCTCCTTGCAGGAATTGCTCAAGCCTTAATGGGGCCCAAAAGCAGAATTATATATTTAGCAGCCCCCATATTGCCTCTTGCCCTCCCACACACTCTTGGGGGCTCCGTCCCTCTGAAACTATTGAATCACTATAGTTCAAGTTAGAAGAGGTCTCAAATAAATAACATATAAGATCTGTCTAGAAAGTATTCAGCTGTCTGATATTAATGGAAAAAAACAACTCTCCTTAGGCAATGATCCCTTAGCCCCAGTAGTGTGGAAAAGGTCCTCAGTGTGCAGGGGGTAAAGATAGCACCTGGGGGGGGATCTGTGTCCTAATATTAGAAATTTTTTGAATTATCATTATTGATTAAAAAAAATATTTTGTACTACTGTTTACTTTGATCTTAATTTTTCTGTTGCTTTTTTATTGCAAACCTAATGATGACAGCCTGAGTAAAGTTGCGATGAAAAGTGACTGTAAAATGAAGTTCAAGGTAGATAGTTTTTGAAAAATTAATCATAATGATTGTTTATAAAACATTGGAGTACTGCAAACATAGCAAGAATAAGAATTTATTGAAAATACTGCAGCAACAAAGTCAAAATAGCGAAAGATTTAAATATGGCCTGTAAATAAGGATACATAAGCTATGTCTCAGCTTCATTTTAGTCTCATTGTTGTTCTTTCATCACTAAATTTGACTGAGATATGGTGGGATTATCACTTAAATGCCTCTTTTATCAAAAGTGCGCAGTTGCCATGGAAATAGTTAAATTACACATAGCTCAATTGAGTTTTTTTTTTCATGGGAATATTTTTGATTCTCATTCAGTTAACCCTTCCCTAACAATCCAGTATCCATGAAAAAAATGTTCCCAGAATGGTGCGTGGTGAGCTATACAGGCCCCCAGCATATTATGATACGACTTAGATCTCCAAACCAGTGCTCTAACACTGAGCTGCTCTGGCAAGTCCATGGGAAAAATTGTTGTAGTATCAACATTATTTATTCCTCTTACTCAACTGCTGATTCTCCTTGTTGATTTTGGAAAGAATTTTTTTTGTATATGGCAGCTGCTTATACATGTGATTCTTTGAAGGTTTTGGATTTTCACTGTTTTGAGAAAACCCAAGCAGATGTTTTGACTTTCTTTCAGATGAATTCAGTTCTTGGTATATTTTTGAATATGGGAGCTGATGTCAGTAAATTGCTAATCATATCCACCTGGTTTTCTATAACCAAAGATGTTTAATTTCCAGAAGTAAAAAAGATGCCGTATTGATATTGACATGTTCTTTCAAAAATAACAGCAGAATTTAAATGATTTTGCAATTGTATCTATCTATTTGTATCTTTTGCTTTCAACATGTTATGGACTGCAATGGGTTGTTGATTCCATAATTTTCTGTACTGCAACATCTGATGATGCTTTGTAATCTGGCAAAATGCATTAAGATTTATCTTAATAAATGTTTAGATGTAACACAGGTCTTCTCAATCCTTCATTTTCCACTCTGTCATTTGATACTACCATTGTACTTATACGAAAAAGCACTCAGAGAGTGCATACCTTGTCTCTGTTGAGTAGGGGAAGCCACATCAGGTTGATCTGGGAAATCCAAGCCTTAACAAGGAAAGGAAAAGATATCACCCGAATCCAATGTTGATAGTCTTGCCAGCATTGTAGAAAAAAATTCAGTTTACCATCATCACATTCGGATAATATATCTTAGGACAGCCGTAAAATGGATCGGCCAAAGTGTTCTGTTTACAACAAGGATCTCAATCATCTGGAAAACTCCTTGAGGATCAAAAATTTGTTTTCAATGCTATCTATCTATCTATCTATACATATATGAATCTATTTATCTCATTGTATATTTGTGTGTGTGTATATATACAGATACACCCTCTCTTATTGGAAACCCTCAGGGCCAGGCATTTTGAGGGATGGAATTACTGGTACTTGAAATAGGATAGACAATTAAGTTGATTGTTGGGGAATGGCAAGGTCTATGCAGTGAACCTCTTAAATATTCACAATGAATGAGATAAATCAAGACTATCTATACATGTAATGAGCATATATGCAAATTTCTTGTCTGTTTGTTTGTCAGTGATGCATCTCACTGGTTAATTTACCTTCCTATCATGACATAACAATGAATAATACGTTTAGAAACTATTGGGAATTATTGTTTGATCATCATACATTAAAACAGCTTCAGTTGAGACTTGAAAAAAATCCTTAAAATCAGTATAATTGAACTATTGAAAAAAAATTACCCAGTAAAATAGCTTTAGGCTCCTTAGTGCCGACCCATGCATGAATAAACTAATCTTTTTTTCTCCTTTCATCTATTTTTTCTACTCTCCTCTTATTTTTTTTACACAACCTTTTTGCTAAAGACTTCATGTCTGATCACTCTTTAAAAGTTGAGACATGAAAAGCAATTAAAATCAGAACACTTGAATTCTCAATTCCCTAAATAAATAAATTACCTAATAGATTATCTTTATGCTTCTTGTTGCCGATCTATACATGAATAACCACGTCATTTTTTTATGGGTATATGTTAGTAGTCAATATTGAAGTTGATTTGTACAGTGGTGAATGAAATGAGATAAAGTTTACTAACATTTACTTTGGTACTATGAAATGCTCCATAAACCAAACATTTTTTCTTTGGAAGAATGCAATTTGTATGCTACACATCACTAAAAATTCTCCATTAATTGAAAGAAAAAAATAGGGTCTTCTCTCATGGGCATCCTCTGGGGGTTGCAAACAGGGCATATACCCTCCCTTGGATCAGGCCTTCTCACTGAGAGCAGGGTCGGTGGGGATTGTAAGCTTCAGAGAAGCTGGGGATCAAGGGGTCACTATGAGCCGTGACAGTTCAGAAAGAGTCAGTTTGAGCACTCTCTAGTCCTTTACCTGACAATCAACATCCAGATATATATCTTTTTGCCTCCCTACTCCTAAATTTATCTTTTTGGCAGCAATAGCCCGTGTCTTCTCTCATTCTTAAAGACAAATAATTTTTTCCAAAAGGTGTTTGAACAAACTTTACAGTCTGATCACTTCATTACTGAGATGTTCTGTGAAATATCTACATATCTTAATGTAAAGTTATTTTTATCAAGTTCCTCTCAAATTTTTGTCAAACTCAAGCTGAAGTCAGAGACCACAGTTGACTTCGTTTTTTCTTCAGTAACAACTATTACAACAACAATCCTCACCTAATTCAAGGGAGTAAACTCTCCACTGTTTGTCTATCCCGTCATGTTAAATCAACTGATATATAAAATCAATATTTTCCTACTGTGATTTGAAATCATGATTTAGTGATCCCTAGGTGGCTCTCTTACCGACTGAGCCAAACTGACCAGAAACAGCCAAACATCTTGATATTATAATGGCTGCAAACCGGAATTAGTATTCCATGGGAAATTATAAATCACTACCACCCATATATACTGTATTGGGGGAGATGGATTAAAAAGTTGGAGAAAGAGGTGATCAGTGAATAAGTTACTTATCTGGCCTTCTGTTGGGTAGTGGTCACCGAAAAAAGGTCTGAATTTTCAAAGAATGAGTGGATATAAACTAAGGATCAATTTAGGATAAAGTTACTTTGTATATTGAACCTCCCATTAAAAACCTATTTTGGAAGGGAATTTTCAAGGAACAAAAAAAAAATTTCCCTCTACTCATTGAGAGGAGCCTGTGTGCAAAATTTCAAGTTTCTACTAGGAATGGTAAGGACTGGAAAAAGTTTGGATAGATATATAGATAGATAAGTATATATAAATGTCTGAACATATGAATGACGTAAACCCAACAAAAGTGATTAAACTGGTCTATTGTGGATATGGGGGTTAACGTAATGTCATAGATTATTATTTGTTCTTGCCAATATCACAGAAAATCAATTCTCTGGACAAAAACAAAATCTTGCTTCTTCCATTATTGTGAAAATTTTGTATCAGAAGATTTATCAGAAATCTTATTGCAGAAGTCTTCATCAGTCTGAATTTATGGTACATTCTCACAAATTTGACCATTAGAATTGATTTTTTTTTATATTAATCTAGAATCTAGAATTGGTAGGACATTTCTGGAAACCCAATTATTCAATGTCAGTGTTATTTATTGTATCTGGAGAATTTTCTTAAATTCCAGTCAGGTTGTAGGCTGGAGTTGACTTTTTCTAGCATAACAACGAGATCAATAGAACAAGAACAATCCTCAGAAAACTCAGGGGAGCTAATTCTATACTGTATGTCTGTCCTGTCATATTATAAAATCAATCACTCAATAAAAACCGGTCAATGTCTTTAAGCAGCATGCAGTGTTTTGGGGGTATCCAACTGAAAAATCGGGAAAAGGGGATGATCAATTAATAAGTTACTTTTCTCACTTTTTGTTGGATCACTAAAAAGTCTGAATTTTCAAAAAACAAACATGAATGTATTCAGGCACAAACTGGGACCAATTTTGCATAAACTTTGATTGCAAATTGAGCCCCCATTAAAAACCTATTTAGGAGGGGAGAATTCAAAAAACAGAAAAGAATGTTCTTTGTTGATATAAGGAGTAAATGTTCAAATTTTCAGCCCTTTAGATTTTTTGGTATTGCTTTTATGCATGATACATTAATAGCAGGTGAGCTGGACCACCTTGAAAACTGAATAAACCTATTTAGGAATATATTTTTTATTTCAAAAGTATTATTTTTTTTACTGACTTCACGGGGTTGAGGTGCTGATGGAATATGTTCTTTAAAAGGGGGTGGTTCTCTGAAAAAGTTTGAGAAAGATTAGTTTGGAGCTTATTTCTTATTTAGTTTATACTTATGAGGATAGTTCATCCCCTGAGACTAGTTTTGTGGGAGGAATCTATTTGAAGTACTTTTCTCTTCACATACATCATCATTGTCGACATGGAATTTGCTCTGTCAGAATTTCAGACTTATTTCCGAATAAGTTATACAGTATCCTGTAGATCAGCGGTATTTAAACTGTGCTCTGTCAAACTTTCCCAGTGATCCTGCAAAATGGTGACATTTTGACTATGTTAATATTTCTTCATTACATAGGAGATTTCTTCAGGTCAAAATCCAATAGTTATGTACTTATGTAAATATGTACAAGTAGATGGGAAAATTACATTTTGAAGGGGTTCTCTAGAAAATGTAATTATTGAAAAGGGTCCCTTGAATGATTAAAGTTTGAAGACCCCCTACTGTTGATACACACTGACTGGATTTCTTATAAAGAAGAAGCCTCAGGTGTAGCTGTGGAAGGGGGAGATTTGACCTGGCCCCCAACGGAGGGGGTGCTTGGAAGCTTTATAATTAGAAAATACTGCATTTCTACTGACATTATACAATAACAAAACTCACTCAATGTTGATTTTAATCATGGAATCATTTGAAAAATTTAAAAAAAAATCGTTTTGAAATGGAAACATATTTAAAATGAATTTCACCCTTTATTAGATAATCATTGAAAATTTTATTAAAATCCTGTGAGTAGTTGATTTTTTGAAATTTAAAAAAAATCCTGGTTGTTTTTGTGCAGAGAAAATTTGTCTATTTGAAATGTTTTGTTTACATATGTCACAAGCGCAACAAGCTATTTATACTCAAAAATACCTTCACTTCTAAGGTTGAGTTTTTGTCTCAGATTTTTTGCCAATCTTCCTTCTTGGAAATAACACAAAGACGTCACAGTTAAATGAAAATCTTATACGAATTTACTTTTTTTTTGCAAGGTGTCAATTTTCTGGTAAGTGCGTCATGCGTGTCAGTTATGTCTAACTCGTCTTATCTTAATTTCTTTCTATTTTCCCAACCTACCAATAAATAATCACCATGCTATTCAGATACATGTCTGTTGTTTGTGACTGGATTGTGTGCAGATTTTGTAACACTAGCAAAGTGTACAAAGTGTGTGTGTGGGGGGGGGCAAAAGTTATTAGCAGAATTTCAATTCTGCAAAAAGTCTGTGTCTGTCAACCTGTTGATTTTTTTTCATTCATTATATGTATAATACCAAAGTTGCAGTAATCATCTTCAATCAGGATGGAAGTTGGTGTAGACCCTGCAGCTGCAAGGGGTTTGTGTCCGGCTCCCTGTGAAATTCGAGGGACTACTGTCTATTTTCATAATTTTTTTATGGTATATACAGTACCAAAGTTGCTGTAATCATCTTCAGTCAGAATAGAACTTGGATTAGACTCTGCAGATGCCAATTTTATATAATGAAAAGTTATCTATCACAGTGACTTAAATAACAATGAATGCAAATTATTCCAATATTTGCTTAATGCTATCAGCAGCTTCTTGCTATCTTAAAGATCCTGTCCCAAAATGATCACTGTGAATGGCTTCTGCTGTATATCAATTTTTAAAAGGATCTGAAAATGTATACTCGGATAAGATATCGATAGAAATAACTCTGATAATAAAAGATCCAAGGAATATAATCAGTTTTTTTTTGTTTTTTTTTTACTGAAAATCACCCAGAGATTCCTTCTACTACATATACTGCTACTATTATATATACTACTGCTACTACTGCTGCAATTGATATACTACTACTAGTACTACTGCAATCTATCTTTATTGCAAAAGAAATATACAGTTTTGAAAAAAATCTTTCAAGATATTGGCAATTATGATACATAGTTTTGTAGAGAAACCCTTGAAGTTTATCATTACAACTTACAGTTGCTAATTTTTTCTCTTTATTTGTATTATGGACTTTTTCTTTCACTTTTTAAAAGTCTTGTGTTAGTTCTAGTGGACTTTTCATTGGGTCTAAAAACTTGAAAATTTGCATGAGTTATCCACTACACAGCTTCCAAAAATATTTTTTTTTTTTAACCTATAAAATCTTATGTCAGAATTACTGGTCAAAAGATCTACCAATAAAACCTTGAAAATTTGTATGACTAATACACTAGACATCTGAGGACAGTTTTACGATTTTAGGATATTTAAAAAATTTTTAGTGGAATTTTTTGCTTTTTTAAAAAAACTCTTTTACTCTTGTGTCAGCGCTACTGGACATACTTTTTGGTGAAGAACCTTGTAGTTTCAAACTCCAAGGGTTTCCCTTCAAAACTGTGCATTGTGAATGTTAATATTTTAAAATCTAATAAATTTTTGAAACTGTTCATTTTTTTTGTACCACCCTGTATATACTACTTCTACTTCATATATGCTACTACTACTACTACTACAACAATGATGAAAATGATAATATACATACATACATACTACTATTACTACTACTACTAGTGCTGCTAGTAGTTGTTCCTGGTCATCTAAACGGAACTGTACATGTGTTACATTTATCACATGACTGAATACTGAGAGTCTGATCCAATGGTTAGTGTTTATTTCTCTTTCTGTCCCATTGGCTGTCTGTTACTGAACACTGTCCATTTGGATGAGATGAGTCATTCCAGTGTGGAGCAAATCCAAATCCTCTCTAGACTTTTCAGAAGTCATGGATAAAAGGGGGAAAAAAATGGCTTCATCATGACTTATTGATTTTGTAATAGAAACAGGGATAATAAATTTTTTCAGTTTCTGTTATTTTAGTGACTTTGCGTTAAAAGGATGGAAAATTTATTGAATATAATATTGTGTAATCTTGATACTTACATCCTGTATACATCGTAGTTGTTGAATTATTTTAATGCTAGTTTACCTATGTTGTCAAAGAATGACAGCTGTATTTAAATAATTTTGCAATTGCACGATTGGTAAAAAAAAATATGGAAAAAACGTATGCTACTCGGCATTCATTTATGTACAACCAGATTAACATGGATTTTTTTTTTTTTACTTATTAAAAAAATATCATTACCTCGCATAAACATAAATAAATCAGTGTAGCATGCACATAAACCAGAACTAATTATCTGAAATCATCTAAAAAATCTAGGTCTTTTATCAAAAATCATCTAAAAAAAATTCCAGCATATGATATGGGCAATGTTAATTCAAAAACCAGACGAGCCCAATTATATACAACTGATATCTCCCAGTAGTCACTTATGGAACTGAAACATGGAACCTTACCAAGAGACTGACCTACAAACTGAGAAGCATGCAACGCGCGCATGAGAGAATCATACTCAACCTTAGATGGAGAGATCACTAGACAGCACAGTATATCAGGAAGAGAACAGGGGTCCGCGACATCATAGAATTTATTAAAAAACTTAAATAGCAACAGGCAGGCTATGTTGCGAGAATAAAAGACAACTGATGGACATCCCGACTCACATCATGGATCCCCAGAGACCACATGTGAAACCGAGGCTGGCAGAATACAAGATGGAGAGATGAACTAGACAAATTCAGAAAGTACTGGCTCCGATAGAGAATTGTGGTAGGTCCTGGGGAAGGTCTATGTCCAATGACGGATGATAAAAAAACTGATGATGATGATGAATTCAAAGTGACCATAGGGATTCAACAAAAGCAAAAGATTACGTTTTTAGATGGTGACTACTAGTGTACTCAAATTTTCAAGGTTGTAGCCCTGAAAATATGACAAGGAACACCCCCTCCCCCTACACATACTGACAAGTGAAGAGAGGAGAATTTTAGCTCACTTGGCTGGTTAGTTGGGGCTATGGTGATTCAATAAAGGGGAGTACTCTATAATTAGTATTTAAAAGTTATCTCCTTTTACAAATGTTACAGACAAAAATATAGACCATCATATGGTATATTATATAATTATATTACATTATGAAAAAGGAGTTGAATGATTATTGACCATTTAGAAATGGTGAACAGACATAGTCTGTCTGTTAAGTTTCCCACCATTTTGAATATTTCGAGAATCTGTTGCGTGGCTTCGATGTAATTCAACAACTAATCAGTGTGGACCTTACTATATGTGTATGAACAGACAAACCTCTCGTAGGGTTACCCAGTCGGCAGTGATATGCCATTGAGTGAGCTTGTTTACTGCACCACATTCTCAATGACTGAGTGAGTCATTCGTCATGTCTTGTGCAGAGTTAGTGAACTTCTTTCAGCTTCCCTTCTCTTCAGATTTGGCTTCCTGCAATTTCTGGTCTTTCTCGGAGAGATTCAAGACCATGGATGAGATTAAGGAGAACGACAATGTCAATCCCAAAAGATGACTTTGAATACTGCTTTCAAAATTTGAAAGATGCCGGGATAATGATGTCAAAAATGAAATTTCAAAGTTAAAAGATGTAATTGTGTAGCTATGTCAATACTTTAAGATTTTTCATTTGGTTTTGGATGTTGAATAAATATAAAGCTCTTTTGATTAGTCACTCTATAGAAACCATCACATGACCAACATCCTTTGGCAGCATGATGTGTTAGGGTTGATCAATCAAAAATTGGAGAGGAGCGGTTATCAATGAATGAGTTACTTCTCTCGCTTTTTGTTTGGTGGTGATAACTGAAAAAGTCCAAATTTAAAAAAAAAACAAGCGTGAATGCTGCTGGACACAAATCAAGGGACCAGTTTAGCATAAACTTACATTGTAAATGGATACCTAAACTAATAACCTAATTTGGGGGTGAATTTAAAAGAAACTAAAATTAATGTTTTTTGTTGAGAGAATAAGGATTAAATATTAAAATTTTTAGCCCTGTAGCTCCATTGGTGTAGCTTGCATGTGTGTACATACATACATACATAACCAGCCAGCCAGAGCCACTTGAAAACTGAAGAAACTTATGGTGAAAGTTTTCGTTGATGGTTTTTAATATGATGAACTTGAATAGGCTCACTATATCTGAACCTTCAAAAACATTCTCGATCACCATCATGATTGTCAACACAACCCCAAAACTGTTAAGCTGACAATACCATACAGATAAATCCCCTCTCTCTCAGCCTCTTTCAGTCATTTAATGTAAGTGGTTACAGAACAAGAAAAAGCTGTACATAGCACCGCAGTCTATCATTGAAACTGCTAAGTTAATAACGCCATACACGTGTTCTCCTCTCTCTGTCAGTCCCTCTCTCCCTCTCGCTCCCTCTTTCTCCCTCTTTCTCCCTCTCTCTCTCTCTCTCTCTCTCTCTCTATATATATATATATATATATATATATATATATATATATATATATATATATATATATATTGTCTCTAGTAATTACAGTTTCCTTTCATGTAGAGAAAATAGTGCAAGCTGAAATATTGGACTTGCGAAGAAATTGAAAAAATTCTTTTCACTTGAAGATTTCAAGGCTTGAATGAAAGACATGTCTGCAAAAATAGGGACTTATTGGAACCCTGCAGTCTAATTTCCCAAGTGCATTTGCCTGCATATGGTAATCAATTTGCTGCTTTTAAGTATATTATCTTTGTACCAAATACAACTCAGATGCCATGAAGGGAGTAAGGAGGAGAGTCACCAAGATCATTCCAAGACTGGGAAATATATCTTACAGTGAGAGATTAAAACAACTTAATCTAGAAACCCTGGAACACAGAGGAGAGCAAGCTGACCTACTGGAATCTATAGAATCCAGGACAATGAACACATGATGGATACTGATCTTCAATGCTCAAAATTCCCTTACAAGAAAATGCTGACTTCATCTATTTACAGTGAAACTAGAGGACACAGCCATAAATTACAAATTCAGACCGCCACTGGTTTTAGAAAAAAAAATTCTTTCTCGGCATGAGTAGCAAACGCATGGAAGAGCTTGAATGAAAAGTTGGTCATATCTGAGAATATCAATAGTTTTAAAAATAACCTTCATTCTGATATCGGTCATACCAAATTTAACTACCAGTTCTATTAGTTTGATTCCACCTCAACTTAACTGAAGCTGGCTTAATGATAGAATTTACTGCTGTCAAAAAAGCTTATTCCAAGTTCATTGAACCATCACAAATGTTTGCCTGATTTTTCTCTTTTTAAAAAATTTCATTATTTATCTATGACAGCAGTGTTCAAACTTTGTTCTGTTGGACACCGGGGTTCCAAATGACCGTTCCAGGACAGAAAGTGACATTTTATTTCTCAATATACTTGATGATTCTTCACGTGGACATTATTTCTTATAGAAGAAAAATTGCCTTTAATTATAACCATCTTGTTTATTGACCTGACATGGACACTTTCAGTCAGTTGTTATTCATTTGTTCTCCTCAGTAAACTCTGTTCTTACCTTTCGAGTGTGTATTTTCTGTTAGGGTTTATACACATTCGGATAATTCTGTAAACACAGTCAAAATCCAATAGTTACATACATATGTAAATATATATATCATCAGATAGAACAGTTTATGATAATTGTTGAGATAATTTATTTGGAAACTTATTTTGTGCAGCAACAGAATTAACTGAGTAGTAAATCAAACAGCTGACCTCATAAATCAATAAATAAAATGAGCGCTGTGTGGGACTTGAACCCACAACAATCGGGAAGCATTCTTAATGTAATTGTGCTCTACTGACTGAGTTAAGAATGCTTTCAGTAAGCAGGTATTTAAGAGCACCATTTTAAACTCCTGCTTACCAAAAGTGCTATTAGCTCAGTTGGTAGAGCAGAAAAGAACCAGATATAATAAACAATTTTTATTATTGAAATGGAAATGATTTCTTTTTGTTTCAGTGGACTTAAACTTTTGTTACGAAATCTAAGAAAAAAAAATCTTGAAAAACTTCAAACTCTCACAAACTTATGTCCATCTTGTGTACTGTTTTCATTGATGGATGCCCTTGATGTACATGTTACAGCTGTTTTGGTCATTTTAATTATCTTGATCATCGAACTGTCAATATTCATTAAGCGTTTCTAGACCTGAACAAACTTTTACAAATTTGCTTCTGATTGGCAGAAAACAGCTCAGCCAGAACCAATATAAATTCCTCTTTTTATATAAACTTAATCACAACGGCCGATGCAACCTAAAACGTTCAAAACACTGATATGCAACATTTCTCGCTTCTTAATTCATACACAATCCATACTGTGCTCTTGGAACCAAGATAAAAGCAAGGCATACAACTTGTTCATCTCTCGCAGCTTGTTCTCTTCAAGTGGTTGAACCTTAGTCAATATACAACAATAAATCCGTTCGATGAATTTGCAAATATGTGATAATGGTTAAAAGATATACTCTCCACTAAAAAGAAGCTAGATCTAGCTACGAAAGAGCCAAATCGTTTCAAGCTAGACACTTTACACAGTATGCTCACACCCATAACGTGTCATGTGACAGAAAACGTTACAGAATAGAACGTTTTTTTAAAATTTAATGCAAAGTTATCCATGTTTCTAAATATTTTCACATTTTATCCTAAATTTGAATCAATGCTGTGTCCATGACCTGAGGGTTTAATGATATTATATTTCTGGGTTAGGAGAATTTTTAAATGCCTGAGATTGTATAGAAGATTTTCTCATCAGATTTCTCACAGGCTTTTCTTGGAAAAAACAAACTTTATACCGTATATATATATTTGTGCACAATACTCACATATTATTTAACTTAAAATCAAGTGGTGTGTGTTATATACAAAAAGTAGATTTTACCCCTGTTTTCCCAGCCAAGTGTGCGTGACCATAATTGGGATGGCATGACATAAGTAAGTTATATCTATTGTCCGAGATAACTGATTATGTATAATGAAGAGTTCAAATCACTATAATATCATTACAATACATACAATATACATTTTGTGTTTCAGAACAATGTAAATTTTATGAAATCTTATTTTTAGTCAATATAAATAGGGTAAAAAGAATTAAAACTTGAATTTAGGATACTTGAATTATAAAAAAAAATTACCTGTGTAAAATAGCTTTAGACTCCTTAGTCTTGATCCATACATAGATAACCCCATCATTTTTGACCGGTATATTCTGAAGAAACCTATGCTAACAGTTTTAATCGACAGTCTCTAATAAGGAAGAACGATCGAGTGATAAAAGAGATCAGTGAATAAGGAATGAAATTTTGAATGATTCAATTTTCCCTGAAAGAGATTGACAGGCGAACGAGTGTAGTGAAGTGAAAATGAGTCTGCTGGAGACTGAGACAGGCTTGAGCCAAAAAAAGAATGACATCTGAAGGATATTAAGTGGAACGTAAGATGAGAACAGGTATTGATCATTCTTCAGGCATTGATAACTGAAGAAGAATGTTAATGCTTCCAGAATCAAGAGATCACGATTTACAGTGATTCATTTTTTTAGAAACAGTCAACCAAAACTGTCATCATTGGTTTCTTTAGTTCTCTGGTGCTTCTGGCTGGTGGCTTGACTGGCTATTAGGAACAGTCAACCAAAACTATCAGCACAGGCTTCTCAAAATTTTCAAGTTTTTTTTAAAATCCCGCCACCCTACCTAAATAGAGTTTTAGTGGGGGGTTCAGTTTGCAATGTCAAATTGGTCCCTTAGTTTGTGTCTGCTTGTGTTTATGCTTTTTTTTTTCAAAAATTTGGACTGAAAGAACTAATCTATTCATTGATCTACTTTTTATTTCTATTATTATTTGGACTATCCTCATCTTGGTTGTTTTTTATACAATGTTTTGGCTGTTGTACTCTACGGCCTTCATCAGGTATCATCTGGTAGGTGTGGGGAAGTAACAAACTGAACACTTTATTTAATTGACGGGGGTATATTGACTGCACTCCCCTCTTAGCATTAGTAGTACGATGATAATAATAATATAATATAATAATAGTATAATAATGAAGGCCGTAGAGTATAACGGCCAAAATGTTGTATGAAAAACAACCAAGATGAGGATAGTCCGAATAATAATAGAAATAATAATAATACCTCATCTCAAAAATTCAGAGATACATGATCTACCTTTTGTCGGATTTTCCTACTTAATCATCTCTAACACATCATGTTGCCAAAATAGGTTAGTCACATGACAGTTTCTATAAAGTGACTGGTTTGCTTTTTATTAATTCCTTTATCTATATTTTGTGGAGATTTGTAAGTTCTTTGTCAGGATGGCATTCTAACTATTAATGACATGAGAAAACGAGCCGAGTTCAAAGTTTGGCCAAGACAGCTGGCATTCACTTTGTACTAGTGTGCCTGGGAAAGGCATCAATCCATCTCTCTCCCTTCAGCTATTGGTAAATAGCAGGGTAGGCTGAGCTCTTCAGCCTTAGTTTGCAACCAGTCTTCGAGATGGAAAACTCTGATTCCCAAACCGGGAAAGACCAACCCCATGGCCTGCATCATGAAAGGTGGGTCAGAGTATGACACTGGCCTCTGTTGAAACCTCAGCTGGTGTAGCAAGCCAGGAGGGGATTATGGTAATATTTCTTAAGTAGAATAAAGGAGAATCAAATGAAATAAATTATTCAATCACAGTTTCTGATACTCCCCATGACACCTCAAGTACAAAGTTTTGAAAAATAGTAATCCAAGAAATTTGTTGCTTGATCACCTCATCCTGTGAGGAGTTCTCAAACATTTGAAAAAATTGTCACATGACCCTGACCAACTGTATTTTACACTCACAATGGACACTAAAAGTCTGATGATGATCTTGTTTACATTGACAACATTTACATTTTTAATTCAACTGTCACTATGGCTCTGAGAGACTTGCCAATTTGCAGTCCAATATCACCACCATGTGGTATTTCGAATAAAGGTATCTGCTGCCACTTTTTCAGGGTTTGGGGTGCAAAAGGAAATATTTCGAGGGATGGTCAAAAGGATGTATTTGGAATTTATCTTAGTGGCAACCCTGTTACCAGTGTGTAATAATACCATCTTTTTATATAGGTACATTAAGTTCAGGTTACATAAAACAATTGTGTAGCACCATTGTCATTTATTGACTCTGAGGTTCCAACTTTCAGATCTGCTCACCCTAGTTGAGAAGACCTGACCTGGAAAAGGGGTGGGGGTCAAATAGCAGTTGGTATTGAACCTCTGCCTCCAGACTTGCTTGATTTACCAAATTCAATGCTATTCCAATGCCTGTCTTGAGTAAGTCTCTGAGATTAAGCTTGGATTATCTCCACCTCCTTCTGATCAAATCTAATGACTTTGCTGTATAATGCTGAGTAAAGACATTTTTATGGTCATAAACAGTACAAATTTGGGAAAGGTTTTTAATTTTATGTTTGGCATTTGTTTTCATTTAACAGAGAGAAAAAAAAGTCCTCTTTCAAGTTTGGATTACAGACTAAATCCCACCCAGCAAACTTAATTTGACATTATTAATCTTGACTAGTTTTTACTGTTATCTTGTTTTTTAGTTGCTTTTTCTCTCACGTGTTAGAATTTCAACATTAATAATAAAACAATACATCATCCAATAAGAATAAATTGAAATTAGAAATAAATTGAATTCCTCGCTCATGTTTAAACTTTAGAAAAACAAATTTTAATTTCATTTGAAAATTCATCCTTCTCTCTTTTCCATCCATTCTTATTTTTCACTTTTTCCTTGTTTTATTCAATTAACATTTTCCATTTCCTTTCAAGATTCCTAGGACATAAGGTTTCTATGACTGTTGCAAAATACAATACTTGTGATAAGTATTTGACCAAACTTTTTGCTTTTATTCACTGCTATTCATTGCCTTCTTTTCATTTAACAATTTTATTCTATTAAAAAAAAACATTTTCCAGAAAGTTACCCTTCAGAACAACAAAATGTGACTAAATGCATGCCTTGTTATGTTGATTGCAAAAGATTTGGTTCTTGTGGTTCCTGTTTTTAACCTTATTTAACTTGAAGGAAAATGTCTGTTTGTTTAAATACTTATGACATGTCTCTTATATGTCCTGTAGATCTGTTTTAGAGGTCTACTGGGAAATTTTAATTCAGGCATTAAGTACTTTGATAGGTTAATCTCGAAAAGGCTGAAATAGTATAACTTTTTTCTAAACTACCTGCACAAAATTCTCTTGATGTTATTCATATGTGTAAATCATGGGGCTAGTGGCACCGAGGACATTGCATTAATTCTTAGTGCAAGGTTGATGATTTTCAGTGTCGATAATTCACTACTGATTGAGATCTCAAAACGGGTGGGTCCCTTTAGCAATGAAAAGCAAATGCCGTTCAAGAGACAATTGCAATCCCTTATTGCAAAATATTAAAAAAATCATCAAAAGGAAAGCAACATTGTAAAGATGTCTCATGATTGACATCAAATTTTGTATACAAATCATTGAAGATAACCAAGCATAGTTTTGACATGCTGAGGTTTATAGAAATGATATACAGGTATACCTTGATTAGTATGGTCAATCTGTTCCAAAATTTTCTTCACTGTTCAAAACCACATTGTTCATGTCTCATTATAATTTAACCTGTTTTTTTTTTTTTTTCGGGCTATACTTAATTGAATTAATTCGTTCAGAGATATCTTAACTGTACAACATCAAAAACCGCACTATTCAAGGTCTTTATATAATTTAATGTGTGTTTTCATCAGCTTATACTTGACAAAATTAATTTGTACAGTAATACCTTAAGATAGTACTACATCAAAATCCATACTAATCAAAACCACAATATTCAAGGTATTGCTGTTTTTATATACATATATGTATACATATATATATATATATATATATATATGTGAATATTAGAAACCATCAACCAAAACTGGCAGCATAGGTTTCTCTCAGTTTTCAAGTTGATCTATCACGCTTACAGGCCACATGAATAGAGCTATAGACCAGAAAATTTCAAAATTTACTCCTTATTAAGTTTTTAAAAAAAAAGTCTTTTGTTTCAGTATCCCCCACCTGATGGGTTTTTAGTGTGGGGGGTTCAGTTTTTGTTAAATTGGTCCCTTATCTATTCTCACATGTTTTTTGAAAATTCAGTCTTTTTGGTAATTACTGCCCAACAGAAGGCAAGAGAAGTAACTTATTCATTGATCGCCCCTTCCCATTGTTTAACATGATCATGCCCCAACCTGGCATACTGCCAAAAGATGTTGGTTACATGACAGTTTCTACTGAGTGACTAGACTAACCAGACTGGTGTGTATGTATATATATATATATATATATATATATATATATATATATATATATATATATATAATCTCGATCTGTTATAATGAGTATGAATTGGATATCTTACTAAATCCTGTGTCTAGTTTATTGATATCTACAAATTTTAGCTCTAACACAAAGTCACAAGCATTGGGCTGTTGCAATATATCTTAAGGGGATGCATAATTATTAATTAACAGGCATTCCAGAGGAAATTTTGCACTCTTCACAATTGCCCCCGCTATGTCTCTGAGGGTAATATTCTACTCAAGTGTAAAAAATGATACATATACAAATATAATTGATTTTTTTCTACAAAAAGAGGGGGGGGGGTGCATTATGTTTAAGATTTCATCATACCTGAGTAAATATGGTAATGCACAGAAGCTATGAATTAATGGAAAAAGGAAAAATAGTCACCCTTAACTGCTCTTGTCCATTGCAAGAAAAAATCCCCGATTCACAGACAAAGTTGCCTACTCAAAAAATATTTTCACCCTAAATTTACCCCCTTCCCACTGCTGAAAATGGCCAAGAATCACCAAAAAGCTGCTGAAACTGATCGAAAACATGCAAAAAAAAAAATGGCCAAGATGTTTAATCACGTCTGCATTAATTTAGTGCTTTTCTGCACTGCCAAAACAAGAAACTTGTTACATTCACTGCGGAAAGCGCTAAATTGACAACACTGTTCACAGATAGAACTGAGTTGCCATTAATCACAATAAAACAGAAAATTTATTGAGTTAGCTACGGAACTTCAATAATTGAAATTTCTGTCATCTGCCGTAAATGGGTTAATCTAATCGGAGCTTGGTTCAGTTATTCAAATAAATTGACAAATACAAAATGATCAAAAGGATTTTATTGCTGTTAATAAAATTAAATTGTTTTATTTTTCTGTCTGATTTCATTGTTCAACCTGTGTCACTTGTAGAACAAATGTGACTAGCTAAACACAAAAGCATAATTTTTTTTACATAAGGTGTGATGTAGCCGAACTGTTATCAGTATGGAAAGTGGAATTAGTGAACTGTGTTCAAATATTAGTAGAGGTTTGTCGGTGAACACTTCACAGTAATGCCCTTGAGAAAGTCATGAATCCATTTGGCAGATGGATTCCTTCAGCCCTGTATAGCAATTCATCTAAAATGTATATGGGCAACCAGAGGCAGTGGGCCTATGCTGACTGCAGCCAATCTAAGTATTCTTTTTTTTATTTCTCGCAGGAAGTCAATTTTATGATTTATATTGTAAGATTACTATTGTTTTAGCTTCATAAATTAGTAATCTAATAAATGTAATTCATATGTTAAAATAGACATTAAGTATGCTTTTTGTTGTACAATCGACATTTTTGAAGTGTACGTGTGGCCCGAATAAAGATGAAAGATGTCTTACATGGCCAGTTTGATCAATAAGGTTGCCCATGCCTGAAGAGGCTACTCAAAGTTACTGAGGAAGGAACCTAGCCTAACGAGTGGACTATGTGTTCAATGCAGCCACATTTGCAGTTAATGGGTTAATGAATAAAAATATGATTGTGTTGGATACACTGGTTCTCAGAAGATCAAAAAAGTTAAGCAATGTCGAGCCTGATGGGTAACCATCTAGGAATACCAGGTGCCTTATGCAATGAGATTGTTCTGTGGCTGTCTTAGCCTATGCTCTGCCAACGATTAACAAAGTATCTTGCCAAGCTAGGATTCGACTGAAGGAACCTAGCCTAACGAGTGGACTATGTGTTCAATGCAGCCACATTTGCAGTTAATGGGTTAATGAATAAAAATATGATTGTGTTGGATACACTGGTTCTCAGAAGATCAAAAAAGTTAAGCAATGTCGAGCCTGATGGGTAACCATCTAGGAATACCAGGTGCCTTATGCAATGAGATTGTTCTGTGGCTGTCTTAGCCTATGCTCTGCCAACGATTAACAAAGTATCTTGCCAAGCTAGGATTCGACTGAAGGAACCTAGCCTAACGAGTGGACTATGTGTTCAATGCAGCCACATTTGCAGTTAATGGGTTAATGAATAAAAATATGATTGTGTTGGATACACTGGTTCTCAGAAGATCAAAAAAGTTAAGCAATGTCGAGCCTGATGGGTAACCATCTGGGAATACCAGGTGCCTTATGCAATGAGATTGTTCTGTGGCTGTCTTAGCCTATGCTCTGCCAACGATTAACAAAGTATCTTGCCAAGCTAGGATTCGACTGTGTGCCTGGTCCTTTCTCATGCACACACTGCTTGCTTGATGGCACATGACAGTGTGCTGTTCTAGGAGCCGCCATAATGGTTTCGAGTGGCAGCATTAACTCTAATAAACATATTCATGTTTAATTTATTATTTTCATTGTAGATAAGTAATAATAGATGGATCTTCAAGATGTGTCTTATTTCGAAACATCCTGGTAGAAATGGATATATATAAGTCCAAGTGTCTCAGTCAAGTCACACCAATGATTCGTCAACAATTTTAGTTGTTCATCATAAGATGCATAAGGAAGGTCTTCAAGTCTTTTTTTGGCATCTATGCTTTACCCAAGGATTATTATGACTGCACTTTTGTATTGTTATTTTTGGTGAAGAATTTGTGTGTTTATATTAGATATTATATCTACATAATTTTCTTTGCTTGTCTGTGACTATTTTAAGCATCTTTTTATAGAGTCTTGGCCATTTTTGGTGTTTTTGCTAACTTTTTTCATAAAGTTTTAGTGCTTTTTAGCACTTTTTGGCTGTGAAACTAATGTGAAAATGTTTTCTGAGTTGGCAATACTGCCTGAAACTCGTGAAGATTTGTATCAGTACGACGAAAATGTTTAAATTCTTGATTGGTGAGACTTGCAGAAAAATAAACTGATTTCAAATCAAAACAAGGTCTCTTCCTCTTTACAGTCAGTCTGTTTAAAATGGAGCCCCTGATCCCCTACCCCACACACTTGATGTGAAAAACTAGGCAAAACCTGCTCTTATATTCTTGATAAATAAACAAGGTAGATTAGTGTTTCAGAGAATCAAAGTAAGTGTTGTGTGTGGTATTATTTTTCAGTTTTTGGATGCATCAAAATAAAGAAACTTTAAAAGCAAATACTCGGACTTTGAGACCAGACTAAAATAAAATCATAGTGTCTCCAATCACTGAAATCTTTTGATGTGGAGATTTTGCCTGTGAGGGATATGTTCTACCCTAGTTACTGTTGATAAATATGTGTTACACTAAGCTAAATGAATCCTGGTCTCTCGTGTATCTGTCAGTGACCAGTAATACTTATAAGTATTTCTTTGACCTGTTTTCAAGCATAAGAAAAAAAAAGAAGGAAAAATTGTAAATGTATATGTTTTAATACAGAGATGATTATACATATTACTTTTTTTTAGGTAATCGTTGCTTTGATGTGCATAAATCTATGATTATAGAGGTTCCAAAAGTCATTCAAAGGCTCCAAAAAGTGTAATTAGACAGTGCATTCATTAGAAACTAACACAATAATGAAATTGAAAACATGTCTTTATCGAATAGTGCTCCATGAACTTAACAAAGTATGACCGATTAAATGCTTGTAAGCTATAAATTCCTATTTTGTGACTCTGCACTTGATCTATTACTATAATGCTATACTGTGCTCAACTTTCATGAATGACTGGGTGGTTTGGGTTAATGATCTTAGATAATTACCACTTTTAATTGAAGCTATTATTTTAATACAGTAATTAATCAGAATGTGGCATATATGTGATGTATTAACTATGTATAATTATGAGGAAAATATATTTGAAAATGAAATCAATGCCATTGCACAAATAGATTACTTCATTAGTAAAAGAATATATGCATTTTGATATTTAGGTGTATTTTCATCATTTGGGGTCCCTTTATAACATATGCTATAGGACATACACTGGCTTAATCTAATCCTGCCACACAATCACCAACAAGATGAGTATATTGACTGAGAGATTTATGATAAGAAAGCAACAATGATAAGATAGAGTAGTCCTAGAAATTCAATGATAATAATGAAAATGCCTAATCTAAGAATTTACAAATAAATGACATTGTAAAATTTAATACTACTTGAATCACTGTAGCCATGATCGCTGACCTAACCAAATGACAAACTAGATAAGCTAGAAGTATGGGATCACCGCAGCCACGATCACTGACATAACTGCCACACCTTTTTATGGCTTTTTTGGCTCTGATCAAAGTCTAGTATCTGAAACATCACCTTGCCCGAGGTGTTGGTACTGACACTTGACGTCCAAATGGGCCGGAGACTGGTTTGATGGTTGTGTTCAAGACTGAGTGCGCAGGTGCAATGCGTTAACCAATGAGGGGACACTGAGGATGCGCATTGCCAAATGCATTTGGAACCTTTAGACTCGTCCTTGGGTTCTCTCTCCATTACTTGGCCAAGCTGCGGGGAGGCAATTCGCCTTGGGACAGGTTGGATGAGTCCTGATGCCTTTGTGACCTCAGTTGTGGTGACTGGAGTTATTTTTTTTAAGGTGCTCCATCCCAAGTTAATCTCGACCTTGTGTCACATCTCACTCTTGTGGGAGCCCGAGCCAATGCGACATGACCAAATGACAAATAACATAGGCTTGAAGTATTGGATCACCGTAGCTACGATCTCTGACCTGACCAAACAACAAATATCACAAGTTATTCTTCCCTTTTCACTCCTCTGTTCATCCACTCATTCCTGTGTTTATTTCAGTGCTCAAGGTCAATTTTTTGGCTTGGAGCCTTGGAAATTTCCATGTGTAGTCCCACAGTCACCTTCTTAAAACTGCCTTTTCATTTTTTTTAAATTAATTTTTTTCAATTGTTTTTAGGGGATGCTCAATTTACAATGATAATTAATCCATTATAAAATGGACACTTTTGCTTTGCCACACGAGTGATGTAGCATTTATGATGTTTCGGTACTTGTGAAAAAGCTTTGTTAGAATGATATGTATGTATGTATGTATGTATCTATCTATCTATATATATATATAGAGAGAGAGAGACAGAGGGGGAGAGAAAAAGTATTAGAGAGTAAATGGTTGGATTTTAATTTTTTAAAATTAGAATTGTATAGTTTTTGTCTCAGTGGTTCTTTTATATTTGTTCCTTTGAAATTTACAGCTCCAGCCGAGCAACAGCTTTGGTCTCATCAAGTCATGTATTGCTCTATGTAATTTTGTATCACTGTTCAAAGAGTTGGGTAGGTGGGTTAATCAAGTTTTGGGTGACAGAGAGATATGAACTTGCAAAGAGTGGGTATGGTGAGAAAAATGAATCAACTTTGCTACACAACATTTTTAGGCAGAGGAGGCAATATTGTTTAATTGTATTTCAATATCTAAAAATGCACGATTTTCAAAATGACTTTCATTATCTTTGCATTTGAATTGGATTATTAAAATTGCCATATGACAAAATACTATATAGCTGTGTCATTTTAGAATTGATAGTAGCACAGATAAATACACAAGCGGAAGGCTCTAATGTAAGTCTTAACATAACCCTCTGATCACTCATTGTATCTTTCTGATACACAGTCAAAGATGATGTAAAATTTTATTGTGGATTATGAAAGGTATCAAAATAATGTCACACACTTTGATTTATTTTAATTACCTCATTTGTAGAAATTATGTGTTTTTAATATCTATGTGAGCAAAAGACTCTCCATTTCCCAGCAAATTGAAGTTGACCAATCCATGAACTTGATGCTCAATTGGTTAAAAGTTGGTATTTCATCTAGTTGAGTGCCTGCCGTGAAAACTATGTTGGCCTTTCAATTTTCATTCTGGGAAATCAACCCAGTTTCTAGATCATCATTATCATAGTGCTTGTTGTCCTTCGGTTCCTTGTCATTCTCCTTGTCATTGTTGAATGATTGCATTTTTTCTTACTGTTGCTTTGCTTTATTTTCAGTGATTTTAGTGGACATTTGGAATATCATCGAAGCATTTCGGGAGAATGGGTTGAACACCCTGGAGCCTGATTCTGAGCTGAACGTGTCACGCCTGGAAAGTATATTATCCAGCATCTTCCATCAGCTGAACAAAAGGCTCCCCAGCTCCCAGCAGATTGAAGTTGACCAATCAGTGAACTTGTTGCTCAACTGGTTAATAAGTGCCTATGACCGGTGAGTTTTGTTTTACTTATTATTATATTTCTGTGTCAATAAAATTTAGCGATAGTCAGTAAGCAAAGTTCCATCAAACTTTTTTTGGTCAGTGGGCAGAAAAATCTTATTTTATGCAATTTTTTTTCCAGTGACAGAAGTATGTGCACACTTATGAATTTGACACAGGGAATCAATATTTCTTGGTTGTGCCTACACATCTCTATTAAATGCTATTTGGTCTATTGGTTGGTCACATTTATATTAAACAACGGAAATTGGAAGGAAGAAAGAGATGTGATGTCATTAAAAGGTATAATGCTATTATAAGAAATCAATAAAAGGATTGATGTATCAAGAGAAAATCTAATATGATCATTTTATCTATCTGCTGTTAATGATATCATTATAGAAAAAAGCCAAAAATTGCCATATGTGATTTTATGAAAATAATACTTGCAGAATATTTCCTATCACAATATTTTACAAGTATGAGAATCAATTGAATCAAAGAAAACTACTTTCTCCTGCTGCTACTATTACCAAGGATGGTGGAGGTGTCATTAAACTTACGGTTCTTGTTTGATAAAAACTCTGTAAGCCATCTACATAATTGGAAATCCTTTGTGCGCTGATTGCAAAATGTTCGTGTGAGCATTGATGAAAAGCTTACAATGTTAGTAAGCCTGTCTCACAGGCTGTTATGTTTTGTGGTATGTTCAAACTTTCTTTATATTTACGCGTCTGCTTTGAGATTCTATTCATTGTTCTCATATGAATATGAGGCGTTAGTATTATTAGTGTAATTAGTTTTGACATTGTTTCATTTTTTGAATAATTGTCAGACTCCAGTCGAAACATAGGTAACTCAACAAGAACAATCCTCACCAAGTATAGGGAAGTAAAAATTCAACATCTGATCGTTAGGCTGGTATCTTACCAACTGAGCTAAACTAACAAGATTTACATATTCACAAAATCTATCTTACAGATCTCGCTTGGGCTTATTTCATTCTAACAAATAAATACATTTATACTGATAAAAATGTATATTTTTTCATTTATCATGTATAAAATACAAAAGTTGCAGTCATCGTAGAAATAGATAAGGAGTTGGACTCTGCAGCTGTTAGACTTGTATGTTGATTTGTCAAGTGCCAGTTTCAAACTGTTTTTATGGAACCTATATCAGAATACAATCTTCTGTTTTTTATGTTTTATCTCTTTGTCTATAACTTTGAAAAGAGTCATTTACACATCAACTTTTGTTTGGACAAACAAATCTCTTTTTCTAATCTTTCATGTTAACACAACATACTTCCTGATTCATTCTGTTGCCTCTTTCAGGTGTAATGATTATAAAAGACCCTCTTTCCTCACAAGCGTCATCACATAACACACCTGAAGAAGGCTGTATAATGGATTGGCTGAAATGTTGAGATGGCAAGAAGAGATTAGATTGTCTGAAAAAAATTTGTTATTCATCTTTTGTCAAACTCCCAAACTGGATTTGACTTTTTTTTTTCCTGTCGTAATAAGAACCCCAGGAAATCCACACCAGAATTAGGGATTTAAACCAATATGTAGAATCCACATTCCCCTACCATGATTTGAAATCACAACCAACTGATTACCAGTTGTCTTACAGACAGCTAAATTAACAAGTCTTAGATATTGATGGAAAATTATCATACAGATATGCACAGGCATATTCCATTCTAATAAATAAATGAATGCATTTATGCAAAAAATATATATTTTTATGATTTTTTATCTATTATATATACAATACAAAAGTTGCGGTAACCATCTTCTGTTGGGATTGAAGTTGGAATGGAGTCGACCAGTATTGTTTATTTATGTATTTCCGTTATTATTCCTTCGTCACTTCCACTAAAAATCAAATTAAAAGCAATTCTGATTTTGACACTTGTATTTGCCGTTGTGTACTGATCAATTCATTCTTGAAACTTGCCACTGTTATAATAAGACTGTGTTACTTGCGATTTCGTGATTTCCCTTGAGATTTTGTGGAATTGCCGAATTCCAATAATTTCATGAAATCGTCAGTTCCACAGTCAGTGTAGTAATGGTTAACAAGCTTGTGATACTGACCATTACTACCGTAATAGGGTTGATTCTCATTCAGTATCCCACTACTGAGATGTTTTGTTGAACTAAGCTAAACTTGGTAAATATCAAATATATTCTGCTTCCGTATTTAAATTGTATGTAGAGCTTAGTTTGACTCGAGGCCAGAGTAATGGAGCACTCGGTGGGAATCGGACTCATTATAGTGTATATATGATTACGATGCAGACTGATTATCATTTTGTTTTTTAGGTTGGTGCAAAAATAATTGCAGTTTTTCACCATTAACTTTAAAGCAGTATATCCCAGCTTAGAATAAATATCATTAATGAAAATAAGAACCTTCAGAATCTACATATTTTTGCCCACTAGAAATTTGTCAATTTATTCTAGGAGCATAGAATTGGAGGTTTCTGGAACCAATGAATTTTTTGAAGGCATTTTGAGCTGCTGTTTGGTTGTTTAAGACATCCCCTAGCAAGAAGTGTTCAAAATGCTCGAAAAAGTAGTAGTCAGTCAGTGAGAGATCTGATGAGTAAGCTGGATGAGGTGCACTTTCATAGTCTAGTTTGTAAAGTTTCTGCAGGGTCATTCGTGTGATATGCTGTTGAGCATTATCATGGAGGAGAATAGGTCCTTTTTGATTTACTAGAGTTGGAAGTAAACATTGTAGTTCCTGGTGCATTTTGTCGATTTCCTGGCAATACTTTGCTGCAATGGTTTTGCCAGAATTCAAGAAGTTGTAATAAATGATTCTACCAAACTGACCATAATCTTATTTTGATGCAAGTTTGGTTTGGGGAAGTGTTTTGGTGCTTCACCTCTGTCCAGTGCTGTATGGAACACTATTGATTGTTTGTCACTTGTCAAAATGTGAGACATTTTGGTTGTGCAATGCAAATTTGTAACGACAAATTTTTGATCTTTGTTCAGCTTGTCTGGCACCGATTTTTCAAACTTTTCTGCTTTTCCATATTGGTACAAATTTCAAACAACTGTTGAATGGTCAACATTTAGTTCTTCTGTAACCTTTGATCACCATCATCATCAGTCTTTCAATGTCCGTTGTTGGATATAGACCTTTCCCAGGGTTTGCCACACTTCTCTATCATGGGCGTTGTGGAGCCAGTACTTTCTGAATTTGTCTAGCTTATCTATCTAATATTCTGCTGGACTTGGTTCCGCACGTGATCTCAGGGTATCCATGTCATAAGTCGCGATGTCCATCGATTGTCCGCCATTCTTGCAACATGGCCTGCCCACTGCTATTTGAGCTTTTTCTAATGGATTCTATGATGTCCCTTACTCTTGTCATTTCCTAGATGTACTGAGCTGTCTTGTGGTCTCTCCATGTGAGGCCCAGCATAATTCTTTCATGTGCACGTTGCATGGTTCTTCATTTATGGATCTGTCTCTTGGTTAGGTTCCATGTTTCAGCTCTATAGGTGACTATTGGGAGGATGCATTGGTTATATGCCCTTCTTTTTTAGGATTAATGGGGTCTTCTTATTTTTGAAGGTTGAGCTTGCTCTGCCAAAGGCTTGCCATCCTAATATGATTCTTCGTTTGATTTCTTCTTCTTTGGTGACCCTTCTCACCGTCTAGGCTCTTGGCTCTGTTTACAAATTTTGGGGACCAATGTTGAACTGTACATTTGTTGACAGTCCCTTGGTCGAGAACTTGGTTGATATTGCAAGCAATCTCCACCGCTGTTCACATCCAATCTTAAACTCCTACAACAAAATTGCTTGAATTTTCTTTTTTTTTCATCTTTGATTCAACTGCCTCAAATAAACCAGAATGAATAGTGAAAAGACAACGTTCAGCTTGAGTAAATAGAGCAAAATTTATCCTTTAGAATGGTATATTCTGTGAACATGGCTTATAATAGTTTAATGGGAAATAAGCATCAAAATTTAAAATATCATAAACACAATTATTTTGCTCAAAACCTGTTAGAAAACGTTTAGTGTTGACTGAGGTATGTTCTCTCTATGTACTTTCTAGTTTTTCTAAAATATGAATCCGTTTGATATTTAGAAAATTAGTTTTCTATGATGTAAAAGAATCATATTCATACTGACAAAAATGTGATATAGGTCATATTTGAAGCATAATGAAAAAAAATGATCAAAATGTATTCAGCTGGCAGAACAGATTGTAATAACAACAGGGAAAATGTTCTAATACTTTTCGGTTATTGTAAAGTAGGTAATAGGATTATTTTTACACTTTATATGATTAGATTTTAGACAGTGTTTATCCTTTCCATTCTCAACTAACCGCTGTTTCTGGCTGATTATGTATGAAAGAAAAAAAACTCAAAACAAGAGGAATTACTTTTAAAGAGTTCTTAAGACAATTGAACTCATTTTTATGTTGTCGAACTCCTATCGAGTTGACTTTATCTTATTTTAATTCAACAAATGTCTGTCTGTCAGTATGTGACTGTCAATCACAAAAATCACTCGGCATAACTCCAGGGAAATTTCTATGGGTACATCGGGGAGCCCTAGGCAGGTTTTTAGCAAGTTGAATTTTGAAAATCCCTCAAAATATGTTTTCAGGGACGGGGAGGCAGATTGATTTGCAGTGAAAATTTATCTCGAAATTTCATCTTGAAATGGGCACATTTTTGTGCTTGGCTTCTGTCAACAGTCTTGTGTGCTGTGTTAAACAGCCACATTTAAAGGGGAAGAAGGGGTTTTTGTATCTTGTATAGAGATGCTGGTAGAGTAAGAGTAGGAACAGTGGTTATGTAAGAGAAAAACTGAGAGAAATCAATACATTTCTGAACTGTTGTTTGATCTGTTATCATAAATGTTTTATATTTCATTTTACAAAAACTGCAAAATGTAACACCATGAAAACTCCTGTTCGTACAAATCAAGGGAAGATTTTCTGCAAATTACTTTTTGAAAAATCATTCCCCCTGCCCATTTTGTGTCAGCTTTTTTGTTCATTTTCTGAAGCCAAAGTGAAAAGCTTGATTTAAAAATAAAAAGATGTATTAAATGAATAAATTAGAATGGAACAAATCTTATTGCCTTTTTTTATGAATATATCAATATCAACGTTACTCGAATTTAGAAATGACGAATTTAAAAATGACTGATGAAATTATTTAATGCTCACCTTTTAATAAATGTGCATGTATAGAATTTTTTACAATTTATACATGGATTCTTCAAACTAGCAGTAAAAAGATAAGCAGAGTAATTTCATAATTTATTTCTGTGCAAAGTAGATAATTTTTGATATATTTTAACTGACCTTCCTGATTGTTAAGTTTCATAACCTTGTCCTCTCCATGTTAAGAACAGCACATAAATAAAAGAGAAATAAACAATTCAATTTACTAGTCTAAATGCTAGTGCAAATTGCCGTCCAAAAAAGTAATTTATAAAACCAGACAAAATACCTACCCTAATGGGCGAAATAAATTGCTGTCTGATTTCTATCTATCTATTTTTCTATTTTATGAATTCTTTTTTTGGGACAGCAATTTACTCTGCCTGTTAGGGCAGATATTTACTCTAGTTTTCCTAACCTAACAACAAAGACCAGCTCAGATGTCTTGTTAAGACTAAAAAGATGATGAATAGAGGGAGAGTGGAAAAGAGTGAGACAGATTCTATTCCCACTTTGTCAATCAATGAAAGGAAGAGAGAAAGAAATAGAGGGAGAGAAAACTGAAATGTAAGAACGTTAGATTGAATATGTTGTTGGTAAACAGATTCTTTTAATTAGAATTTATTACTTTTTCTTCCCTTTTTTTTTATACCTTTACTATAATTCTTTCTCTTTCTTCTCAGCCCTAATTGTCCCTCGTAGAAACTTGAAATTTCACACACATACTCCCCTCGATGAAAATAGAAAACAATTTTTATTTGTTTTTGAAAATTCATCTTATTGGCTGAAATAGTTGCGTTCAGAGTGGAGTTTGATCCTGAAGCAGCCGGTCTTGTTATTTTTGTTGTTCCCACAATGTTCTGACCAATCCATTCTACGGCTTTCTCCAGATGTACTATCTATATGAAAGGAGAGGGTCTGTTCTTCAGGTAGTACCAAGTCAAAAAGGGTAGCAAACAAAATTAATTTTTTTTTTTAGGTTGGTTAAAGTTAATACATATGTCCTTTTTTTCTTTTTTTTCTTTTTAACCCTTTGAACACTGGTCGCCAGTATACCAACCATTATTTGAGTGTCCGTATATACTAGCAGCCAGTAGACTGACCTCTAACACATTTTTTTGTGTACTCTGATCACTTAAGAATAGCTGCACAATGTATTACAGGGCAATAATGCCTGTTCTTTCAACTAAAATCATTACCATAATTTTGTATGAAATGTAGGTAGCATATATTTTGTATAGGGAAACATCCATCAATTTTTCAGGTAGATTCATCATCACTGATGTAAATTTTTCTTTTACGACCAGAAAACAATGATTGATTTATTGAAGATCAAAGAAATTGATGTTTCTGAGACAGCTGACCAAATGCCATAAATGGGTTATTCATAAGAAGGAGATATCTTTCATAATGATGTTATGGTAATATAACGAACTTGGCTTATATTAGAGATTTTCTGAAATTTTATGTTGAATTCCAAACTCGTCTCACACTCACGGTCGAATCATATTCAAGAATATATGGCACTTTAACAGAAACAAACAAATATTGTTTAATTTGCCAAAATTGGCATATCAAGCTGACTTTTGGAATTTGCTGACTTTTAGAAAGTATAGAAACATAACAAGCGAGAATACTCTGGATATATACAAAGTGATGCACACAAAATATGCGATTTCAAAACAAGCCATCGTGAGCACCACCAAAATACTGTGGCTGGTCTATGAACTAAGCCAGCACAAACAGGCTTCTGCCAAGCATTGGGAGTTTTGCTGAATACCGGAAGTATTGGAAATCACTGAATACCTGTTGAGGTTTGGAAGTTACTGATTTTTGGATTGCCAAATCTGGGAAATTTAACCTGAATCCAGTTTAATTTATTTATGTCTCAATTTTGTATAACAGGAGCCTCTGGGTTTTTCTGTTGGAAACGCAACATGAGCACCCAAATACAGTAAGTTTGTGATGGATTTTACAATGCTATATTGCTTTAAATACCTACTTTATTATTTCCGTTGAACTCAGTTGAACAGAGGTTATGTACTCCCCTATGTTTGTCCACACATTATCTCCAAAAGTTTTCAATGATGTTTTGTTGAAGGTTAGACCATGGACCAACCAACAATTGATTAATTTTTGGAGTAAATCCAGGAATTTTTTTTTTTTTTTTTTCAATTCTAGACAATTTTTCTCCTTTTTGGATGAAATAACGCTGTAATGATGTCATCATAGTGACATCATCGTAAAAGAATATGATAAACTGCATTATAGTAGTTTTTTAAACAATTGATGATTTGTCTCTGATAAATAATTACTACAAGCTTTTGCCAGAGTATAAGCTTTTTCCTGATTGTCCAGTTTTTATTGATAGTGGTATTGGTGGAGGCATGTACACTCCGAGTACTTCCTGGTTCTTGTTTTGTTTCCCTTCTGAATTAATGTTGAGATGTACAACATTGCAGCAATCTTTAGCGTATGGTGCTTTGTATCTTGGGTGTGCTGTGTGTTATGGATGCACAAATATGTAATAATACTTTAGTATCTGTAAAAAAAAAAACAATGGATAGTTGGAGCCGTTTTGGCACAATGTAGAGAAGTTGGTTCTGATTGTAGGAATTAGAGAATTAACGGAAAGCAGAATTTGGATTAGACACTATTATCAGCAGTTAATAGTGTCCAATCAAATTTTTTTCTTTCATTAATCCTCTTATTTCTTTTTATTTGTACTCTGTTTGTAACATCAAATTAGTGAGGGTGCAAAATTTTACAATTTACAATTGGGGCCAACTTCCCTACATTGTACCAAAAAAACTTTTACTGTTTTAAAGACACTAAAATGTTTTTGTGTTTATATGCATGTATAGCACACAGCACATCCAAGATACAAAGCATGATATGCCACTGGTAGCAATGGTAGTAAATTATTGCTCATATGCCAGGCTTCACATATTGCTGAAGTAGTGTCACTCACCTCACCATACACTATTTCACTCATAGCTGAGGGGAGGGAGAAGAGACTGTTTCATGCTTTTCCCAAGAGCACTAGTACCAGTCTCAGACTAAGTCAGAGTTTGAACTTGGCTTGCCTGGTCCATTTTCTGTACTGCTAACTGATAGGCCACGGGCATTTCTATTTTGGCAGTACAATTGCTGTAAAAAAATAAATCCTCTACCCATATTTCTGTTATGTTCGTTCCTTGTAAACGTCAAATCATGGACGCTTTTGAAAACTGCCAATTCGAATTTCGGTAAAATGTGGAATGGAAAAGAATCAATAAAAGAAAGCATAAGTGCTTCTGTGATTGATTGAACGCAAGTGACTGGTTATTGGCATTTGTGTAAATCGAAGAAAATGTAGGACTTGTAATTTATTGCAAGAGTTCCAATATAATTAATTTGTAATGATTTGTGTGTGTACATTATGCTTTTTTTTACCTCATGACAAAAGAGTTTGCTCACATTGGTCTGTTTGCCCAACTAATTTCTCCAAAAGTTCTCAATGAATTTAGGTGACATCTTTTCGAAGGATGGGCTACAAGCTGAAGAACATTTAATTAAATTTGCGGGGCAGAATTTTCAATTTTTTTTTTTCAATCAAGAGATTTCTTTTTATTCCATAAATTTAGACAATAACCTGAAATATGGAAAATTGAAACTTATAAAATTACCTCCTTGGCATCTTAGCTATGTATCAACTGATTTTCATTGAGTTTTTAGTAACATTGGTGTTGACAGGAGTATGTGCTTTCTGAATTTTTTCTAGTCAAATCACCGTAGTCTAACAAATGGCCTGCCTGACCATTCTCTCTTTACACATTTTTATGTCTGTGTATGTGTCTCAGGGGAGCTCCTGGTCACATTTTGGGGGCTGCAACCTTGAAAATTTTCCACTGAGTATACCTTTTCATTTTTTTTCCAAAAAGTGCTTTTTTGTGTCTATGGTCATTTTGAACCAACAATAACCAAATTTTTTTCTGATATTTTTCAGATGATTTTGAATAAAAGATTTGTTTTATTTGATAATTTTTTTAGATAATTAGTTCTGGTGCATGTGTGGGATATGGTGATTGACTTATGTTAGGCACAGTTGCTTTCTTAAGTGATTAGACATGTTTTTGTATGCATTCTAATTTCTCTCAAGTGTTTGTTTAATATCAATGTCTTCAATTACTTGTATAATGGATTAAAAGAACTTTATCATTAGTAATATTCCACTAAAGAGCTGATACATAGCTGCAAGGTGGGGCTGATCTATTCGATAATAGGTCATCTACTGCTCCTATCCATATAAAAGCCATATATGCAAATTAGTATGTATTTATGAATATGTTATATTATTTGGATTTGGATAAGTTTCTAGGGCAGGTAAGTGCATGCTAAATAGGTCCCTTGGTTTGTGTCCGGCTCCTTTTTTGTTGAAAATTTGGACTTTTTATTGATGCAAAAAAACGGTGTAAGAAGAAAATTATTCATTGATCACCGTTTTTGATATCTAGAATGTTTTACTAACAAGAAAGGCCAAGTCTCCTGAGATCCGTGACAAATGTTGATGCCAAGAGAAGAGCTGTTCTTAATGTAAGTGGGGCTGGTCATATACTATTAGGTTTTCTCTTGACTGCATTCGAAATAAGGAAGCTTGTCAGGGAGAAATGTTATTATTTATTGCTTTAAAATGGTGGACAGCTTGCTGCATTTACTGTCTTAGTGGTTCTTAAACATTATTGTATGATGGCACTTTAAGAAATATATCTGACTCGCGTGGCACACCAATTCTTTAGTCCAGTAAAATATGAACAGACGAGTGAAGTAACCTATTCATTGATCACGATCTATTCATATCTATCTATTCTTATCAGAATTTTGTCAGATGGGGTGTATTAATCTCTATGTATGATATGGTTGGACTATTTTCCTTGTCTATGTGTTCATTTTTTCACAATGTTTCATGCAGGCTTGTGAGAATGAGAATTGAAAAACTTCACGCACAGCGACATGTACAAATCGGATGTGGCGGACCACATTTGGAGGGGACAGGCATAGGCCCCTAAAGGATGAAGTACAAATTATTGACTGGGAGAACAATTGGCAATGCAACGACTGGAGGAAACGGCATACATATTTCTTTTTGTTGAACCAATGAGCCGACCGAGCATTGGTATCAATAGCAGAAACAAAAAAACAATTTACCCAATGCAAGGGAGGCAATTCACAGTTTCCCTGACAACACAACCTGGATATACAAAAAAATTGATATGATGTGTCCAGTCCAACTGAGCAGTGAGTAATGATTCCATATGCTCGAACCAACAACAAGTGAGAAAGGCCAGGGGGTACACAACCAAAACGCTGTGAAAAATTAACGCAGAGATGAGGAAATATAGTCTGACCATATTGTATACAATGGTTCATATGTATCTATCCCAGTCTATCCATATCTATCTATTTATCCTGCTTTTTTATGTCTGAAATATATTATAGCAAATCTAAAAGGTAAAAAACTTTATCTCTATGTAGAACAGATTTCCTGTTAAAAAAATTCCAGTGATGTTCAAAAGAAAAAATCGGATCTCTTATAAAAAAAATTGATCAAATTTTTTTTACTTATTTCTATTGCATGAATTTCAGCCAGAAATATTCTTGCGTAGACTAGAAATGGAAATATCTGTCTCAACAAAAAAGCCTGAAAGTCATGACATGAGCTTTTTAAAAAGATTTTTTAGATTTGTCTTTGTCAATGAGAATAGAACTATTTTAGAAACCTTCAACCAAATCTTTAACCAAAAATGTCAACATAGTTTTCTTCAGTTTTGAAGTGATTCTGCTTAGCTGGCTATGTATAGATCGTGTGTATAGTCCAGGTTGCAGAGGGCTGAAAGTTTGAATTTTTACTCCTTTTCTGTCCAGAGAAATTTTTGTTTTTTGACCCCCCCTCCAAGTTGTTCGGGATGGGTTCATTTTTCAACATGTGTCTTGTCTAAATTGGTCCCTTAATTTGTGTCCAGCAGTGTTCATGCCTGTTTTTTTTCTAATTCAGATTTTTTAGTGATGCAAAAGTACATTAAAGAAGTAACTTACTCATTGATCACTCTTCTTTTCAAATTATTTAACTGATCACCCTGAACATGGCTTACTTCCCACAAATGTCAGTTATGTCACGGTTTCTTTGCGTTTCTGTCCAGACCTGTTTTTATTTTATTATTTTTGTCCACTATTGATGTCTGCATATGTTTATTCCTGGCCATGCTCATTTTTTTTGTACGTATTCACCCGAGAACACCCTGGGTTATTGACTGGGTGCCCCATGATTTTAGTGACCCAAAACTCAATATGAGACATAAAGACTTACTCTTGATGTGTTTGAGGCTGTTGGGGTTAGGGGGCCCCCAGTACATTGCTCTGCCCGGGGGACGGCCTCAAATATTCTTAAGATGGCCCTCTTGAAGCCTCTTACACTTATACGTTATAGAGATGCACGCACATACACATATATATAATGACCAGAGTGACTTTTCCTGTTTGTTTCTCTGTTCGTAAAAGTTGACTCTTCCAATCAAATGTAACAAATTTTCTCAATAAAAATATCTTCTAACCACCATTTGAAATAAGAGTCACTTCTACTTGAATGAGTGCAATCATATTTTTTAAAAAATCCAATGCAGTTTGGAAGAGAGAAAGCTAAATATCTACCAGCCCAGAACATCCCTTTTCCAAAGTACTGGAAAGTCTGTGTTCCATGGATTGGACTCCCTAGTCCCCTTCAAACTGCAAAACCTTTGACCATCCTCTCCTGATCCTACCAAGCAACGAATATATACCTGTGTATATGAAAACATCATATAAACATAAATTGAATCACTGTAACTCTACAAAAGGCCGGACCAACTATCCAGGTGGGATACAGATTCTTCTTTCTTAGAGTGTAGGTGACTACGTGTGTGTGACTTTGGGAATTCCTGGTCACATTTTTGGGGGCTACAACCATGAGGAAATTGCATGAGTACACCACTAAGCATCATCTATGAACAATTTCTTTAGTTTTCTACAAAAAAGGGATTTTGGGGGTCTCTATAGTCATTTTAGATCAACAGTGCCCAAATCTTGTGTCTGTAATTTTTAGATGAAAGATCAAACTTCTTTTTTTTTTTTTTTTTCAGATGATTGGTTCTGGTACATGCACGGGCTATAGCGATTCATTTAAGCAATATATGAATATAATTGTATTTGCTTGCATATTCTTATATAAGTGATACATTTTTCTATTCATGCCTGCATACATATATATATATATATATATATATATATATATATATATAAAGCATTAGATACACTATGCATTTTCCCAAATTCTCATTTTCGCTCATATGGAGAAACATTTGGCAACTTTTCACCACTGAATAAGATTTATTTTGGGAAGCATTGATATTTCTGACTCATGTATAACACTTTTTTTTCTTCCTACTTTCACTGGATGGATTTACCCTTAAGTTCCCAAGGCTTGTCATGTGACAGCCACCAACCAATTAAACTAATGGACTACACCACTGGTTCTTAACCTTTTTTGCTCTAGGCCCACCTCGACAGCTAAAAAGATATGATGTCCCTTTTACTCTAAAAAAAAGTGATTCAATTATATCATGTTGCGAATTCTCCGTAAGAAAAAAATACTGATACATGAACTCTGAGGCACTAAGTAAATTATCACCGAATCACCGTAGCTCCGCAAATGGCCTGCCTAACCAACCAGCCAAGTGGGTCACAGATTCTTCTCTTTATGCCCTTGTGTCTATGTCTATGTGGGTGTGTATGTGTCTCTCTCTCTCAGGATGCTTGTGATTTTTATGGCTACAATCTTGAAAGTTTCTTCAGTTTTTGAGATGGTCTGTCTGGCTATCCATCGATCTAGATATCGTGTGCAAAAGCTACACCACTGGAGCTACAGGTCTGAAAATGTAAACGTTTACGCCTTATTGTGTCCCTTAAATAGATTTTTAGTGGTGTGGCGGAGGTCAATTTGCAATTGATTTTGGGCCTTAGTTGGTGTTCAACAACATTCGTGCTTGTTTTTTGAAAATTCAGATTTTTCCAGTCACCCAACAAAGGGTGAGAAGAGTAACTCATTCACTGATCGCCCCCCTTTTTTCCAATTTTTTAATTGATCAACCCCAACATGGTATGCTGCCAAAAGATATTGGTCATGTGACTGTTTCTATTGAGTGACTAACAAGACTTGTTCATATTAGCAATTGCTTGGCTTGCACTATGCTGGATCCTTCATGACATTTATAGAGTAATCTGAGTTACGAGTGATACCAATCTTTTCTCCATGTTATATGAGACAGATAGTACTGGGTTACATGTTGCCAATAGCTTGGAGGAACCTCTGAGTTGACTGCATTATTCACATTGGAGATGAAAAATATTGTATTAAATCATGTCCAAAAGCCTCAAATCTTGTGCGGTACCGAACGATTTATCCAGATAGCTTCGGACTGAGGCAGACTTGGATTATTGGATTTTCCTAATGTATCTAAAACGTAAAATAAACATTGAAAGGTGAAGAATGAAATTTAACAGATATAAATTAGTCTTTTATTGGTACAAAATTTAAAAATTGCTATAAATAGTGGATGCATAGTCAAATGCAAAAAAGGAGAAAAAATTGTTTTTAAAATGAATCCTTAAAAACTTCTTTTGACTGACACTTATCAGAGGATGACCCATCATTAAATATACTGTGTGAAAATATTTTCGACGAATTTGGAAAAAGTTTTCCGAAAGGGCAAACACATTGAAGACACATGCAAAGAATTACCAGCGTAATGATCGAAAATCAAAATGTGTCTCAAGTACGGTTAGATTAAAAAAAGTTAAAAAATTATCTTTGTTTGCACAGTACCGTTTTTTTTTTTTTTTTAATGTAAATTGACTCTCCAGGTGAAAAGAAGATCTTTCAATACTGACAACTTTGAAGCAGTCTTCTTTATATACCTTTGTGCATTCTGGATTATCCAATCAAATCTGGCTTCTTGCCAAGTCCATTTTCAGGTTTACTAGTGTCAAGTGGCTGTCATCTTTTTTCTGTTGATTTTTGTCAAATTTTTCCTCTCTTGTTTATGTTTTATCATATATCCACTAATTATGTCAATTTTAAGATCCAGATTAATGCACTTTTAAGGCAGGGTCTGTTTCATCTTCACTAATCCACTTGGATTATTAAATTATAGAATATAATAAACAAAATATGAGATGAGTAGCAGAGGAAGAAAAGAAGAGAACAAAATGGTTTGATAACTTATACGAGTTAATCCACTTTGAATATGGGGTCTATTTCATAAATATTAATCCACTAATCTTCATCTGAAGACAATTGACTGTTTCATACCAAAATAAAAACGAAGAGAGGCTGAGCAAAAAAGTAACACAAAGCCACTCAAATTCAAAACACATCTGGTTAATCACTAAATACAAACCATCAGGCAACCGACTGAGTTGGTGATAATCAATTAAAAAATTGAAAAAAGGATAAATAGGTTACTTCTCTCACCTTTTGTTGGGCAGTAAAGACTAAAAAATGTAAGAATTTGGAAAAAAAAAATCAGGCTGACTCAAAGTGAGGGATCAATTTAGTATAAAATTACATTGTTAATTGACCCCCCCCAAAAAAAAAGTATTTAGGAGGAATTTTGAAAAAACAAAAACCTTTTTTGTAGACATAAAAAGGAGTAAATGTTTTGATATTCAGCCTTCTAGCTCCATTTGTGCAGCTCGTATGCATTATACATATATAACCTGCCAGCCAGACCAATTGGAAAACTGATGAAACCCATGTTGACAGTTTTTGTGGAAGTTCTGTTGGGAAGTTTACAACTAACCAGTTTCAGAAATAGACTGACAATTCCAGGTTTTCTGGAAGCCTGATGAATGGTTATTATGAATGAAAAAATAAGAATTAGTAGGATATATAATTTTTTTTGTATATTAATAGCTGTATTTACCGAGTATCTTGGAGTTATCTTTAGAATTGCTCTTTGCCTGGCTCTCTGTTTCTAAATTGGATCTCGGTTTGTTTTGTTAGTTTCCAAGTTTTGCATCTGTAAGTCCTAGCTGGTATTATGCACTGATTATATACTTCATGCTTTAAGAACTTTGGCCAGGAGCTCTTCAATATGTCTCTGTTCATACCAAATGCTTTCTATCGTTCTAGGGCTGAGTTTGTAATCCATGTATCTACCCCACATACAACTCTGTTCAGCCTAGTCTCCCTCAGTCAACACAAAGAATAAACAAGATATATTTTTTCTGTAAATCATGTGTGCCTTGCATTTTCCAGCAAGGGTGTAAGATTGATTGTGTCTGTAGTTTCACAATGTTTGATTACAAACTTCTTCAGCCGCAATTTCAACTTGGTTTGATGATTCCATTATCTGTCCCCTTCACAGTTGAGCTAACTCATAGATGTTAAATCTTCATCTTCAAATGTCATTTTGTCTTTGACGAATAAAAATTCACCAGTGCGAAATATCTATGTATCATGCGTACAGGGTGACCAATGGTGCTGGAGGATCGAAAATTTAAATATTTACTCTTTATCATTCTTAGGAGTCTGGTGAAGTACTGATGCCAATTTCCAAATCTGTAGACAAAACAGTATGACCAGGAGTGCTGGAACACTCAAATATATGCTCATATAAAAAAAGGATTGAATCCTTCACCACCTTTGGTGGCTAGGGTTGTTCAGTGGCCAGATAGATAGAGATAGACACAGTTCCTCAAAGAAAGAAAGAGGGTGATTTAATATTGCTATTGAATTATTCTTTGTTTTGTTACTTTTCTTGGCTTTTATTCCTTGTTTTTGTTTCACAGAATCTATATGTTTATGCTGTCATTGTTATCACAATGTTATGGCTCATTAAACTTTCATCTTTCTGGTTTTTATGATGCATGGTACATGGCACTCCAAGGAACATGCCTGGGATGTTTTTATCGGCAATTGTCAGACCTTTGAATCGGACACGTTTGGGACCATGTTTTTATCAGGATTCAAACATTATTTTTTTATTTTTTTACATGCATCAACACTTGTCTCTGTAAGTCTGTAGGTCCATTCCCAATATGTTGGATATCGATTTTCTGCACATGGGAGAAAGAATCTTTTTAGGCCTGCATCTTTACTGTGCTCTAAAAAAACTATATCGGATAGTTTCCGCCTGTTGTATCACAAGTATCGATGCGGAAGTGGACCCTGACTTTATGGCCGCTTGAAATTACGTCAATCAAAGAATTAAAAAAGTTCTCCTATGTCATAAGCATTCGAAGAACAAAACAATCTGATTGACTTATTTGCACTGCAGTAATGGCAGGTAGAATGTGGATGCATTGTTAGACTAATTTTATCTTCCACTTGTACCGTGAGGTGTGGTTGAGGGTGTGGAGACGGCAATCGATGGCTTGAGGGGTTAGTCACAATTTTCCCTCTCCGCAGTTCCCCAACTTAAATGGTACCAGATGAAGGGTTTAATTTTGGAAAGTAAGTTCACATTCTCATCCAGCATCAGGGAATCAAATGGTTGGGACACCTGATGAGTATAGCAACTGACCAACCAGTTTTGGTTCATAATTGGGCACATACCTGGGAGAAGCTGGAAGGTATAGCCAAAAGAGGGTGACCAAAAAAACAATAAAGATGAGAAAATAAGTCCAAATGAATTTCTTCATTCAATTGAATACAAGACCCCCTATCCCCCTCCAAAAAGAAAATGACTCAAATAGTCAATGTAATCTTCATGGTCTAGCCCCACATTGGCCAGAACTTGGAGAGTAGTTTTAAAAATGAAAAATGGATGATAAAATACAGGAATTCAAGGGAATGCCTTTTTTTCTAATATTCTTTGCTGAAATAAAGAAAAGTTTCTTATATGCCATCATATATGATGGAATTTTTTTCCCAAGAGAACCATGTTGTGTCTTATCATTGAAATCTTCCTGTGTTTGGGAGTGATTGTGCAAAATGTTGTTTCATAATTCTTTAAAATCTGATTATGTTCTTCAATTGCAATCATAAATTGCAAAGCCCAAAGTGAAAGTCAACTTTGAAAATTGATTCAAACTTTTCCAAAAGAGTCACTGACATGACATGACTAAACATACAAAAGTGACCGATTGTACCAAACGGATAGCAATAGTTCCTTGTAAATTTTTAAAAGTTTAATCAAAATCTGTTGAAACTGAAACTGTCGCCATGAGGTTAATGTAACCTTCATTGTCTAGCTGAACATTGTTTTGAACTTAAAGGAGAGTTTGAAAAAACACGGTGATAAATGAGAGGAATTCCGGGAAATGTGTTTTTTTTTTTTTACAATATTCTCTGCTGAAACAGAATCTTATATGCCATTAAAAACTGAAGTAAACAAAAATGCCTTGAATAGTGTCGTTTTCATGTTTTATGGTTAAGGTACACTGTACACCCATTATAATGTGGAAGTCAGGGTCCATGATTTTCGACTGCATTTTAGATGAGTCTGTATTGTAACCAATTCTCCAGTTTTACAAAGTCACCCCCCCCCCCAATTCTTCAAGACCAATCCTTATAATTTAAGCAGAAATGAAAAGATAATTGTGCAGGTTGGATGAGGCTAGACTGTCAGAAAGACTGAAATGAATATATATATTTTTTCAAATCATGGCATTTCACCCGAAGCTCACATTTTGACAAAATTTAAATACAGATATAGTGTCTAGAGTAAGAGTTTGGCAATATGTTAGTAATCTTTTTATTGACATCGAAGGAAAAAGAGTGATAAATTTAGTTTATTGACTACTGAAATGTTTTTGTCTGATTCATTTCCATTTTACAGTTGATGTAACCTGATTCAGTGAGGGTCTTTCTATTCTTGTATTCAGTTATCATTTTGGAAGCCAAATTTAACATTTTGTAATTGGACTTCATGGTCAAACCATGTTATGATCAATTCTGCATATTAGGTTTACAGTGTATTACTATACAAATTGATGTAACAGTGTATCAGCTGAAAAAAGATGCATTAAATCATAAGAAGACCTTGAACAGTACAATTTTGAACCATACAGAAAATTTTGGAATGAATTAACTGCACTAATCAAAGTATACCTGTATGGTAAGTAATACACCTTGCGTAAAAAAATTCAAACCAAAATAAATTCTAGACCAGTGGTTCCCAACCTTTTCAAAATCATTCCCCACTTCTCTCAATAAGATTATTAGTTTTTCCCCCTTCCATTCAAGTAAGTTGCAACAAGGAATTTCAAATAATTATTTTATTTTGCCTATAATCAAACAGCTTTCTTGTAAGAATTGGTTCAATTTTATAATCATACAGCTGCTTTCTTAGTTTGTTGCAAGTGAGCAAAAACGATTAGGAATACATTATTCAAAATGATTTTATTTTCCCCCAATAGCCTTAATTCCCCTTTGGACTACCTGAATTCTCCCTTTAGGGGTAATTCCTCATGGCTGGGAATCACTGTTTTTTTTTTTTAGTATAGCTGTTTCATTCTTATACAGAATAAATTCAATTACTTTGTTCCCAAGATATTTACAAATGTTGAAGATTGTAATGCAGTGTTACCACTCAACTGGCAATAAAAAACTTGGATTATCTATAAGAAGAAAAAAAATCTTTTAAAAAAGCCCAGATCATAGGAAAGCTATGTAGTAAATAATTTAAGCATGTATGATATGATAATAACTAAACTAATCATTAATTCAATACTTATATTGTAATACACACAGTGCTACTTCTATTCTGCAGTCCAGTTTGGAATGTTGCTTACTCATTGTTATATATTTTTTTTCCTTTTATGAATTCTCTTGTTCCTTTGCTATAAATCTATTTATTTTTATTTTTTCCATTGAGGAATTTAAAAAAAAAATCTCAAGCAAAAACTCTTAAAAAAAAATCTTATATTTTTTAATTTAACTGTTTTATCGACATACTTTTCATGTTTCTTTCGTGCATAAAAACATTACATTAAGTAGTTGCTTACTGGCGTGCATACTCAGATTAACTAATCTCTTTATTTTGATTGGAAAAATATTTTCAATTGGCATTTTCTTTTCAAACAAACATAATAGATTTCTGATGTGCCTAGAACCTTACTTAGGCTAAATTTACATGAAAGAGTTGCTTCCCTTACATCTGGCAAAAATGGTGCACAAAAAGTATGGCCCCTCAATAGACAGTAGTTAATGGGTTAAATATGTACATTAATCCCGAACTTAACAAAATGCTCCCATTTTAAGGAGCTCCCACTTAATCTCTAACCGTAACTATCAATAAAGTATATTGATATATACTTTCATTTTTTGAGGTAGGTGTGCCCAGGTGCAGTCAAAAATCAAGATTTTATGATGTGTAAACATATGGTAGACATATATGCAAATCTCTTCTCTGTTTGTTTGCACACTGATCTCATTGGTTAGATTACTTTCCTATTATGATATAACAATTAAGATTACATCATAGAAACTCTCAAGACTTGATGTCTGAGCACTCATTAGAATAGCTTAAGTTGAGTTGAGTCTTTAAAAAAAAGTAAAATTAGGATATTTGAATTATTCAAAATAAATTATATAATAAATATAGCTTTAGACTCTTTAGTGCCGATCCATATGTGGATAATGCTGTCATTTTTGACCGATATCTACTAGTTATGGAAATAAAAACCCAGACACTGAGCAAGACGTTGAAAAACCCAGCAATTGCAACATTGTTATAATGTACTTGATTGTGTTCTTGAAATTAGTGAATTTCACCGAGTTGCATTCAGGGTATTAGAAAGTGTCCACGTGGTCAATACAGGTTTCTCCAGTTTTTAAGTAATTCTGACTGGCTGGATATCTATCTATGTATATGCCACACTTAAAAGCTGCACTTGCAGATCAAGTGGGCAGAAAATTTAAGCATTTACTCCTTACTTTGTCGAGCAAAAACATTTTTTTCTATTTTTTTGAAAATTTGCCTACAAAATGGGTTTTCGGTAGAAGGTTCAATTTACAATGTAAGTTTATATGTGAGAGAAAAACAAGAATCATTTCGTGTTTACTCAACAATATGAAACATTTTATTATAATTTATAGGAATCTGTAACACTGAGCAACTATCATAGTAATCGATGTATTATTTAAAACGTAGTGTTCATTCAGAGAAAGTCATCAGATATGATTGAATTATTATTTGATTCCGTGATATACTTGCAATTGCTGTTGCAAAGGTATCGGGACAAGCCTGACCCTCCCCTTTTAGTGCAATGTGAAGAGGCTGCCTCAAGGCTTACTGATCCCCTGAGACTGAGCAAGGTAATTTCTAGAGGCCGCAGGACGAATCCCAGGCCTCTGCACTTAACAATACTGAGCCTCAGTGAGCTCTCATTGGCGGCTGCGTTGCACCGGGACAAAGCTAACTGCAGTATGTACTGCAAGTAGATTGTTATTTAATTGACTCCTCTTGTGAAAGCACTTCATGGTCATCGTTTTGGACTAAGAATGGACGTTAAAAGGTCATTGTGAGTCAATTCAGCCTTTTTTTATGCTCACTTGTTCTAGGTTATATATGAGGAATGGAATAGCATATTATTTATGAGTCAGTCTGTTTTTTTGTCAAGTCTGTCATATCTCATGAAACACACATGGTATTAAGAAGACGATTTTGAAACTGAAATTGTGTAGGGTTCGCTTGGTAGTTGGTGTTTGAGTCCAGTTGAAAATAGGATTTTGAATGCTGAATTTTATAGCAGAAAAGCCCAGTCCACCGTTTGCTCTGATACTGGTGTAAGTTCAACTTTGGTGAATATCTAGAGTCCGAGGTCAATTGTATGTTTTGTCTGAAAAATAATCTTGTTTTTTCTTTGTATCCATCAAAAGACTTTCTAGTCCTATCTATATTATATTCTTGACGTATAGTATTGGAAACCATCAACCAAAACTGTTATAAACTTCAGTTTTTAAGTGATTCTGCCTAGCAAAGAAGAAATTAGATTGTCTGAACAAAAGTTGGTATGTTGATAATTCATCTCCAAGTTGTAGACAATCAGATTCTTATATGATGATTATAAAATTTCTACATTTTTCCATGCCTTTCTTGACTAATGTCTAAAGTTTCATGCATAGCAAAATTTACATCATATTTTTTGTATGTTGTCACTTCAGGACCTTATTAATAGTTTCTTCCAAGAAAAAAGGTAACTCTCTGATATCAAAACACTGTAGCCCCACAAATGGCCTGACTGACCATCCAACAGATTTTTCTATTGTGTCTGAGTGATCCTGGTCATATTTTGGGGGCCACCCACTTTGAAACCACTTGTCACTATCTAAAATAGCTTTTTTTTGTTGTTGTTTTTAAAAAAAAATGCCTTTTTGGACCAACAATATACCCACCAACAATATCCCCAAATCTTGTGCTGGTATTTTCAGATAATTGTAGATCATAGATTTATTTTTTAAAGATGATTTTAGATAATTAGTTCTAGTGCATGCGTGGGCTATGGTGATTCATTTATTCAAGGTAAAAATTTACGGATTAAATATGGTTGAATTTACAATAATGTATGAAAATAAGACTGACTGCTGCAGGGTCAAACTCCACTCCTACTTCTATTCCGACTGAAAATGATTATTGCAACTTTTGAAGTGTACATATGATGAATTATGGATTATAGAAATATATATTTAATATGTATTCATTTCTTAGGTTGAAATTAACTTTGTATTTGCAAGTCAAGAGTTACTGTCTATTGTTTTTTTGAAGTGACATTAACAAAATTGATGAGTTTTTTTGATGATTGAACTCCTTGTTTGTGTTCTTAACGCAATGTTTTGGCTGATCTATTCTACGGCCTTCTTCAGGTGTACTATCTAAGTGTGATGGTGATAAACAGAATTTTCCCAACGACAACAGCGCTACAACACTGGATTCGGTTGAAAGAAAGCTGTAGAATGGATTGGCTGAAACATCATGTTAACGACACAAATGACCATAAGTCTAGTTGATTGAAAAAGTCTTTAGTAATCAAGAGGTGTATGCTTTTTAATGTTTTTAATCATTTGAATTATTTGTAATGTTAATTTTTGTATATCTCTAAGACATGTCAGTTTGGCATTGTCAATAAGAGATCTCCCTACCAATCAGTTGTTCATGATTTCAAATCATGGTAAGGAAATGTCGGTTTTGTGTATTGATTTAGTTTAACGTGATAGGATGGACAGTGAAGATTTGCTTCTCCTAAATTAGGTGAGGATTGTTCATGTGATTATTCTTGTTATGATGTGAAAAACAAAGTCAACTCTTGCCCCAGACTTAGATTGGAGTTTGACAAAAATGTCCAAAAAGCTTTTTCAACAATGAACTCCTTGTTATTACTGATCCATTCAACAGCCTTCTTCTCATATACCATCTGAATGTGATGGCAGTAAACAGAATTTTTTTTCTCTCCAATGATAACAATTGTAGAATTCAGGTGTTTTACTTTGCTTAGTAGGCTTAGATTTCCCTACCTTGTCCTTGAGTAGTAGAAGCCACATTGTGTTGAACTGTGCCCTTGTCTGACTTTTACACTCTACCAACACGTTGATGTATGCTGCTTCTTTGATTTTCCTCAGTTTCTGATGGAGTTCCCTGTCTATAGTCTAGACTTCTTCCCAGAGGGGATAGTGTCACCCTTCTCTCTCCAGATTTGATCATCTATCTCTGATTTTTCTATCTCTCCTTTGATTAGTGCTTTTTTTTTTATAATCCTCGAGTCTGACTTTGAGAGGCCTGCTGGTTTCTCCTGTATAATTTTTCCTTCATTCAGAGGAAATATTATACATACACATAAATTTCTGTTTAGCACCATCACATTCAGATAGTACACCTGAAGAGGACTATTGAAAGTGTTGGCCTAAACGTCATTTTAACAACACAAACAAGAAGTTCGATTGTCTGGAAAAATCATTGAATGTGAATGACTTTTCTTGAAACTGTACACAATGTTATTCTGGAAAAAAGTACATTATAATGTTGGTGATTGTATTTTCTTTTTCTCTTCTCCAGGGAACATAAAGGACGGATACTGGTGTTCTCCCTTAAGGTGGCCTTGTCTCATCTCTGTACAGGAAAATTGATGGACAAATTAAGATGTAAGTAAATTTATATCCATATAAGCTTGGGCGATTGTGTCAGGTTGGACAAGCACAAACATGGTTATTCATTCTTCTATAGAACAGCTGTTTTGAAACTTTGAAAACTCAAAAACCCCTTCTATAGAGGAAATATTCTGGTGGACCCCTATTTTTAGAATTTAGATTTTAGACTGTGATCAATGAGCTATAATAGTAAACAATTTTGATCTTTAAAAATCATACTCATTCTAAATTGATTACATTTATTTGATTTCCAATATATGGTACAGGTCTGTATACAATAATCATGTTTTTCGATAGCTATGTGATGGATGATATTGTTTCTCTGACAGTAGATTAGTAATGTCAGGTTTAGAGAGAATCCTGCTGCGGGTCCCAGAGCATTATTTGTTGGACCCCCAGAGGTCAATGAAACCCAGTTTCAAAACCGCTGCTGTAGGGAGTTAAACATTGTGTCTTTTATTGTTTGATTGTTTGGCATATTTTCTCAGTAGTACGCACCACTGAAGCACTGATATGGCTAATGGGGCTTGAATTAATCCATTTCCAAAGATGATACAGGTCCTCTCCTGTTATGACACTGTTGTTTGTGTTATAACACGGGTGGATGGTGGACCGTAAAACGTTAATCTGGCTCCAAAATTATTTGAAGCTAAATTGATCATAGCTCAATTTTAATGCAGTCTGTGTTTTAGGATCCCCGAAACCCATGTTATAACAGCATGGATGTTAAAACTCAATCTTCAGATGGAATTCCGTCTTCAACAAATCGAATTTTAGCTGTGAGAAAATCACTAATATAATACAGGAGTGTTTAAACATTTTGGCTATTTTTTGACTATTTTTAGCATTTATATTGGTGTTTTTTTTTTTGTTTTTTTTGTTTGCCATTTTTGGCTACTTATTTTCATTCGGTGCTTTTTAATCCCTTTTGGTTGTCAAACTAGTGCATATATATTTTCTCAGTCGGCAACACTGAGTTTCAGTCTTGGCAACTTTCTCTGCTAACACCCCTGTAACGGTGAAGGGGGTACGCCTGCATCAAGTAGAGGATTTACAATAGCCGTGGTATCAGAAAGTGCATTTGTCTGCCAACTGATTCCGCTATGTGTGTGACGTCTTTTCCTGTTCTGCTGTTTCTCCATTTAGGTCTACCAAATGTCTTCTTTAATTGTGAAATGACATGAAACATCTTTGTGGAACGGAATTTGGTCTCCCAGAATGTCATGTACAGACCTTTGAGAATACACTATTTGAAACTGTTATCTAATGCTTTCTTTCAGTTTTTAAGTTGGTCTGACTGGCTATGTATGCATGTATCATGCATACAAGCTGCACCAATGGAGCTAGAGGGCTGAAATTTTTCAACATTTACTCAACCAGTCTGGAAAAAATGTCTCTTTTTTTTTTTTCTAAAAAGGTGTTCAGTTTTCAATGTAAGTTTATGCTAAATCGATCCCTTATTTTGTGCCCGCTTGTTTTTTGAAAATTCAGACTTTCCAGCGATCCAACAAAAGGCGAGAAAAGTAGCTTATTTATTGATCACCCCTTCTTCCAATTTTTTCGATTGATCACTCTGAACATGGCATGCTGCCAAATGATGTCCATAACGTGACAGTTTCAACTGAGTGACGAACCAAACCTGTTGTTTGTTTTTTTTTTTTTTGTTTTTGCAGTAACCTTATCGGCTTTTTTTCTAATCCTCCTGATATTGACTGTAGTTCGAGGAATAAGTATAACCAAGTCATATCATACAAACTAATGGAAACAAAAACAAAGAAATAGATTTTCCGTTCTCCCCGAATGATCAAAGATTATCGGAGACTTTAGTGCCACTAAATCCATTAGTCTGCAATCTCCGATGGGAATTGACAGGTTGCTGTATATTTGGGTGCTTTTTAATCTTGGCCCGATTCTTCTGTTCGCAGATTGAATCAGCCATAATCCTCAGCTGGAACCACTCTTGCATCTTCAGACTTCCAAAATACATATGCATCGTTTGCTGAAGAGTTTGTTTAATTCCTGGGGATAGAACAGATTTAGTCTAGTTTTTCTAGAAATGTGTTCTGACAACTAGGGTGATGCTCAGATCTACTTTCTAGTACCTGGCATTAAGAAGGAATGTACAGAGAAGTTCAGTTGTGTATATTATTCATATATCAAATCAGCTAAGCACCGCAAGTCACCTAACTAACCAACCAGCCAGCCAAGTGGGCTACAGATCCTTCTACGCTTGTCTTAGTGTATGTGTGTGTGTCTCTGGGGTGCTCCTGGTCCTATTTAAGGGTCTACAAACTTGAAAACTATTAAAAAAAACTCAAATGGCAATGGGCAGGCCATGTAGCAAGAATGAAAGACAACTGATGGACAACACGACTCACAACATGGATCCCCAGAGATCGCATGAGAAACCGAGGCCGGCAGAATACAAGATGGAGAGATAAACTAGACAAATTCAGAAAGTACTGGCTCAGCAACGCCCATGATAAGGAAGTGTGGCGAATCCTGGGGAAGGTCTATGTCCAACGACGGAGGTTAAAAGACTGATGATGATAATGGTGATAATGATAATGAACAACCTTGAAAATGTGCATGAGTACACCACTAGCCACCATCTAGAAACGTTTTCTTCTAAACTTCTATTTTTTAAACTTTTTCTTCTAAAGTACTTTTTGGGGTCTCTATGATCATTTTGAACTGACAATGCCCAAGTCTTATGTTCATGCTAAATAAAAGATCTATTTTCGAGATGATTTTAGATAGAAGATCTATTTTTTAAGATAATTTTAGATAATTAGTTCTGGTACATTTGCGGGTAATGGTGATTTATTTATGCAAAGTATGGATGTTTATCATTTATTTACCTAAAGATAGAATGTAACAAATAGAACATAACCATTTTTAATAAATGAGAGTGAGAGTTTTCATCTTGAAGAGTGAGTGTGGCCTAATGGTTAACAGTTTGGAGTGTGGAATCGGTGAACAAAGTTGAAACTCTAAGACATTCTGTATTCACTTTTCACTAATGACTTTGGGAAAGACATGAATCCATCTCTTATCTTCCTCTACTATTGGTAAATAGCAGGGCAAAATGAACTCTCTAACCATGGTTAACAACCAGTTTAGGAGAAGGACAATTCTGATTCCAAACTGGAGAGTAGATGCCAACTTCCTTCCAGCAACTCCTGCATCCAAGCTTATGCCAAATGTATTGCTCCACTTTCCTTCAGACTACATCTGCAAAGTTGAGAACAGAATTCTGTAACTGAAATGCCCTCTAAAATAATCACTTAAGTGTCATTCCAGTGCTTACCAAGACAGAAAGAGGCCTTCTGTCTAATTTTAAAATCAATGCAACTGACAAAATAAAATAGAATTTCATTCATGTTCTAATGGCTTAATAAAAATGCTGAATTAAAAAAAATAAAAGGATAATAAAAACAAAGACAAAAAAATAATAAAAACCTGTTTGTAGTCAACATATCACTATTCTTGCAGCCGACTGCAATGCAAAAATCTCTATTATCCATGTATGTAAAATGCAATGTGTATAGAAGGCTATTCACCTATCTCACTGCAATGCAAATCTCTATTATCCACGTATATAAAATGCAATGTGTGCAGAAGGCTATTTTCCAAGCTCACTGCAATGCAAATCTCTATTATACACGCGTTAAAAATGCAATGTGTATAAAAGTCTATTCTCCCAGCTTACTGCAATGCAAATCTCTATTGTCCACGTATATAAATTGCAGTGTGTATAGAAAGCTATTCTCCAATCTCACTGCAATGCAAATCTCTATTATCCATTGTACACTTTCCCATACGTTAAAGGCACGTCAGAAAAGTATCCAACAATCTATTGTATGTAAACAATTTTTTTTTCTTTCATAATATATTTGAGATAATTAGTTCTGGTACATGCATGGGCTACGGTTATTCATTTGTGCAAGGTATGGATATCATTACAATCAGAGAAATCTCTAAGTGTGTGTACTGCGAGTATTTGAGAACTGGCCATTGTATAAACTTGACATTCGCTAGATATATTAGTCAATGCACAAGACAATGCAGTGTCTAGTTTGAAATTGTTTGGATCAGCAGCTCTCAAGAAATCCAATAAAAATGTTTGTATCTCAATAACAATGGCTTCTTGTCAGCCATTAAATGAAATCCCAAAGATACTCATCCTCTCTTAATTTCACTGCTGTAACATGTCTCTAAAACACTAGCTTCCTGTCGGACATTAAACAAAGACATGAGGATGCTCTCTCTCTCCTAGTGTTCAACAAGCCCTATGTGTTCTGGGGGACACAACTCCAACCCGTCCCGTTGGCAGGAGTTAGAACAATGCTGAACTTTATCTCTCTCCATTGGCGACAATCTCACCATAGCTTTCTTGATAGTTTCTATAAATTATCTCCTTTGACTTTCGATCTTTAGAATATGTTTTGTATTGTTCTTACAGCTAATTACTTATCACAGCTGGACACAATAATTTTATTAAAAATTATCTTGCACAACAATTGTGGCAGGCTGCTGTACGCGCTGTAAAGTCTGTCCCTTTCCAAAGATGCACCTTTGGAACTGGAATTGCTCTTATTGACTTTCGTTGGAAAGGAGAGGAGAAAAAGGATTTACAATCATGATGCTGCCAATTGTTTAAATATCACAAATCGACTGAACTCAATGGTGGTCTGTTTTTTTTCATGTGTGTGTCACATTTTACCTTCATGGATGTCACATCTCGCTTTTGGATGAAGGATTTTGATTGGACTGAGGATTTTGCTTCTTTCAATTGATTGGCTGTAATTCCTGATATATGTAAATAAGTCTGGTAGATTAACTAAATTTGTATACATGTGCATATCAATCTATCTCTCTCTATATCTCTCTATCTCTATATATCTCTCTATATGTACCTATCTCTCTATATGTACCTATCTCTCTATATGTACCTATCTCTCTATATCTACCTATCTCTCTATATCTACCTATCTCTCTATCTGCATCTATCTATCTCTATCTGCATCTATCTATCTCTATCTACATCTATCTCTATCTATATCTATCTATCTCTCTATTTCTCTATCTATCTATCTTTCTCTCTCTCTCTCTCAATCTATCTGTCCATTCAAGTCTGTTTATATCTCTCTGTAGATCCACCTCAGTTTGCTCATATCTATTAGAAACCATCAACAAAAACTGTCACCTAAACTGTCAACATAGGCTTCCTCAGTTTTCAAGCTGGTCTAGTTGGCTATGTATGTATCACACATACGTAGGGCGCTAAAGCTCTGGAAATTTGAATATTCACTCGTTATTATATCTAGGAAATATTTTTTTTTGTTTCTTCAAAATTCCTCTCCAAGATGGGTTCTTGAAGGGAAGTTCAATTTACAATGCAAGTCTTTGCTAAATTGGTCCCTGTTTATGCCCAGCAGCATTCCCACTTATTTTTTGAAAATTCATACTCTTTGGTGATCCAACAAAAGGCAAGAGGAATAACTTATTCATTGATCACACTTTTTTCTAATTTTTTAATTGATCACCTCTAACATGACATGCTGCCAAAAGATGTTGGTCACTTGGTGGTTTTTATCATTCAGTGATGATCCTGGCCTGTTTATTTATCTATTTAGATAAAAATCCTTCTTTTCTTTCTGATGAAATTCATGTAGGTATGTTAGTCCCATTTTTGGTATGTGAATATACAGATATCCTTTATCATTTACAGGTTTTCCATTCATAGTTTTGATAATTCACAGTTCAGTTTTGAATAATTTAATTAATTCATTCATTGTACAGGGTAACCGCTTCAACGTAGCATTGCTCTCACCATTGAGCTAAACTGCTGCTGGTAATGCAAAGGCCCAAACAAAACAGTGTTTTTAACCCTAATCCTCATTTTTTAAAATTCTCGGTCTATTTGTTTCTTTACAATGCAACATTTATGTATTAAGAAATATATATATATATATATATAAGTATATATATATGTGTGTGTATATGTTCCGACAGAATGATTATAAATTGTCATATCATATTGAAACTTTTATTTGAAATGATCTCCTGTTGTTACATGGTTAATGTATCCCATAGTAACTACCACAGTCCTCTGACCAAAGTGACCAGTTGATAAAAACATCTGTAACTTGTAATTTGTTCATTTTATCATTATAACCTTTTTGTTATTGATGAGAAAAAAGATTGTAGAAAATTATCAACTAAAAATTATTTATGAATGGCAATATAAGCCCGGAGATAATCATAGCTGGAAACTCAGACTTGTTTACAACTCGTGAACCGGTTAGTTGAACGATATTTTAGACATTAAAACATTTTTTGTAATTCACTGTCCAGTGGTTTTATGAAACATATGATTTTCATTAATTATCTATATATATTTTTCTACTGTATGCTCTGATGTATCCATTCATTTATCTTTTAAATTTACAATTTGGGAATGTTTGTTTATCAGAAGGCTTATGGTTCAAGATTTATGGTCCTGGGGGGCTGAAGGATTTTTGGGGTGGGTGGTTGGTCAGCAAGAATTGTTTGCAGCCTCTTGGTGCCCCCATGAATGGCAGAAGATAATTGTAATTTCGGGATGCTGGATCCCCAAAATTTGAAACTTCACATTTGCCTGCAACTTCCTGGTTTTAAAACCTTCAAATCAAAGCTTAGGTATGGGGATGCCTTGCTTTTCAAAATCTCTTTACGTCACTTTTTTGCTTTTATGGAAAAAAGTTTAAAGCTAAAACTGTATTCAGCACTTTTTTTGCAGCTGTGTCCACCTTCTCCTCTCTGTCCTATACCTCGGTCTCTCCACAACACCAACCTCTGACGACTCAGCCTGACATACCATCATTACTATTTTTTCATATAGATTATTGATAATTGTTCCATTGCTTTATGCCATGTTGGTGGATGAAAGGTTTTCAGAGATGTCTTCACCTCTCTATGAGAGGCTCTGTCGATCAGTTAGTCAGTAGATCCGTCCCATATTGTTTCTCAGCTGTTTTTCTGTCAAAATTATTTGAACCATAATAGAAAGGTGTCCCTTGATAAGACTCTTCTTACCTAGACAAATTTTCCACTCAGGGCCTTGTGATCTGGTAATAATGGTGTTTAAACATTGTTTCAAAATCAATTTTCTCAGCTGTTCCAAGTCAGATTTACTTGAAACTTGGTAGAAAGGTGATACTTGATAAGATACCTTTTCTTTAAATAAAAATCCTCCCCCCTGGTGCCGTTTGATCTAGCGATAATGGCGTTTAAACTTTGTAGTGGACACCTCACTGAACTACTTTCTACTTTTGGGGCGGGGGAGGGGGCGGGAGCTTTACATCAGATGAAAAATAGAATACCAAAATGTGGAACGGAAACTTCTTTGGGAGAAAAAAATGTCCTTTAAGTAGCGAAAATATTATAAAAAACCATCATTTTCTGAGTATAACTTGTCAAAATTTTTGTAATGCAAATTATTACGATTATTTTATTTTATTTTTTCACATTGTTATAACTTTTTAAAATATAAATTTTCAAAAAATATCTTCGGTTCTATAAGGTGTTCGCAAACTATTTTCATATCAGATTTTTTTCGGATCTTTCTTCTTACACGTATTTTTAGACGATAAAATCAACTTTTCTACTGGTTTGGTGGGGTTTTATTTGTTTTTTTTTTTTGCTATCAAGTGTTGGTTTCCCGTGTTCAGCTGGGGTCATTTTTGGTGTTACTTACATCGACAAGTTTCTTTTTTTCTTCCATGTATATTTGCTTAAGGTAGCTTGTGCATTTCGTTTGGGATAATATTCTTCTTCAGCATTTCGTTTGATATAAATATTAAATATCTATTAACGTCTGACGAGCATGAAATCTGATTCAAATTAAAGAGTTGCTTCCCTTAGATATGACAGACATAGCAGTGTTTCCCAAACTTCCTACTTGCAAATGCGGATCGTTCATCGACTTGGGTGAATATTTCAAAAAGCTATCTCCCTATAAGACAAAAAATGGCTAATAGTGGCTAGATTATGTTCGTTTCTTTCAAATTTCCATTCCAGGTAACCTTTTTTGCTAAAAATGATTGGTACACTCGAAAGATCGTGCAAAAGCTCCAAAAAGTATCATTTATAGAACGTATTGATTTGAAATTAACGCAATAATGAAAACAGAAAGTATGATTTTCTGAGCGTACTCCATATTTTCAGCCAGAAAGTTAGCTAGAAATGAGAGAAAATGAATTTTTAGACCTCAAGGGAGATAACTTTTTGCAATATCGACATGAGACGATTCAAGATCTTGATCTGCAAGTGTAGTCACCTTTTCATACTACACCCCCTTTTTAGAGCATATATTTCATCATAGTCCTACATCCACACTCGTGAATTCGGTCAAAAATGATACATTGAAAATCAAATATGAATAAATATTCTGTTTGAAAACTTGAGCATTAATTTTAGGCCTACTGTAATATAAGATTTTCAGACGTCCGATTATATGTATAGGGAAATTTTCGTAAATCAACCACTAAAACGACGTGTCTCGATATCGAAAGAAATTACCTTCCTTCGTGGCTAAAAATGGCAGTATTTTTCAATGATCAATCATTTTTTTCCCTCTCAAATATGCTCGAAAAATCATACGGAGGCTCTAATAATTTACAGTTGAATTTTCTTTTTATTGATATAACTTTTTAATATAGATCATAATGAATATACCTTTTATTCATTTTCATTTAGTGCTAATTTCTAATTGATACGTTTTAAAATTATACTTTTCGGCACCTTAGTATGAATGTTCGTTCGTACTTAACATTACAAGAGCCTTCGTTTGATTTTTCGGGCATCCTCAGAATTCAACTATAAAGTTAGCTAGAAATGATAAATCTAGCCACTGACAGCCATTTTCAGCTACAAAGGGAGATAACTTTGCGACTTTTACACCCACCATTCTAGTGCCCAATTTGCAAGTTTTACCAGCGCCCATTCCTTGAATTTCAGGCATAACCGAGTCTGATCTTTCAAATGATGTGAAATCGAAATGAAATTGATCCAAGCAGAGTCGCCTCCCTTGAACCATCAAGTTGCACTCGTCAACCAGGAAACATTTTTATTCTCTCCCCCTTCCCGCTTACAATTATGGATGCCGAAATGGTATCTGCTGCTAAAATTAACATTCTTGAGCGTATTTCCTCGAAATGTCACGAAATGGCTTAAACCTGACACTTACAGAAAAAGGGTTGATGATCACAGCTCTTCATTTTTTTCTCCATTTCCTGTCATGTCATCCATTTCAATACCACCAGAAAGACATTCTCAAGAAATCCTAATTTTTTTTTTTTTTCTGACTGAGAACTTATGGCTCTTAGTGGAACCCTTTTTGACTTACTGATGAGTGAACTGGGGGCCAGAGGTCAAAATATGGAAGCCGATGCCCTATTTCTAGACCTGAGAGCTAAAATTGTACCCTTATTTTCTCTTTGGAGATGAAAGAATTTAGAGATATTCTACTCCGTCTTTTTTTCTTTCCTAAAAGGTTGTAGTGAGTATTATTCCTTTTTCATAAGGTAGATTTGAAAAAAAAAAAAAAAAGAGAAAGGAATAGCTCCTTTTTTTTTTTGTACGGAATGATTTCAATTTTTTTCCTGAACTCATATTCTAAATATGCTAGTGTAATGGTTTCAGAACTTGGAAAACCTTCTATAAAGGAAATATTTTAGTATTCAATCTTTAGGCTAATTAATGAACAAAATTAGAAAAAGGAATAATTTTTGACATTTAAAAATCATATTTATTCAAAATGGATTACATTTATTTAATTTCCGATGAATGGAACAGGCCTGTGAACAATAATAATGTTTTTTCGATGGCTGTGCGATGGATAATATTGTTTCTCTGTCACAAGATTCATAACATAAGGTTCAGATGAGACAATCTTGCAGACCCCCAAGCATTATTTGGCAGACTTCCAGAGATCTGCAAGCTCTAGTAATGAAACCACCGGGCTAGTATCATACATTTATTATTTAAAGATTAATTGAATCCATTAGTAGTACCTTATTTCAGAACCTCATTTCAGATCACATTTGGTTGAGAGTTTTTCATTAGTTGGTTTACTATTCTACATTTTTTATAAACTTTCAAAGATGATATCAAAGTTGTAAACAAGAAAATCAAGATGAAAAAAAATCACATAGACACAGTCGCGGATCGAGGGGAGGCCTGGATGCCCTCCCACCCTTTTCTCAGGCAGAGCACAATTAAAAATTTAAAAAAAGCATCTAGAAATCCTGTAGATGAAACACCAAAATATTCTCAAGTAATCATAAATTAACCTTAAAAATGATTAATTTTTTTGTTTCTGATCTAATACAAGTAAGATGTCTTCCATCTTAATCTTGATTTTCTATTTATTGGTTCTGATAATTTTTAGATTTGTCGACATATCTCAATAAGATGCTTTTTGTTAGTTCGATGAGTCTGTCTGTTGATGACTCCAAGTTATGTCAAACAATAGAAATTGGAAAGAAGGAAAGAAGAAAGAAGTGTCATGTCATTAAAGGTGTGACCTCATTAAGAAACAAACTTCAATGGCATTTTTGTACCTTAAAAGGGCCAAAAATGGCCATTCACAATTTTTCTTGGAAATAATACCCTTGAAATATTTCCATATCACAATATTTAGCAAGTATAAGAATCAGTTGACTCTAAGGGAGACTATCTGCTTTTTTTCTTCCTCCTTCTCTTCTTCCTGCTAATACAACTACCACAGATGGTGGATACATCGTTGAACTTATGGTTCTTGTTTTTATAATGTAAAGATGTTTATAACAATGAATGTACATTGTTTCAATTTTTATATCTTTTGATTAATGTTATCAGCTGGTTATTATCTAAAAGATCCTGTCCCAAAGTCATCACAATAACTAACTTTCTCTGTATTTTTTCCATCTCACTATAATTCACTGTATGTCTGTCTGCCTGTCATCATATAACCCAAGGATGGCTAGAGCCATGGCCACCAATTTTCTGCTATTACTGAGCATGTTCTCTGCATGCTATTCTAAAGAAAAAATCCCCAAAACTTTAGTGATGGGTTTGATTTACAATGTGAGTATAATGCTAAACTCGACCCTTACTCTGTGTCCATCAGGTTAGCTCCACCGAAACTGTATCTTTTTGTTCAACTGTATAAAGTAGATAGGCTGGATTTCAGCTACTTTTATTTAATTTTATTTTTGAAATCGCAATTTATGTTAATAATTTGCAATTTTTTTCTTCCAGATATATTTACTCAAATATCTGATTCAAGTGGTTACCAAGTTCAGGAAAAATTTGAGGAATACTTAAAGGCTGTGTTGGCCCTACCAACTGCTGTGTCTGAGGGCCCTTCTTTCGGTTATAATGATACAGCATCTCGTAGCTGTTTCGATGTGGTATGTACTTCCACGCTTACATATATATTGCTACACAAACCTGCAATGCTTTTCTTTCTTTAGTCAATGTTTCATTCTGAACATGTGTGTGAAAGCTGCTGTATTTTCTACTACATAAGATACGTAGTCTAAAGAGTTTAACTTTTAAATTCATTTACTGTTTATAACCGACAGTAGAATGCTTCAGTGAATGGCATAAAAAATAGTGGAACTCATTGAATTGAGTAGAAAAAAAAAAATTACCAAATGGTCAAAGAGGGATAATTTTAATTAAAAGTTATCTCCCTTGGAATCAATATTCTTTTTTTCTTTATATGAATTTAAGAGTTAATCAGGGAAAAGTCACTACTATATATATTGTCTGTATACCAGACATGCTTAAGAAGTTTAGGAATAAAAAGGTTGAAAATTACTTCAGAGAATAACATGTCAATCATTTGAACTATACATTAATGTTACTCATGTTTTTAATGTGAGCAAATTTACTTCATATATAGGTACATGAATAGATCCACACTGTAATGATGGTGGAATCATTTATTTTACACAACAAATATTTTTTAATTTTTTCTCAGATGAAGTATTGTAAATTCATTATCATAAAATTTTTGATAACTATTTACCTTCATCTTAACTGGGAGAGAGAGTCATGGTTTGATTTGTACTGAGAGTAGCTAAATATTTTAATTCCTGCTAACTTAACAGTTAAATTGTTAGGATGCCCCCCCAAACAAAAGGAAGCTTCTGAAATATTGAGTAGGCTCAAAAATTCATACAAAGTCTCCAGAAGTATTGAGTCAGCTCAGAAATTCATACAAATACTCTAAAAGCCAATAAGGTTCTCGTAGCTGAATTGGTATAGCAGCTGGTACATCAAACCAGGCTTCCCTCTGGCGAGGCAAGAGGGATGCGACTTCGGGTCCCACTGAGAGCTAATTCTTTATAACTATACATTTATGATCTAAGCTATTTACTTACTACCATAGCTTGATGGCCTTGGTTAAGTTGAAAAAATTAAGATGAAGGTGAATATTAGTCAAAAATTAATAATAATACTAATGGTTTTTAACAAATATTCATTTTTCAACATAATCTCCTTCCTTATCAAAACACTAGATACAGTGTAGAATATTAATCACGTAGACTGAACATTATATATAGTGAAAATTTCAGATCAAATAACTGTGTTAGGCTACGGACTTATTGATCAACCTTTGTAAATATTGTAGTTATATATTCATGCATCAATATTATAAACATTTATGTATAAAACATTGAGTTGGTAGTCAAAAATGTCTCGGTAATGCAAAAATATTCTTTTTTTTCTCTCAAGATTTATCTAAAATCAGTAAATATACCATTAAGCTGTTACGCAATGTCTTTTTTTTATTATAGTGTAGAGAATAATGCCAAAAGTGAATGATTTACAAATGTAATTGCATCTTTGCAGATTCAATATAAATAGAAGTATAATTGATTATTGTTGGAGGGTTCGGAGCCAATGGTGGTATGATTTCTAATTAGGACATGACACCGTTTAAGCTACTGATAACATCAACAAAGTGTTCTGAATGAATGCTTCTACAGTGCGAACTGTTCTGCGTCGGTTCAATGGGCTTAGATCTAGCAATATGTATATCAATGCTAGACCTAATGGAGGCACAAGCTTGTTCCTAAAGATGAAGAATTAACAATAGTGCTGGCCTATGACACACGACCAACAGTTCAAACATTTTCTGGAGACTATAGGACTCACCAAGGCAACAGAAAAAAATTAAAAAGTTTGAAAAATGAGTCCTACATAAAGTGAATGAAATGTTCCATGATGGTGCCACATTGCACATCTCTCAGCTGATTGTGAGTAAGCTTAGAGAATTGGAACATGAAGCCTTACAGTATCCTCTATATACGCCTGACATTTCCCCAACTGATTATCATTCTTTCAAACATTTTCAACTTCATGTCCATAACAAAAGCTTCAATGATAGGGTAGCCATAATTTATACTTTTATTGAATTTGTGACCATTAAACCTAAATAATTCCCTAGGGATGGCATGTAATCGTTATATGATCATTTAGGAAAGCTTATTGCTTTGAATGGGTCATATTCTAATTAAATATTTACCGTTTTCTGTTGTCTATTCCGTCTTTCATCTTGCTATTCAAAAAGCAACATTTTTTGTTTCGTTTTGTCTCCATGATTTTTATTTGTAAAGCTTCGTATTTTTTCTGTCTTCATGCATATCTAAGTTGCACATTAACATTTTATCGCTTGCTAAAAATGTTTGATCAAAAGGTCATAGTGCTAAACATCTAATCAGATACTGAATGATGAGGCTGTACTAGGAGCATAGCTGGAGATTTGGGGGCCTGGGGGCTTGGCTCCCTGAGGAACCCCTCCACCTTCCAATATTTAGTGAGTTATGTTATTGTATAATGTTAGTATAAATGCATGAGGTGAACTACAATTCATCAAGATTAAAAAAATCGCCTGAGTTACGCCCCTTTGGATGCACAGGGTTCACCTAGTGTTTTATGATTTGAGTAGAAAAATTGTCTGAATATTGATATCTTTTTATAAACATTATAAAGCTAATGCAAAAAAAGAATTGCCATAGAATTTTAGTTTTTTTTTCGAAGGAACATGAATAACATGAATATATATCCTAGCTTGATTCCTGTTCATATTTAGTGTATAAAACCATCATAAGTTCATCAATAAGTCCGTAACCTCATGGAGAAAAAAAGCATCTATTCTACACAACAAATATTTAATTTTCAACATGATTTCCTTTCTAGTCAGTACACTTGATGTAATGATGAAAGTTAATCACATAGATCAAACATTATACAGTGAAAAACCCTGATCAACATTCAGCTAATAACTACATGGCAGACTAAGGACATTGATCTACACTTGAAGAATGTTGTGATGATGACTGCTGTGTGCTGAATGTTTTTGAGTCTTATTCTTAAATTGACACATTCCTTCATATTAATTCTATTCCTTTAATAAGAAAAAAGAAACGATCATTATATTGGTGTCTTAGATTTGTCCTCTGAAAAAATATAATCGGCTGCTACTGTGATTAAAGCTTTCTGCGTCAAGAATCCGTACTCGACGGTGTGGGGAAAAATAAGGGAGGTAACTCGTGAGTCGATCAAATTAAAGTTTCAGCTACACAACCATTTAATCTTTTATCCATCAAGTTGGTTCAGGTAGCATTTTAAAGATATTTCGATACAAATATGAATATGGTTTATTGGTGAAGACATGCCACAAAATTCAAACATCATCTCAATCAAGCAACATTTCATTTTTTTTATTTTTTTTAGCTCATTGTAAAAATCAAGTGATGTAGGAGTTGCCTCCCTGTATCTATATTTCACCCTTGTTCATCTGTAAGGTGAAAATAAGACATAAATCTGCTTATACTTGAATAATGCTGAGTATTCGTATATTTAAATATGACTTTTATGTTTATCACGAAATATATTTACTGGTAACAGGACTTGCTTATTCCTACTTTGATTGTTTATGCCTACATTTACTTCGTTACCCCTAATAAATTAGATAAAAATGTAGTGTTTATTGCTTTTAAAAAAGGTCATTGACTGTCAAAGGGTTTTTGTGACGATTGAATTCCTTCTTGTTGTTGTGTTATTAACATGATGGGGACATTTGTTGTGGTGTAGTTAACATGACGGGGACAAGATACGGAGATCAAAGAAAAGAAAAGAAAGAACCTAAATCCTACATTATAAGCGTTGCTACCATTTGAGAGAAAAAAAAATTGTTCAACCTCCATCACATTCAGATATTACACCTGAAGATAGCCGTAGATTGGATCAGCTGAAATGTCGTGTTAACAGTACAAACAAGAAGAAGAAATTCAATCAATCCTAAAAACTCTTTGGAGATAAAAATTTATTCACTATTGAAAAACATTTAATTTTCTGAAATGTGTTTTTTCCCTTCGTATGACATCTGTATTTTTTTTTTAGTAATTCAAATTTTGTAGTAAGAATCCAACTTGACAAATATGTTTTATATTTTTACCATACTTTTTTCATTTGTTGTAAATCTTTCAAATTTCAACTTCTGAACAGAAACTATTGATGCTGTCAATTTATTTTTCCTTTTTAAGGATTTTGAAATTTTAAACATTTTTCATTCAAATTGGATTTTTTTTTAAAGGATTTTTTTTTCTAGAAGTTAATTCTTTGTATTGTAGAAACAACTGGAAGAATTGGGGTTTTCCAAACTTATGAAAGTAAGTTTAAAAATGCAAAAAATGACAACAAAAACCAAAAAACAGCAAGATATTTAGCACAGTGGTAGTTGTAGCACCCATTTTTTCTCTGAACTAACCCCGTAGATCTGTGACATGTCAGAATATTGTAAAATTTATGCTGACTTCTAACTTTTGCATTGAAACATTGAATTATATTCTGGACAATGATTTTTTGCTCTTGTTAATATTTTGAGTTTAATACTTTGATATTTTTGTCCAGTTTGAAGAAAAAAAAAAATTGAATTATTTGCCATCTCTGAATTGTGTTGATAGTTGTTAGTTTGTTAACCCTTCTCTTGCCAATTTCATAACTGATAAAAAAATTGACATTGCTGTAATTAGTGGATGCAGGGTAAAATGTATGAGTTGATGAAAAAAAGTTTTAAATTTGCTTTTTTTTAATAAATCCTTTTCGTCGACTGATACTCATCAGAGGATGACTTGTCAGGAAGATGTTTAAATGTACTGCGTGGAAATAATTTGAATAAATTTGAAAAATAATGTTCAAGATGAAAAATGAAGACACATGCATAGAATTACGGGAGTAATGATAGAAAATCAAAATGCACATTTGCAAAAATAAAACGGTACTGTGCAAAGGAAAAGAATTTGTTTTAATGTTTAGATTTTTTAAACATAACTGCATTTCAAGTTGATTTTGATTTTCAAACAAGCTTATAAGGATTTATTTTAAAACCTAAATTTAGAACTTTTTTCTTCTGGCTCTTTCATGGTTTGGTAATCATGGCAATGTTAAACTTTTATATCACTAAAAGACTTTTAGTCTATTAAACGCTAATTATTCTATAATAAAAATTTTCTCATTTTCTACAGTCTTTGTTACATTTGCCCAAAAAGATGGAAAGAAAAAGCAAATAATTATTAATTTTATTTCATCAAATTCACTGAGCTTCATTCTTCAATTATTAGGTTTAATTTTTTACAATAACTTACAACTGTTTGGAATTTTAGTCTGAAATTTTTTAAAGAGAAACCATTATACATAGATTTTCTTCAGGCTATTTGCTTGATGTTGTTTTTTTGACGCAACATTTTGGCTGATCTGCTCTACAGCCTTCTTTTAAATCCTAATCATGATCAAAAAAACATTGTTTGAATGTTGGAATGACAACCTCCATTTGATCCGTAGCGTAGACTGTCTTCATTCTACTGTCTGTGTTATGGGGCAATGTTAGAAACTGTCAAATGAAACCGTGACCAAAATTCTCAAAATAAGTTTCTTCAGTTTCCAAGGTGGCCGGCTGACTGGCTATGTATGTGTATAAGTATCACGGGTACAGGCAATTCTGAAGAAGCTGGAGGGCTGAAATTTTCAAAATTTACTCCTTATTACATCAAAAAACTTTCATTTCAAAATCCTTCCCCTCAAATAGAGATGGGGGGGGGTCAATTTGATAAATTGATCCCAAGTTTGTGCAAGCATTCATACTCGTCTTTTTCAGAAAAATAAATTTCTCAGTTATCACTGCCCAACAAAAGGCGAGAGAAGTAACTTATTCATTGATCACCTTTTTCAAATTTTTTCAATCACCCTTAACAAGGCCTGCTGCCAAAAGATATCGGTCACAAAACAGTTTCTGTTGAGTGACTCACCAGACTTGCCTTCTTCTCTCATCACAGTCTAAACATGTTCCTATATCAAGGAAATATAACAGAGTAAGGAATACTCTGCAACATTTGAGCCCCTATGAAGTTTACATAAGTCAATGAAAGCCAATAAAATGCTGGAGAGAGCTGAACACTTCAGCTTGTTTGGAGATATCCGAAGGTAGAATTACAGTACTTCGGAAAATCGAGGATGATTCCAGATTTTCCAAACCATTTACCAAAAAGAGGCATCATCGAAAAGATGGCCTGATACAAGATGCCTCCTCGACTCAGGTATTCGAATGAAGACAGCCTACCCCACGTGGTTTGAATGGAGTTGTTGTCCTGGAATTCAAACAATGGTTTTAATCATAATAGGCACCTGGAGGCAGTCGTAGAGTACAACTGCGGAAATATTGTGTCTAAATCAACAACCAAGATGAGGACAATAGTCTAGAAAACCGATGTAAAACTTGAAAATTTTTTGATAGTAAATTATTTATTTAGTATCTGTATCTCTCATAAATGAATTATTGTAGTCTCTGTGTGTACCAGTACTAATCATAGAGAATTATCTAAAAATAATTGATCATTATCTAAAATTATCTAATAAAATAGATCATTATCTAAAATTATTCAACAAAATAGATCATCTTGAAAAATTATCTAAAAAATAGATCATTATATAAAATTATCTAAAAAAAATATATCATTATCTAAAATTATGAAAAAAATAGATCATTATCTTGGATTATTTTTAAAAAATTGATTATCTAATTTTATCTAAAAAATAGATCATTATCTAAAATTATCTTAAAAAGTGGATAATTATCTAAAATTATGTAAAAAAAAAGGATTATGATCCAAAATTATCTGAAAAAAATATCAGCACAAGATCTTGGCTATAATGGTCGAAATGACCATAAAGATAAAAAAAAAAACTTTTCTGAAAAGACAAAAAAATATCTTTTTAGATGGTTCCTAATGGTTTGCAAGTTTGTAGCCCTTAAAATGTAATCAGGGGCACCTGGAGACACACAGATAAGCAAGAGGAGAAGAATCCGTAGCCCACTTGGCTGGTTCGTTGGGTTGGCTATTTGTGAGGCTATGGTGATTCAATAAAGAATGCTTCTATGGTCATCTCAATATACAGAATATAGTACAAATTCATATTAAACATTAAAATGCATGTTAAGTTGAATGGGAAAAATATGTATTAAACTCAATAAAAAAATTACAAGCTTATCTGTACAGAGAAACATTTGCCAAGTGTTTTTTCCCCTAAAATCCTCCTATATATTTCAGCTGAACTCCCCCAATCGCCCTGACAATTCATTTTCTATCCCAGATGATCTAAATTTGTCCAAACTATTCTTAAGATTATTTATACTTGTACTGTATGTTACATCAGTTGGTAAAATATTCCAGTATTTCAAAATTCTCGGGGGGGGGGGATCAATTTTGTAAAATATGATGCCATTTTTATTGTACTCAAATTGATTTTCAAGAAAAAATTTGAATTAGAATAAAATGTCATACTTTCAAATGAACTACAGCTTTAAATACCCTTTCATTCATTTGTGACTGGAGTTTTGGACTTGATAACTTAAGCTACTTAATATTAAGCTAACATTTAGTTTCCAGAAATTCTTTGCTAAATAGTTTATTTCAAATTGCCCAAAATCAATACACAGCATATTGAAGTTTTTCTCAAAACATCATTCACAAAAAATTGTCTTTTATAAAAAGAACTGACTACAAAAAAATGTTGTTTTCAGAATTCTAAAGGACTATTTTTGATGTTTTTAGAATTCATGTTTCTGAATTTATAAGAAACCATCTAAAAAACTGTCAACATCAATATAGTCACATCGACATGGGTTTTTTTCAGTTTTTTAGTGAGTCTGGTTAGCTACCTATCTATCTATCCATCTATGTGTTGTGCATACGGGCCACAACAATGGAGCTAGAGAACTAAAAATCTGAACATTCACTTATCATATCTTCAGTTTTTTTTGGAATCCCCCCCCAATAGTTTTTTTTAGAGTGGGTTCAATTTACAATGTAAAGTTTATGCTAAATTGCTCCCTTAGTTTTTGTCCTGAAGTGTTCCACCTGTAAACACTGGTTTTCATTCATTAATTTTAGATAATTTCTCAACATGGGTTGTATTCCACAGTTTTCTGTACTGCACAAACTTCTGATGATGCTTGTGAAAATGGCGAAATGCACAGAGTCTGATCTCTCTGAAATTAAAGTTATGATATGTAACACATGTTTTACTCAATCTTTCATTTCCACATTGTCAGATTACTACTATCATACTTTAATTTATAAAATGGGAAAATGAATGAATGCATTGTTAATATTAAACTTCTTATATTAATAATAAACATTATAAAAACAACATTTATTTGATTACTCAGTCAAAACCGTCATGTTATCAAAATCTTTTGGCAGCATATCACGTTTGGGGTATAAGGGTGATCAATGAATAAGTTACTCCTCTCACCCTTTGTTGGTCAGTGACCACTAAAAAGGTTTGGAAAAAATTACCTCCCTAAAAGAAGAATTTGAAAAAAAAAAAGATTTTTTTTTCTTGGCTAAGTAAGGAATAGATGTTTGAATTTTCAGCCCTCTAGCACTATTGTTCATGACCAGCCTGCCAACCAAAATCACTTCAAAACTGAAGAAATCAATATTGACAGTTTTTAATTCAGAATAATAACATTTTCGTATGACGATGGAACAAATGAATCCTTAGAAAAAATGAGTAAATATGTAAGTAGAAATCAATGGAGGAATTACGTTAAGAAGGGAGGAATCTGCTCCCCTAGGGAGGTGTGATGCCCAATTAAAAATCCTCCTTGCAGCTAAGCTGATGCCAGACGTATCACTCTCTTTGCTTTCATAAGGCCGAGAGGGTATTCTAATGACTGGGCATCTCAGGGTCTGTAGAGGCAGAACCGAGGCCACATATTTCATATATATATATATATATATATATATATATATATATATATATGTGTGTGTACACATGAAAATAAGAATTTCAAGGTTATATACTCAGTGAATGTCAACATTTTGTGCTCTCATGTGCATTCTTCAGCAACCAGTAATATGAACGATCTATGTATAATTACATATATGAATATAAATTGCATTATATCATATTGAAACTCTGATTTGAAATGATCTCCAATCATTACACGGTTAATATATCACTTGGCCTTGACAACATAAATAGAATTAACAACATTGTCTAGACCAGTGATATATTAACTGTGCAATAACGGCAGATCATTTCAAATAAGAGTTCCAATATAATATAATGCAATTTATAGTCATTCCGTCGGATCATATATCCTTTTGTGTGTGTATATATATATATAATTTTCATCCTCAGACAACTCTTTAGTATGGCTATAGACTATCCATTATCCCATCTAGTACAACGAGGTAGGATTGAAACCTTAGCTTCAAACCCAGAAGCTGGTATCCCTTCTCTACTCCGCAGAACTGGATGGTCAGTAAGGTTGAATTTAAGTGTTATATTTATTAACACATAGATTCCCCATCCACCAGAATGCTCCATTCCATGTTGGAAGAGCATTGCATAAGCTTAATATTATATATATATATATATATATATATATATATATATATATATATATATATATATATATATATAGTTCTGTTTTTAGAACAATCTCATCTTAGGAATTCAAATATATGTGTCTATTTTTTCATGTGTAATAAGTAGTTATTGATAAATAAGTTATTTTTCCTAATCCAGTCACAACAACAATGATGATATCATAACAATAATAATATCATTCATAAAAGTAACAAATATTGTTTTTCAAATAACATTAACCATCTTTGATATAGGGCAAGTGTAATCTCCCTTAGAAAATAACACATTTTATATTTGCTGATCTAAAGTTGAATATTTTAAATCTGTTGTGTATTGAACATGTTGAATCTTTGCAGTAAGAGAAGGGTTAATGAAAAGAAATTGTTGGAATGTGCGTGTGGCTTTTACTTTTAACCTAAACAGGATTTGTGTTGTGGAATGTCTGGAATGCTTGGAATTCAAAAAAAAAGAAAAGGTTGTATGAAAAATCCTTTGAGAACTATAATCAATATCTTAAAGATATTTTCAGTGATATGTTTTGGAATTTGAAGAAATTTGGGCAGTATGAAGGTAGCCACTTAAAAAGTACATGCAGACCTGCCAAGTCTCCTGTATTTTGTATAGTTCTCTCGCAATATTTTTTGTCTCCCTCTGAGACCTACGATTTTCATTGAAACCTGTTTTCTCCCGCATTTTTGTGTGAGAAAAATGTAAGCAAGAAAATATTGTATACTTGGCATTTATATTTTCTTCTTAAACAAAAGTATCTTCTCTCTTGATCTATATGTTGTGTTAAAATGAATTTTGAGTGAGGAGTTTCTGATACTTTTATTTTTAAGACGATTTATGCTGAGATTAGTTTAAAGATGAAATTGCAATATGTGTTATGTTGTGTATGTTTTGTGTCAAGATTTAGTGCTGAAAATGTAATTTCCAAGTGTTTATGAAGGCCAAAAATCAAAACATCCTGGGTGCTCATTGCACACATGCACACACCCAGCTGATTCATTCATGTACTTTGAATGTACGGATGATATCTCCAACATTTTACTTTACTGACTTTGGTAGGTCTGTATGTGTTTATTTAATGGCCTAATTTAAGGTTTCTATACATTTGCAAATGCATAGACACACTTACAAATAAAGTATCAATATATAAGTTATTTGCTTATCTTCATATATATATATATCTACGATTGAAGGGAAAAGATCCAAGAAAAAAAGTTATAATGTATGTGGTAAGTAAAAATGTCAATGGAAAAAAAGTCATAACTTTATTTTCTGGCTAGGAAAAAAGACATGAGATGAATTTCTTTTTATAAAAAAAATCAATATTTTAATTTCATATAGTAAAGTGAGTGATGCCACTATGGGTGTGTGTCACCTCTAAGTCTATTTTCATGTGACGCAAAAACCTCTAAGACGAGGAGAAACTTGTGGAATATGAAGCCTGGGCAGGGACAACTGTTGCCATGGCCAGCATAAGGGTATTCAATGTACAATATTTCAATTTATTTAACTCCTAGCACTATAATGATATTGCAATAAAAGAAGTGATATTTTAATAAAGTGAATATTGATTGAAAAATATCTTTAAAAACATAGAATATTAAGGATAATTGTTTTGATAGCATACATTATGACTTTTTTTTACTTAGTCACCTTGTCTATAGGTCATCTGTACGGTTAATGGAGATTTGAATGTAAAGAACAAATGTACACTCCCCGAAAAACTTACTGTTTATTTATCAATCATCTCTGTCAGATTTTCTCTTGATATTTAAGGCTTAACTCCATGTAAGATTTTTCCAAAATCAAGCAATTTTTAACAGTTTCAAGTGACTTTCAATGTTTGAGTAAATGTTTGGAAAATGTTCCATTTATCAATTCATTGTATTTGCTTTGTTGGTGAGGTTATTATTCCATTTCACTGAGAAACCAGCCCAACCTCCGACCTCTCTTAAACCAAGTGAAAAGGAAGTCCCTGAAACTATTTGGACACTTGAAAAATTCCAAGATAGGACTACCAAAACTATGTTCGGGGAGTTGTTTACCAGCCCAATGCATAACAACATACTCCTCTAATCAAAATGGAAGAACAGGACCAAAAAAAAAACCTTGTTCAATATCGTAAAATATTGAAAAGGATAAGTCACATGCATAGTTCCACATGGTAATAATAATATTTTCTTTATTACCAATATGAAAAACAGAAACCTTGAAAAGCTAACACGATAAATAAACAAACCATCTTGCAATTTGGATCAGGGTTATGGAAGCATACATCATAGAAGAGTTCTTATCTATGCTATAATGATCCAATTTCTGTGTACAGTTATCCTTTGCAATTCACGGATTTTCCATTTGTAGTTTCGATTATTTGCGGTCCAGTCTTGAGTGATTTAATGGGAATATTTTGGGGATGTTTGTTGGCGTACCATGAAAATTCACATTACAAAAACTACACAGTGAACCAGTAAAATAACGAAACTAAAATAAAAATTTTTGCAAATCATAAATGCATTTATATTTACGATATAGCAAATACTCCTAACTTTTGATAAAAAGTAATGTTTTGATAAAAGTGTCTGGAACTTGCAATCTATTAATTTTATCATGATATACTTTGGGTTATTAATGAGAAAAAAGATTATTAGTATTATTTATGCGGACAATATAAAGTTAAAAAGTTGTTTACACACACAAACCGGTTAGTCAAACGGTATTCTTGACATAAAAATTTTTCTTCCAATTCACTGTTCTGTGGTTTTATGAAATTCATGGTCTTTGATAAATAACCATATATTTTTTATTATATACTTTATTCATTCATTTGTACATTTAAGCACATTTGGTAAAGTGATCATTTATCCAGAGTTTTATGGTACAAGATTTATGGTTTTTGGTGACTGATAAGGTGAGTGGGTGGGAGGAGCCCAGCAAAAATTATTTGGCAATTTTGTGCTCATGCACACCCCTGTTGCCCTTATAGCCCCCTCCTCTCCGAATGGCTAGGGCTAATAGTATTTGTATGTTTATTACTGTAACACAATAAAAAACAGCACATCGTAGTTAGATTTTTGTTAGCGCAATACTGTTAGAGCATGAAGATGTTCTCAGTCTAATTAACAACTTCGTAATAATCATAGTGTATTGGCGTATAAGTCAAATTTGAGATTTTCTGCGCCAAATTCTGGTTTGGGCTGTTACATTTTATAGGCATTTTACATTCGCTGTAGTTTTCGAAATATTTTTTTAGACTTAGAAATTTGGACAGAACTTGCACACCTGGATTCTAAATTGACAATTATATGTATAGCAAAAATGTTCTCTCCCTTTATGGCTAAAAATGGATAAAAGTAGCTAAACTTAATTTCCTTTCATCTCCAGCAAGCTAAAAATGTCAAGTACACTCGAAAAATCATATTTCCTTTTGCATTATTGTGTTAATTTCTGATCAATACACCGTGTGATTATACATTTTGGAGCCTCTTAATGAATTTTAGAGTGTATTTAACATTTCAGGAGCCTTTGTGTGATTTTTCAGGCATTTTTAACATTTTTAGGAATGAAGTTGACTGGAAATGAAAGAAATGGATAAAAAACAAAAACTAGCCACTTCTAGCCATAAAGGGAGATAAGAATTTGTAATATTTTCACTGGCTAATTCAAGTTCGGATTTGGAAGTTCAATTGAAAATCAACTTATAATGCAGCAATTTATAGTGAATGATTTAATCTATTCTTAATAAAGATAGAATGATCCTTGTCTGAATTTTGTTTGACGGAGTGTATCAATCATTATGTATGATTTAGTCGGACTGTTATCCTCATCGATGTATTCATTTTCTCACAATGTTCCGCACGCGTACCCTCCGGCCTTCATCGGGTGTTGTTGGTCTTAGAATCTGGAATCACTGCTAAATAACAAATCAACTCTCTCAACAATAAGAGTGACAGAGTTAGAGCTGTAGATGAAGTTTGATAAAGATTGTTTTGCTTGATTGTTGAAAGTGACATTATTTTTCTTTTTATTCATTGATCATTGCTTGTTTAGCTTCCAGTTTTGCTGTTTGTATTTGGAAAATGCATTTTGAATTCTCTTTTTGCATGAAATGTGTGTGTCATTCTTTTCTGGCTTATTATGATTCGATTTTCTTTTTTTTTCCTTTACAAATATACTCAACGATATCACAATAACAACCTCCTTAGACAACAAGATTACTCAATAACATCTTCATGAAAAAAAAGATGCGCAATAACACAATCATATAAAATATATTATAATTCATCATAGAAAACTTGATACTACAATAACAACCTGAAAAAAAACCCTGTAACCACAAAAGCAGCCTCATGGGAACATGATATGACAAAAAAATGTTACCACGATAACACCTCTGTAGAAAAGATGATACCACGATAACACCATTGTAGAAAAAAATGATACTATGATAACACCTTCATCAAAAAGATGATACCACAATAACACTCTCATAGAAAAGACGATACCATAAAACACCTTTCTAGAAGAGATGATACCACAATAACACCCTCATAGAAAAGATGATATCACGATAACACCCTCATAGAAAAGATGATATCACGATAACACCCTCATAGAAAAGATGATATCACAATAATACCCTCATAGAAAAGATGATATCACGATAACACCCCCATAGAAAAGATGATATCACGATAACACCCCCATAGAAAAGATGATATCACGATAACACCCTCATAGAAAAGATGATATCACGATAACACCCTCATAGAAAAGATGATATCACGATAACACCCTCATAGAAAAGATGATATCATGATAACACCCCCATAGAAAAGATGATATCACAATAATACCCTTACTGATGGATTTGATTTGGAAGGAATGTTTTCAGTACATTTCAGCCAGATTTTTTAATTATGTTTCTATATTTTTCGATATCTTTAATCAGAAAATACAATTATATATTTATCATTTTCAAAAAAACAGACAAAACTTTTTAAAAGCAATTCATAGCGTTTATTAATTAAAATTCTAGAGGAGATTGCAGAAATGATATACAAAGATTCAAAGTGTTCTTGGTACTATTTTCATTTTCATTCCTTTAAATTAATTTTTAGTAAGAAATATTTATTGATGAAAGTATCTATAAATAAGCTGATGTGATGGAATTTATAATTAACAAACCTGACTAGTGATTCAATAGTGACCAAAGTGTTTTGGTAGCATGCTGCATTGGGGTGATCAATTAAAAATTTGGAAAAAGTGATGATCAATGAATAAGTTACTTCTCTTGCCTATCATTGGGCAGTGATCACCAAAAAGTCAAAATTTTCAGAAAACAAGTATGAACAAAGTCATCCAAGAACTAAGAGATCAATCTAGTGTAAACTTACATTGTAAACTGAACCCGCCACTACAAACTCATTCGGGGGTAAATAGTGAAAAAACAAAGAATCCGCTTTTTTTCTGGATATGGTAAGGGGTAAATATTGTAATTTTCAATCCTCTAGCTCCATTGATGCTGCCCGTACGCTGCTAAGCTCCTTACCCAGGAACTACAATCAGCATCTCAGCATCAAGCTGCCATTGTTTTGAACTGTGTCTGTGAGCATCTGTGCTTTATATCCTGTACGTAAAATGCCAGAAAAGCCTAAGAGAGCTCATTTTGAACCAAACATACCCAAATCTTATGCTGGTATTTTTTAGATAATTTTAGATAAAATATCTATTTTCTTATAATTTTTTTTAGATAAGTCATTCTGGTACAGGTGTGGGCTATGTTGATTCATTTATGTGAGGTATGGATACATTCATTCCATTCATTTTTAGTAATATATTCCTTCCATTTTTTACCCCTTGTAATTTGTATAAGTAATAAAAATGGCTGCTTGGCTTTTCATCCTGCAGCAATTCCTAACTTGTAGGATTTCTTCTTTTTCTCTTTTTAACCTTCTTTATCAGAAATCATCAACCAAAACTACCGACATAAGTTTCTTCAGTTTTTAGACTGGTCTGGCTGGCTATGTATTTACTTCATGTACCGGTCACACCAGTGGAGCTAGAGGGATAAATATTCAAGCATTTACTCCTTATTATGTCTACAAAAACAGTTTGAATTTTTTTTTTCAAAATTCCCCTCCTAAATAGGATTCTGGTGGGGGAATCAATTTACAATGTTAGTATATGCTAAATTGGTTCCTTAGTTTATGCCTAGCAGTATTAATGCCTGTTTTTTTTTTTTTTAAAAAATGGCTAGAAAAGTAACTTGATCATCGATGAGCCTTTTTTCAAATCTTTTTGATTGATCACTCCCAACAAGGCATGCTACTAAAAGATGTTGGTCGTGTGACGGGTTCTATTTAGTGACTAACCAGACCTGTTTCATTATACCTTTACTTTTATTCCTTTCTCTGTGTTTGACATGGAGCAAAATGATAACATGAATCGTTTTCCTGTCTTTCTCATTAATTATGCATTTGTGTGTATGTTTTTGATGTTTTATTTCCTCTTATTTACAAACAAGCTGTCCAAAGTTTTTAGATGTGTCCACACGTCTAACAATCAGATGCTTTTCGGTCTGTAGGTCCCAGTTATGTTCAACAACGGAAATAGGAAGGAAGTATTGTGATTATATTAAAGGTGTGACATCATTGAGAAACCAACTGCAATGATTGTTATAATAGAATGTATCAGTATGTCGTTATTGTATTTTTTTTAAAAAGCCCAGAATGGCCATTAGCAAAGATGATGCTTGGAGAATATTTCCATATTGCAATATTCTACAAGTATGAGTATAAATTGACTCAAAGAAAGACTACTTGCTCTTCTTCCTTTTCCTCCCCTCCTCCTCTTGCTGCTGCTACTACTACCATGGATGGTGGACGCATCGTTGAACTTATGGTTCTTGTTTTGATTATGTATCAAAAATATGAGATCAAATAAGAAATAATGCATGTTTGATTCCTACTACTTAACAAACATACTGTCCAAAGTTGTTTTTTTTTCTTCTTATAATAATGTATCTGAATTATGAGATCAGATAAAAAAAAAGCATGCTTTATTTCCCCTACTTTACAAACATGCTGTCCAAAGTTATTTTTTTGTAATAATGTATCTAAAATATGAGATCAAGTAAAAATGCATGTTTTATTTCTACTACTTTACTAAGTGCTGTCCTTAGATTTAAAAAAAATAATGTATCTAAAATATAAGATCATTTAAAAAGAAATTGCATAATGTTTTATTTCAATTGTGTCTCTATTTCATGTTATTGCTTATAACTTGTTTTTCTGTCTTTTTTTTTTCCCCCAACCCTCCTGCACTGCTTCGTCATTGTTTGCAATTGCATTTTTGGTTCCAGAATCTTACAGGAATTTGCTTCTGAACTTATACAAAACAAATTAATCCATTCTATGCATGTAATTTTTGTTGAAATCTTTTATACATTTAAAAAAATTTTTTTTTATTATATTGCGAAATCTTTGTCCAGTCATCATTATCATCATCATCATCATAGTTCGTTGTGCCAGACGGGCAGCCACACTAGTGTAGTTTGGCCTTGACTGTACAGAAAAGTATATCAAAACAATTTTTGCTTTCTATTTTATGGTAGGTAGAAAGCTTAATGTTTGATTAATAGTTCTGTTTCTTTTGATAACTATCAGGTTGGTGCAAAAATAATAGCATTTTTTTTTCATTATTAGGAGCTTTGATGCTTACTTTTGAAATAAACTATTACTTAACTATTTTAATGTAATATACCATTTTAAAGCATTAATTTTGATCTATTTATTTAAGCTGAATGTTTTCTTTGCTCAAATTATTCTAGTTTATTTAAAGCATTCAAATAAGAGATGGGAAAAGCAAAATTCAAGCAATTTTATTGTATGAGTTCAAAATGCGATTTTAAACGGTGGCAACTGCTTGCAATATCAACCAAGTTTTTGGCCAGGGGGACTGTCAATAAATCTACCGCTAAAAATTGGTTCCTAAAATTTTGAAACTGGAAGATGTGGATGTCTTTTTGTGTTTGACAACATCCAGTTAAAGGCCAATATTCAGGTAGACCCTTACAAAACAACTTGAGAGGTTGCAGAGGAACTAAACATTGACAATTTAAGTTGTTTGACATTTGTATCAAATTGGAAAAGCAAAAAAGCTTGTATTTTGTGTGAATGACTCCAGAGAAATTGAATGGACTCAACCATGAGACTCTACTTCAGCCAGCTTTCTCATCAGACCTCTCTCCAGCTGACTACCACTTTTTCAAGCATTTTGACCACTCCCTTCGAGAGAAAGTCTTCAACAACTAAGCAGCAGCTCAAAATGCTTTTGAAAGAATTCATTTGTTCCAGGACCCCAGAACTCTCTGCTTCAGGAACAAATGGGCTTGTTTCTAATTGGCAAAAATGTGTAGATTCTGAAGGTTCTTATTCCAATTAATAACTTTTATTCTAAGCTGAAATGTACTGTTTTAATACTGTTTTAAAGTTGATGGCGAAAAACTGCAGTTATTTTTGCACCAACCTCATGATAAAGTTAGTAGTAGCATCAAAAGAATATTGCTCCAGACAAGTCCTTGGATCTCAACAATATTTTTCTTTTTAATTGTGTAGAACTTATGAGAAAAGATGCTTATTTTTCAAATTATTGAATAAAATTTGAAATATTCATTTTGAAATTTTGGGGTCCACAGCATAAATCATGTTGTCAATTGTCACTAAAAATAAATTTTTTTTTTCCATTTTGTATTTGTAAAATACTGCTTCACTGAACTATGAGATGAATGGTTTGCGAAAGTATTTAAAGGACTACTGCTCATTGCAACTCATCCAAGCTGTATAGCAATTCATATCAAGCTCTAGTAGTTGACCACCAATTTATAATACCATTGACTCAGTGTTATATTTGTATATATTTTTTTTTTCAAATTATCAAAATATCTATCTTATATTGATGAGAAAATATGTTATTGTTAAGTTTTTTTCTTCATTTAGGCTTCTATGATGTAAATTTGAAAAAAAATCTCTTGAATCCAACTCATTGTTATTCTCATATTTAGTAACACCAAAAAGTATCCGAGACATCCCAAAAAGCTTATTCAAACATTTTTATATAGATTCAAAATTGAAAGAATTTGGACCAAAAATTAGAAAATACAAAATTCAAAAAAATCTTGAAACAATACTGAACATTGAAAAGTTATGTATAAAAATCAGAAATCTTTGTACTAAATTCCATCAATTTTGAAGGTCTGTAAAGATGTTGAAATAAACCTTTTGTAATGTATTGGGTACTTTCTGCACTTACGCTGAGTTTTTAGTTTTTAATCACTGCATTACTGCTTTTAGATTATTCATGTGTTCTAACATTTATATCTATCTATCTATCTATCCAGATTTCGCCCAGCACTTACCGTAGTAGCTTAGAATTCTGCACACACACACTCCTCTCAATGAGTTTGGAAAATGTTATTTTATTTTCTGAAAATTCCACTTCAAAATAGGTTTTTAGTAAGGGGTTCAATATGCCTTTTAAGTTTGATGCTAAATTGGTCACCAGTTTGTGCCCGCTTGTTTCTCAAAAATTCAAATTTTTTTAGTGATCATAGCTCAAACCGAAGGCGAGAGAATTAACTTATTCATTGATCCTACTTTTTAATTGATCACCCTACTCCCTAACATAGCAAATATGGGTGGTGATCTCTTACATTGTTTCATGAAGCTCAAAAAAAAAAAATATGATTTACACCTCATTTTACATTTACTGAATTATTTCTATCTTTTTTATTTACAGAAAGAAATATGTTCTAACTGACATCTTTCTGGGAAATAGCATGTGCTATTTCTAACGGCTGGATATTTGCTAACAATGGTGATATAAGATAATCATTCTAATGTTTTAGATAATGAATAAACTGAAGTGTAGATTAGAATATTTATCTAGATAATGTACCTACATGCTGGAATATAAGACAATAGACTCAAAAAGGTATTCAAAGGACTACCTCATGTTGCAACTTCTCCACAGGGCAGGCCTTGAGAACTGTGGGGCTTAGTTGAAAAAGTATTTTATGGGACCCTAGCCAAGGCCTGTAGAATTTTTAGAGATATAAATAAAGTTTGTTATAGACTTTATATCTATATGATCAAAGAAATACATTTTTATGCTGTTATAAAAGTATAAACTAATACTTGTGAATTTCACTGAATCCAGAAAATTAAAATCATTGTTGTTCTCAGGAAAATCTACAATGTGTTGTTGTACATATTTGACAAGACTAGAGTAGATCACACTAGAACAGGGCCCAATTGGTCCAAAGTCGGCCCTACTAATCCTAGCCTATAAGAGTCCATGTTGAGCCTAGACATAATACCTGCATGTTACATGCAATGTAATGTTTGCATAATTAAAAAAAAAATTTTGTTTAGATGTTCATCTCCTGTATTGGTATACAGCGTAAATTTTAAAACTGTCGGTAACTGTTTTCAAAATCAAAAGTTGTCTCTCAGTCACCATTTAGATTTTTTTGAATTTTGAAATGTGAATGAAAAATTTCAATTTTATACTTATTTTTTGTACAAATATATGTATATGTATATGTATATGTAATTGTGATTCCTTTTTGCCAGTCTATTTCAGCTTGAGTCCTCCTGTGGGGGAGTCTCCCAATAATGTGAATGTTCTCAGTCCATATTTCAAAAGCCTAGTTTCATTTCCTTTTTGTCTTTCTCTCTCTTTTCCTTCCTCCTGTGGATCAACAGAAAGGGAGAGTGAATGTCAACGATTTCCTCAATGTGTTGATGTCTGACCCAGGGCCTCAGTGCCTTATGTGGTTGCCAATCTTACACCGGATGAGCCAAGCTGAAACTGGTAAGAATGGTGCTTTTGATTTACTTCAATGGAAATATTTTTTTAAAGAAAAATCTGTAACTGTAGAACAGGATTCTTTGAAATATTTCTATGTTATTCTGCTTCAAGTCTTTATTACGAAATGTCATTCCCCCTCAAGTCCTTATTACGAAATGTCATTCCTCCTCAAGTCTTTATTACAAAACGTCATTCCCCCTCAAGTCTTTATTACAAAACGTCATTCCCCCTCAAGTCTTTATTACAAAACGTCATTCCCCCTCAAGTCTTTATTACAAAACGTCATTCCCCCTCAAGTCTTTATTACAAAACGTCATTCCCCCTCAAGTCTTTATTACAAAACGTCATTCCCCCTCAAGTCTTTATTACAAAACGTCATTCCCCCTCAAGTCTTTATTACAAAACGTCATTCCCCCTCAAGTCTTTATTACAAAACGTCATTCCCCCTCAAGTCTTTATTACAAAACGTCATTCCCCCTCAAGTCTTTATTACAAAATGTCATTCCCCCTCAAGTTTTTATTAGAGTGACCTCTGCAAATATCTACGCCATATTCTATATTATATCTGCTTTAAGTTTAGATGTATAAAATTTAAAAATGTATGAATGGATCCAAGTGTGAGATAGTCACCTATTGAGCTGAAACTTGGATGGTAACCCAAAAGATTGACCTGCAAACTGAAAACTATACAATGTGCACATGAGAAAATCATGATGAACATCACTCGGAGAGCTCACAAAACAGCACAGTATAGTAGAGAAAGAACAAGAGTCAGGGATATGATAGAATCCATCAGAAAACTTGAATGGCAAAGTTGCAAGAATGACAGACAACTGATTGACATCAAGACCAATGTGGATCACTATATGGCCAGCTAGATATAAGATGGTATGACAAACTAGACAAGTTCAGAAAGTATTAGCTCTGCAATCCCCATGATAGAGAGGTCTGGCAAATCCTAGCAAAGGTTTATATTTAACAATGGACGATATAAGGCTGATGATGATACAGTGCTCAACAAAATTTCAAACTCTGAAATTTATAAGTTGATAAATGTGATTATAAAAATTAAGAATAATAATTATTGAAATCAGTAAAGATAATTATTAAAAATTTTGAATGTAAATTATCAAAATCCAAAATCTATAATTATCAAAATTGATAAATGTAAATACCAAAATCATGAATTATTATGATCAAAAAATTAAATCATCAAAACTGTAAATTATAATAATCAAAATTGACAAATGTAATTAATTGATCACCTCTTGTGTTGGTCAAACCTGTCTAATTTAGATTCATGTACACTCACAAATTGATAACTGAACTACCGCAATGATCAACATTCCTGTCTTTGACCCATACTGATATTTCTGTAAAAGCTTTTAAATTCTCTTTCCCCAATGCTGCTTTCATATCAAAATTACACTGTTGATTGGTAATAGATGATTGATGAATGCCACTGTGAAGTATTCATCTTATATATATATATATATATATATATATATATATATATATATATATATATATATATATAAAGTTCATTCCACTTTTTGTTTGTTGGTTTTTCTCGTGTTAAAGCAAAGAGATAAATGATATTATTCATTTTTGTCAGGATTCAAATGTTCAAGCAGAGCGATAACAAACGACATATCAGTTGGGCCACTTATAATTATCAAAATTGATGAATATATTTATCGGAATCAAGATTTATGATCATCATAAAAGATAAATATTATTATCATCAATAAATGCAATTATCAATTTTGCAATAACAAAATCTTGAATTATGAGTATCAAAGATTTACTAATTTGATAATTATAATTCTCAATTTTTATGATTATCTGAATAAATGTAATCATCAATTAAAACTTATAATTATTGAAATCCATAAATTCAATTATCAAAACCAAAAATTATAATTCTCGATATTGATGAATATAGTTAGATAATCAGAAAATGTAATTATCAAACCTGATAAATATCAAAAAGTGGGAATTATAAATATCTAATTGATGAATGTAATCATCAAAATCAAGAAATATGAATACCAAAATCAAGAATTATACCAAAATTGATAGATGCAATTGATTCAGTTGTTGTCATTTGAATTCCTGGATTTGTAGGAATAAGACAACTTTTTTCGAATCTATGAAAAAAACAACAAAACAATGTTTATGATAAAAGCATGCCTCAGTGTTTGATTCAGCCATGTCCATTTGAAGTTAGTTGTCGCAAAGGGTTACATTTGATCATGAAAGCTTGGAATAAGATAGTCAACATGACCAAATGTTGTGGCCATTTGAAGTTCGGGATTTAAGGAAATCAGAGGACTGCTTTTGAATCTCTCTCCCTCTATGATCTCACTGCCCTCTTAAAATTATAGCACCACTGTGGCAAGCTTTCGACAAGGCAAGCTCAACGTTCAAGAACAAGAAAATGATATTAGTGCTAAAAAGTAGGTTATACAACCAATGCATGCTCCAGATAGTCACCTATGGAGCTGAAACATGGAACTTAACCAAGAGATTGACCCTCAAACTGAGAACCATGCACTAGAGAAAATCGTACTGAACATAACATGGCAAGATAACAAAACAGCACAATATATTAGAAGAAAAACAAGAGTTCGAGATATCCTAGAATCCATAAAAAAATGTCAATGGGCTGGTCATGTTGTGAAAATAGCAGACAACCACTGGGCATTATGACTTACAACTTGGATCCCCAGAGATCATATGTAAAACTGGGATCAACAAAGTATAAGATGGCGTGACAAACTAGATAAGTTCAGGAAGTACTGGCTCCGTGACGCCCATGATAGAGAGGTCCGGTGAATCTTGTGGAAGATTGCTGTCCAATGGCAGACGCTAAAAGGCTGATCATGATGATGTTAGTGCTTCTGAACACCTACCCACTGCTCATATTGATACATTTCAAATAGAGTAATATATTTTTGGATTAAGTTGTCTTGTCACTTTAAGAATAGAATTAGTGTTGAGAACTTTTAAAACAAATTAGTTGAGTCTAGAAATTATGGAAAGAGCTACTGGCTTATAAGAACATTTTTGGAATCTGTCTGATGAGATTTTCCAGAGAGTCTGATCTGTGAATTGTGTTGAATTGTAGACTTTGTTTGTATTCATGTAAATCTAATTGTGACTCTCTGAATTTTATTTTGTTTTTAAAGTTAATGTGTAAATGTTGTTTATAATTGGAGATTCCCAAATAGACATAAGTAAACTAGAAAGCATAGAGAGTTCATATCAATGCCAATGCTATTGTCAGGGGGAATAATTGTGCCTGGATCCGCCCCCAAATTAATCACTTCTATAACCTATCCTTCCATAAGATTTCATTGAAGATCATTGAGAACTTTTGAAGATATTGTGTGGACAGACTGATTGATAGATAGACAGGAAGACAACTGAATGCATATACCTCACCAGCTTTGTTAGCTGAGGTAAATAAAGGGTAATTGTTTGGAATAGGTAAGATAAAACAAAATACCAAAATTTTGCAAAGGAGATAATCCACAGAGATGTTTAACTATTACTGAGCAGATTTTTTGAATAGCCATTTTGAATGGCTAAAAGTGGCTAGATTTTCACTGATGCTCAAATAACATTATTTTTTTATTATATTTCCTATAGAGTTACTTGGTAGGTTTGGAGTTTGGGTCTCTAGGTAAGTTTAGGTAAGGTTAGGGTTAGTTTATAGAATCTAAAGTTGCAGATATGAAAAAAATCTTTTGTTGTTTTGCAAATTCATAAAATAACTTTGCAAATGTTCATAGATTTTAGCTTTCATTTTTTCTGTGAAATCTTATCAAAATATAGTAACAGTTGACCATTTCTTCTTTGAAATTTCCTAAATAATCCAGCAACTTTCAGCTATTAAAAATGGCCAGTTTGAAAATTTACTTCATAAGTTGTATATTGTCTCCATGGATTATCTCCTTTGCCAAATATTGGCATTTTGTTTAATCTTACCTATTCCGAACAGTTACCGAATAATGGATAAGGATGTTGATTTTTTTTCTTTTTTTTTCCCTCCAGCTGTGCATCCTGTTCAATGTGAAGGTTGTCATCGTGAGTCTTTCATGGGATTTCGATATAAATGCCAACGGTGTTACAATTATCAACTCTGTCAAGATTGTTTTTGGAGAGGCCGTACTTCGGGTAACCACACAGATACCCATGAAATGAAAGAATATTTGAGTTATGTAAGTACAACTTGATTTCTTCTCTTTTCTTATCTCTTTTCGTGGCTGTTTGTTATGTAATTAAGGAGTTTCATCATTAGCCTTTGGTGCCAGTAGGTGTAATGGTTACCGTTATGTAAAAGAGTTTTGATGGACTGAGTTTGAGTATTGGCCAAGACTGTTTGCATTCACTTTACACTAATGCCTCTGGAGGAAACCTGAATCTACTTCTAACCCAGGCAGTCAAACCAAGAGATTACTGTGTATAATTTTGGGATGGGTCATTAACATTCAAAAAAGGTTTTTGACAAACTGAATTCCCTCTTGTTGTTTGTGTTCTTTACATAATGTTTTGGCTGATACATTCTATGGCTTTCTTCAAGTGTACTATCTAAATGTGATGGTGGTAAATACATGTGGCTTCCACTACTCAACAGGGACAAGGTATGCAAATCTAGGCCTAACAAGGAAAGAAAAAGATATCACCTGAATCCAACGTTGTAATGTGGCTACTGTTGGAAAAACTCTGTTTACACCTGAAGAAGGCCGTAGAAAGGATCGGCAGAAACGTCTTAACTAAATGACAAGGAGGAGTTCAATCATCCAAAAATCTTTATGAGAAGGTTACACTTGAAGAAAAACAAAAAGACCACCAGTTTTTACACCATCCTGCCTCTGGAAAAAATGTCTTTGGAGGCCAAGAGAGTTCGATCATCTCTGTGCAATGACCCTCCCATTAGGAAAAGAAAACCCATTCCGGCTGCTGTTCTATTCTCTACACAGCCACACACATCATATGAGTGATAGTCATTAGCAATTATCACACACCATTAAGGATAAGAAAACTCCTGAACACAGCTGACTACAAAGCCTTCATGGGGAAGCAGAATTTGATTTGGGGCACCCTCAAGAGCCTCTTAGGGACCATCTGGTGGCCACGGAAGGGGGGGGCTAAGCCAGTTCTCTGCCCCTGAATTCAGACTTTGATCCTCATGTAATGTTTCTTCAGTTAAAATATTAGTACAGAAATGCTTTGAATAGCATAGTTTCAATCAATGTGGGTTTCAATTTAGTATGGTTAAAGTATTGTTGTACAAATTAACATAAGTATAAGTTAAAAAATATCAAATTATTATAAGACTCTAAAGAGTGCAGTTTTGATTTGTATTGGATTTGATTGTATTACAATTACGGTATTGCTATACAAATTAATGTAAATAAGTATGAGCTGGAAAAAAAACCCTTTTAATTATGATAAGACTTTGAACAGCAGTTTTGAACAGTAAGGAAGATTAACAACACTAATCAAGGTATATCTGTATTAAACAGTTTTTAAATTGGGTGAAATGAAAGAAAGCTGTTTTACTATGGTTGATTGTTTGTGTGGAGTGTAGTTGAAAACTTGCACTTCATGAATGGAAAAAATTAACAATCGAAATCATGCCTGACCCCTGGGTCATTATCTGATGAAGGCTCTGCTGGAGACACTGCTGCTGGGTGATTATCAAATCATTTGTGGTACTTATTTTGTAAATAAAAAGGGAAATTCTAATACTTTCAAACTGCGGGGAAACTGCCCTTACAACAACTGCAACAAAAAAAAAAAAGAAAGAAGCTGTGAGACCTGCCCATACATAGACATTCATAGAAACCTTGGCATAATTTGATTTGGGGGTCCCCATTACCTGGAGGAATTCTGGTGGCTACAGGGCTTTATTCTTTGGTGCTTAAATGCTGAGGAGGAGGTCAGAATAAGCAAGAGGGTTGGATGATCTATCACAATTTAATAAGGGGGAGAGAGATGAGTCTGGTCTGGAGTAAGAAACTATTACCACCAATGACACAATTTAGTAGGATCTGAACAATACAAAGCCCTTCCAGAAAGTCTTTTGACAGTATCAAATTTTAAAATACAGATACAATTGAGCTTGGTTAGACCTATTGTATATATTATTAATTTTGGCTAGCTTTTTATCTTCATCCTAATTTTCAGTTACTTTTTATCATAACTTTGAATCAGACCGTAATTCTACAAAAAAACAACATAATCAGAAAGTAAAGAGCAAACCCATGGTGAGATTGAACTCACATCTTCTAGTCATAGCAGGGTGCAATATATACCTGTTCGCTTTTATCTATTCTGCCACAGGACTTCATAGTTTGGCTGAAGCTGATTTTACACTTTGAACCTAAGGCTTTAAATCCGATATTCTATGTTTGTTAATGTTTACAATTGTGACCTTGTGGTCTTTATGATATAATGATACTGATATTTTTTTCTGTGAAGGATAGCATGGTTTGTGCTCTTTAATCATTGCCGCAGAATTACGATCCAATCCAAAGTTTAGATAAAAAGCAACTGAAAGTTGTGATAAAGGTAAAAAACAAGTCAAAATTAATAATCATGTTAAAATACTTCATCCTAGAATAAATTTGAAATCAGATATATTGTTGTATTGTTGTTGTGTATAGTCTAACCAAGTTCTCCTCCCTTCCATTGTTTATAATATTTGTTTCTGATGGGAAAATTTTCATAATTCTGTAATCTCCCCCCATCCCCTCCCCCACACACATCCTTAGGGAGTTGTGGGTAGAGATATACTCTCAAAAATTAATCAACGGTGGAGGGGGCGCTTGGTGGTGGGGGAGTCTTAATGAAAGCGGGGGCGGGATGTGGCAATTAAACACTTATAGTAAACAGCTACTTTGTTAACATATGTCTTGGGCCAGCTCTGAAGAGAGGAAAAAGCTAAGTCTTGGGTTATTGTGGATTGTTGCTTAATGTTTTATTATTTTGAATCCTAACTGGGAGCACAGTGAGATTATTCTTTTATCTCTCAATATATCCAAGGCAGAGCCAGACAACAGTGTTTGTGTAGATATTTCAAGTCAAAACTGGTACAACAATGAAGATGAGCTTTTAAAATCATACACAAAGCGAACTGTGTCAGTTGAGACCTATAATAGCCTCAGTCAGTATCCACTTATCACAAAGGGGTATTATCTTTTACCAACTCTGTCCCATAATAGTTGTTACCTTGGCATTGATAATTCATACACTGAATGAATGATTCCCTCGGGGGGGGGCGGGGGCGGGTTGGAAGGTAGGGTGCATGAGGCAGAGAAATCAAATTGATATCATCCACACATATGTCTGATAAGCTTATTTTACAATTTTAATAATTTTTATAGTAATTAATCAAGTACTTAGAGATACTTGGTACAATTATATTTTTGGTTGTGTGATGAAGGCTTGAATTAAAAACGGAGTTGGGGGTTGCTTTGCTGATTAGATAAATGCTCTGAAAGCGGGGCAGTACGGACTGTATCTCTTCCGGACAAAGATTTGGTATTTTTTTTTGTAAATTTGAATGAATAAATGTTTTATTTGGATTCTATTTTTCATTTCCAAACCAGAGGTCACAGGTAGAATAGAACTGGCATTTATTTGGATTTTTTATAGTCATGAATAAAATGAGCCGAAGAGATACAAAGCTTTTCTTTCAGTTCTTTTTTTCAGTAGGATTTTAAATTACCAGAAAATTTTTTAAATTTAATTTTTAATGGGATTTTTTTAAACACTTGAAGAAACAATGGTATCTTAGTTTTCACTGATTGCATTATATGATAAACTGAAACTTAAAATCTTTGTCTTGAAGTACATACATCATGGCTGGATTTTGGGGATTTGCTTGTGTTTTTGTCCAGGACCCCTGAAAGGGTGTCAGAAGTTGGGGAAACACTCCACAAAATGTAACAACTATTATGGGACAGAGGCAGTTGTATACTTGTTTTTTTTGGGGGGGGGGGTTCCATCACAATTTGATGATGGGAACAGAGAAGGTTATAGGGTGAACTTTTCTCCTTTGTAAATAGGAGCTTTTGGAATGTAAGGACTATCCTGTCCCAGACTTTGTAAGAAGATGCAGCTGAGAGGACTAGGAGAAATATTATCCCTCTCTGACCTGGATATTTCCTGGTGGCAGTTGGGGTAGGGGTGAAGAAGGTTAGGCACGGGGGTGGGGGAGAGGAGATGAGGGAGAAGAGATTGGTCAATGTTTATCTTCTGGGCCATTATCAGCAGTTTCTGATGAATGTCTTACTATCTGAGGACACACACATGCACACACACCTATACACACACACAAATGTATCCACAGAGTAAGATCCCCCATAAGTCTATTCTACCTACATGCTAAAAAAGATTAGTAAAAGGAAAGAAAAAAAAAATACACTGGTAGATAAAAGGTAGGAGGAGGGAAAGGAGAAGGAAGTATGATATGTAATAGTACCCTCTTAAGAATTTCTCTTATCAGGTCTCCAGAGGAATTTTTTAGTAGTTAGTTGTATGTCTGCCATCAGCAGAAAACAGAGCCTTTTGGTTTAGTTAACATTTATTTCTACCTAAGGACATGGAATTATATATTGTGAATTAATTTCTTGGGAAACAACTGGGAGGAATCTTTCATTCATTTTTTTTTTATTTTGAAAAATCAACAACAGGTAAGAAGTGTTTTTTCTGTTTTGTTTTTAATCTTATTTTATTTGGTTTCCAGAAAATTAGGAATATATATGAAATTACTTTCTGAAATGAAGTAACATTATACCACCTTGTGGTTTGAGCATGAAAATATCTGAAACTCATGAAATACAGCCCCCTCCCCTGTTATGACATGGTTTGTATTATAACTTGGGTGGTTGGTGGAGCCCTAGATATCAATCAAGCTCCAAAATAGCTACATTTAGCTCTAAAATGGCTAAATAGTTTGTGTTATAACACATGTGGATGGTTGACCCCTAAATATTAATCCAACTCCAAAATAGCTACATCTAGCTCAAAAATGGCTCTATAATTTTATTTTTGCACTGTCGTAACATGGTTGGCTTTCTTGGACCCCAACTACTGTTTGATAACTGGGGAGGGGGGGACAAATGTACTAGTGTTGCCCGTCATGTGTCAGTGTGTTATTGTTGGGAATATACTTTTGCCATTATGGGTAACATCAGGTTTAGTCATTTTTGGTCATCCATATTTCAGCTGTCCCATGAGATGCTGGTATATTTAAGCGGGCTTTCATCACATATGGGTAGGGAAAGCTGACTTGATACTCATTGACCTTTGAACTGAGTGGATCGGTGACAGACACGCTGTAAACAAATGTACTTTTTGCTATTGAATAATCCTATTTCTCTAATGGCTGCCTTAATTTTTTAAGAATTTTACTTACTGAGTTTAAATTTTTCTGACGGCAGACATCAATCATGTCGTAATTGATGTTTATTTTGGAAGACGAATATTGGCAGTTTAAAACCTGCTTCAAGTATAAAAAAGTGATTTTTTAGATATGTCCAAATACCTCTATTAGACTCTTTTTGATCAGTTGGACAGTCCTGTTTATGTAAACAACAGAAAGCAGAAAGAGAAAAACGTGTGATGTCATTAAAAGTACATCTCATCTGATTGATAAATGATGCATCAAGAGTTTTTTTTTTGTCTTGCTAAATGGCTAAAAATGGCTAGACTTTCCAGTTTCCAGCTGATTTTCTGGCTAAAAATATCATAATTATATTTGAAAACCACTTATCCAATGAAATAACTGTACACTAAGACTCCAGAACAATTTATTGATAAAAATTGTACATTTACTTTAATTCAAACTTACTAATGGTTCTTTTTAATCACCAGATTTTCGGGGGAACCATCCTCACTTTTCTTTTCCTTGTGCTACTACTACCACAACTAGTAATGCTGCTACTTATCAGAGATATGGCAATAAGGATGGTGAACTCATTGTTGAACTTATGGTTCTTGTTTATGACCAACTTCATCTTATTTTCTTGCAATTAACACCAAAATTGAAAATTTCAAAGAAGGCATTCAAGTTATTGTAATATATTTTTAGATTTAAAAAAAAAAAAGAAAGTCAGTTATCAGTTATTACTTTATAAAAATAGACAATGATTCCCTACTTTATTGATCACCAACTTCATATATAGAGACTCTAAAAACAGTCTAAAACTGGCTTTAATTTCGCGAAAATAATTCTTCCTTTCAAACTACTTACTATTTTTTCGACATATTTTTGTGTCATATATGCAACTTATGAAAAGTACATCTGATCTGATTTTTGATATTATCGAAAACATAGCATGACATGTTTTGAGCATTACAAAGCACTGGCTTATATATATATATATATATATATATATATATATATGTATATATATATATATATATATATATACTTGCATATACCTGTAAAAAATGACAGTGTTATTTACAGTATTTATAAATCGGCACTTGAGAACCTAAAGCAAATTTATTAGGCAATTCATTTTTGATTATTCAAACATTCTAATTTTGAAATTTTCTAAAATCTCAACTTAACACAAGCTGAAGGGCGATCAGACTTAAAGTCTCAAGACTTTCTATGACGTAACGTTCATTGTTATGAAAAATAACCAATGAGATCAATGCAGAAACAAAACATAGAAGAAATTTGTATATAAGCTCATTATTTATTTATGTATATATACATATATATATATATACATATATATATATATATATATCATAACAAACTGTCACCAAAACTGTCATGGTAAGTTTCTTCAGTTTTCAAGTTGGTCCAGTTGACTGACTGATGTATGTAAGTATGATGTTTACTGGCTGGACCAGAGGAGCTAGAGGGCTGAAATTTTCAACATTTACTCCTTATGTCCTCAAAAAAAAATTTTTTTTTTTTTAACCCTTCAATAGGATTTCAGTATGTGGGGGGTTTAATTTACAATATAAGTTTATGCTAAATTGCTTCCCATTTTGTAGCAGCATTCATGCTTTTTTTTTCTAAAAATTCAGACTTTCTGAGTGATCAATGTCCAACAAATGGTGAGAGAAGTAACTTTTTCCTTTATCACCACTTTTTCGATTTTTTTAATTGATCACTGTTAGAAACCATCAATGAAAACTGTCAACAAGGGTTTCTCTGTTTTAAGCTGGTCTGGCTGCCTGGCTTTGAATGTAACACCCAGACTGGCTGTACCGATATAGCTAGAGGGCTGAAATTAAACATTCAGTCCTTATCATATCGAGAAGAAACTATTCTCATTTTACATTCACTTTTATTGAGTGGAATTTACTTGTGGATACTGAGTGTAAAGATTAGTAGGTATGAACAGCATCTCTCTTTATCCTCCACCCTAATCTCCTGTACATCAAACCTCCAGAAACTCAGCTATCATTCCCGTTTTGGGGATCTGGGAACGCTCAAATTTTTCCCCATTTAAATTATTGGTAATTGCTCCTTTTGCTTTACACTATTTTGTCTTATAAAATTTGTTTCATAAGAACTCTCTAATTCCAGATAACGGGGAAATCTTTATAAAAAAATAATATTTGAGACTGTCAACCAAAACTGTCATCATAGGTTCTTTTCAGTTTTTAAGCTGGTCTGGCTGGCTACATGTAGGCGCTTAATGATTGGGTGGGAGAATCAGAATGAGCAGGGGTTGGGAGGGAGGCGGGTAGATACCAAGGCCATTGACTCAATATTATAGGATCTGAACAGAACAAAGTCATTTGGGAAAGATTTATCGTAAGAATGGGGTAGGCACATAGGAAGTAAAAATGTACGGTATTGATATGAACAAGAAATGGGAAAATTTTGATGAATCTGAAGTTGTCCCCTGCTCCTAACTATTAGGGAGGAGAAAGTAGAGATGGAATCTCGAAATTAATCAGGCACCTGGAGCTCAAGGGCTGAAGATTTAAATCCTTACACCTTATGTCTTTTTAAAATCCTCACCTCCTAAATAGGTTTTCATTGGGGGGTTCAATTTGTAATGAAAGTTTATGCTAAATTGGTCCCTTAGTTCATGTCTGACAGCATTCATGCATGTTTTTTTTTAAAAATTCATACTTCTTTAGTATTCACCGTCCAACAAGAGGGGAGAGAAATGACTTATTCATCTATCAGCCCTTTTTTGTTATTGATCGCTCCCAACACAGTATACTGCCCAAAGGATGTTGGTCACTTGTCAGTTTCTGTTGAGTGACTAACGAAACCTGTAAAATTTTGTTTTTGCACCTTTAAAGCAGAATTTACTTTTGAATGAAGAGTAGAAAGATAAATAGTAAATATTTTTTAAAATTTTTCATCGAAAAAATTTGTTTTTAAAAATTATTATTACTGCTCAATTACGTATGAGTGTGTAGAAACTGTAAACCAAAGCTGTCAAAAGGAAGGTTTTTTCAGTTTTCAAGTTGGTCTAGCTGGTGCTGTATGAATGTATCATTGGTACAGGCCGTACCAATGGAGCTAGAGAACTGAAAATCTAAAAATTTACTCCTTATCATAATTGATAAAAATGTGTCTTCTGGTTTTTAAAATTCCCCACCCTAACTAGGTTTGTGGAGAGGGGATCAGGTTGCAGTTTATGCTAAATTGGTCCCTAATTTGTGACTGTTTGTTTTTTGAAAATTCGGACTCTTACTGATCCTTGCCCATGAGTGTATGGGAGCTCTTTGGTTAATGAGGGGGGGGGGGCACAAAAATTTGTATGGTTTTCCATAAATTACACTGATTTACCTGAACTCAGGACCCCGTTTACTTGTACACCTATGTTACTGCCCAACAAAAGGTGAGAGAAGTGATTTTTCAATTGATCACACCCAACCATGGTATGCTGCCAAAAGACGTTGCTCACATGACAGTTTCTATTGAGGGAGAAACCAGATCTGTTTTAATTTATCTTCTATTGTATGATGTACCTTTGGGATTAGATCAAGGAGAATGAGAGCAAGAGAAGGTTTAATGCATCAGGAAATTTAATCAATGTTCATGAGCTCTGAATATTGCGAGCTGAACAACACCGTAATGTTTGGGGGATTAAAAATATATATATACATCAAATAACAGAACAAAATATAGCTGAATAGAAATAATCAATTTTCTTGCATTTTGAGATTTTGGTATTATCTGAAGACCTGCTTAATATTCTTGAGAAACTTCAAGCATTAATATTCATGGTTTAGTTGATGTTGGATTGGTCTTATTATTTGTTCAGCTAGAAAATGTAAATAGTGTTGAAATAATTTTTTTTGATTAGTCAAATGATTACTTCCATACTTGTATGAACTCGGTAAATAGATACATTTCATAACCATAGCTCCTGCCCTGAGTTATGTAAATAAATTTATTGACAAGTGGCATTTTCTTTAAATATTGATCTTATGTCGATTCTTTTCTATAACAGGCCTCATTTGTACTGCAATGATTACTCAGCTTTTCAAGCGCTTACAAAAATTTTAAAGTAATTTTTACATTACAGAATGCTGCATTCGAGTCAAAGCGATTCTGGGTGACTTCGCATATGTTTATGGAAAGCTACATCCAGGAATAATTCTAAAAAAACTTCCACCCCAAAGGTTGACACTGAATTAATAGTCGTTGACTCTCGAAGGAATTACATGTCAGACTTCACAAATACTCAATTAAATGCAACTCACCTGAATGTTCTGTTTATCTAGTCCAAAGATTGTTGCATTAATATTTCCAGTCATGCAGTGATAAGGCCAGAAAACACATGACTCCTATATACAGTTGAATTCTGATGAAATAGACAACTCAAGAAGTATAGAAAGAAAGAAGAAATAATTTTTGCTGGTAGAAGCGTTTTTGCAGACTGCAAAAATAAGTAAAGCCTTTCCTTCTCCTGTTGACACAATATTACTCTGGTCATAGATCTGAGATGCATTTCCACATCTTGTCGTCTATCACTGTTCTGATAGACTAAAAATTTGCACCAAGCTTCACATGAAATATTTTTTCATATCCTCTAATTGGCTGAAACCAAATTACACTAGTTCCGATTAACCAAAGCTAACAAGTCATGTATCATGGTTCTAGAAGGTTCAAAGACCTGAAGAATCATCTTGTCAAGTTTTCACCTTTGATGACGTTACAGATAATTTGACGTTTTTTTTTTTTTCAGTCTTTTGTACAAAACGAACAAAGGTTGCGGAATCAATTAAATACTTGTGATGCCAACAATTTTGTTTTCATAAGCAATTTTAGAAGATGGGATTCAAAGTTACATCAACCTTAATGAATCTGAAACAATTAATTCTGATACTCTTTTGTTTGCTGAGTATTGAGAAAAAGTGCTTTGTATAAAAGTCTATATTATTATTACTTTTGAGCATTGTCTGTTTTAGCTGCAGTTTCTGTCCTATGTTAAAATGTAAATATCATTACATCATTTATTAAGGGTCTTGTAATCATCAAAACAAACCCCCACTCAAGGTTAGATTGTGAACACATAAAATCAAAAACTCAATTGCACAAACATGAAGAATTCAGAAGACTTTTATGTCTTTTGGATTTTTAGAAAACATCTAAAACGTTTGCTATCAGATGAAGAAAATTACTTTTACACACATAATCCCGAGTAATCTTAAAGTGATCTTAAAAAATTGAAAAAAATTTTTCTTTTTTTTTCATTTAATATAACTAAGATGTTTTCCATCTTATCTTTACGAATGTTTTCATTTATTGATTCTGTGGTAAATTTCTTTGACTAATTCTATTTTTCTTTATTACTCTTTTGTCGATTACAGCGCTAAAAAGCTACGACTCAAATGCTAGTGCAAAAATTCTGGATCGCATATCGCTCTGTTGTTTTTGATGCTTTAAATTTGTTCCCCCTCCCCACATGTTTATTTGTTGAAGAAAATTCTTCCTTTTGGTACACCCTGCTCAAAATCCTGGATCCACCCCAGATATCATTCACCTCTTTTCATTATGGGCCTTATTAGTGGTAGATATAGGGTGTTGGGTATATGGGGGTATAGTTTATACCTACTTTTTATTTTTTGTTTCTTTGTATATTTAATATTTATTAATGGAGACATTACTGCATATCTAGTTCTCAAAATGTAGCCTGACCGTATACATACTTTCCAAAATGCAGCCTTATTGTATGCCTTACCTTATACCTAGTTCCCAAAACCCAGCCTTACCTTATACCTAGTTCCTCAAACCCAGCCTTACCTTATATCTAGTTCCCAAAAGCCAGCCTTACCTTACACCTAGTTCCCAAAAGCCAGCCTTACCTTATACCTTGTTCCCAAAAGCCAGCCTTACCTTACACCTAGTTCCCAAAAGCCAGCCTTACCTTACACCTAGTTCCCAAAAGCCAGCCTTACCTTATACCTAGTTCCCAAAAGCCAGCCTTACCTTATACCTAGTTCCCCAAACCTAGCCTTACCTTATACCTAGTTCCCAAAACCCAACCTCATCTTATAACTAGTTCTCCAAACCCAGCTTTACTGTATACCTAGCTCTCAAAAGCCAGCCTAACTGTTTACCAAATTCCCAAAAGCCAGCCTTAACATATTCTCAGTTCCCAAAAGCCAGCCTTACCATATACCTAGCTCTCAAAACCAAGCCTTACTCTGTACCTAGTTCCCAAAATCTATTTCCATCGCTGGGAATCACTGAGCAATATGATTGCTAACAAAAAATATCCATATCACTCTTCACTAAATCCTAGCACAGCCATATATTTGATTGAATCTGACAGTAATGGTGTTACATATTTCTTTCTCAGGTTCAGAATGACACAGAAGGAAATTTTTTATTTATTTATTAATTAATCCTTCCAGTTCATTTAGCTCTAATCACATAATGATTCCTACATGAATCTCTCAAGTGGAAATGAGCATTCTCAATAACAAATCTGATTACCCTGAAATAACAAACACATTTTCTCCTGGATTGTTAACTCTTAAATTCATGGACAGCTTGTATTTGATAGTGGAACTCTTCAATGAATAGAATTAAAAACAATGGAACTCATCTGTGAATTGAATAGAAAGAAAATTTTTTTAATTCACCAAATGGCTGGAGAGAGTTAATTTTAATCAGAAGTTAGTTCTCTTGATAATGACATTCCATTTTTTTAAACAGTTAATCTGAGACAACATTTCCCGAACCAATTGTTCTATATCTCTTCAAGCTGCCTTAACCCATTTACCAATTGAATTCTCTCTATACATTTGGGTTTATAGAATTACTAGCATGGTGCCTGTCGAAAATGAAAAGATTATTCATACATGGATTGGTACTTCTTAGTATCTGTGTGTTCTGCCTAAGTTTACAAATTTGAAACTTCCAAACTGAAGTGCTTAAAAAAGATGGACACCTACCTAATAACCATTAGTTCTTCCCTTCAGCTGAATAACAGAAGCTGAGTTGCGTTTATTGGGTGTGGCTGCAGGGAATTCAGTAAGGTCTGCAAAATGTTCCATACATGCTCAAGGGGGTCTGAATCTGACAAGTACAGCACCAATAGGGTACCTGGAAGTTGGCCAAATTTTCCTGAGACTAGTTTTGTGTCACCCATGCATGATATATGCTTGAGGTCTCCGATCTGCGTAGCATGGCTGTCACAGTCCATTTCTCCAGGTAGGGAAGGAGAAACAATCAATTGTCTCCATATTTTTGGCACTTCAGTTCAAATGGAGGATTGCAGTAAAAATGTTTTATGGTAGAGACCTCAATGTGTGATTTCAATTGTAATAATTGTAATTGTAGAGGAAAGAGATAGGAAATAGATGCAGGTCTTTTCTAATTTTTTGAAAATTTGCTTTATACCACTTTTTCTCTTTTTACCAAAAAAAAGGTAAAAAGCCAAAAAAAAAGGGTTAGTTTCCTAAATGAAAACTGTCACTTGACCAATGTCTTCTGGCAGCATGCCACATTGGGGGTGATCGATTAGAACTTTGCAAGAAGAAGTAATCAATGGATAAATCATGTCTTTCAATTTTTGTTGGGCAGTAATCACTGAAAAGTCTAAATTCTCAAAAAAAAGCGGGGCCACAACCTACAGATCAATTTAGCATAAACTTACATTGCAAGCTGAACCATCAACTGAAAACCTATTTTGCATTTAGAAAAAAGCAACAGACATTTCTTGTAGACCTAATAAGAAGTAAATGATTAGATTTTCAGCTCTCTGGCTCCATTGTTATGACCTGTATGCTTGATATGTACGTATATACATATATAGCCAGCCAGACCAACTTGAAAACTGAAGAAACCTATTTTGATAGTTTTGCTGACGGTCTCCTATACCTCCCACCACCCCAATCTCTGTCAACCCAGCCTAACATATCATCATCATTTTGGGGGTCTTGGAATGCTCAAAGATTCTTCCTATGTAAATCAATGGTAATTGCTTTTTTGCTTTACGCAGTTCCACCTTACAAGAGGTTTTCAGTGGAATACTCTGCTTTCTAGAAGAGGAAATCTGTAATATTGAAAAGAAGCAATAGTGAATGACTGACAGGTCTGGTGAGGCACTCAACAGAGACCATGTCTTTTGGTAGCATGCCATGTTGGGGGTAATCAATTAAAAAATTGGAAAAAGTGGTGATCAATGAATTAGTTACTTCTCTTGCCTTTTGTTGCATCACTAAAATGAGTGTGAATTATGCTGGACACAAACTAAGGGACTGATTTAGCATAAACCTAGATTTTAAATTGAAACCCTTACTAAAAACCTATTTTAGGTGTGAATTTTCATAAACCAAAAGCCCTTCTTTCTAAACATAATGAGGTGTGATTGTTCAATTTTTAGCCTCCTAGCTCCATTGATATGACCTGTAGATGCTACAAACATGTACATAGATAGATAGACAGTCAGTCTGTGGCAGTCTTGGTTGACAGTTTCTAATGAAAAGGAAATGTTGTCCAGATCTGGACTCCAAAATGTTTTTTTTAAAAACTTCAAATAACACTCAAAAGTAACTCTCACATAATAAACGTCTTACAGAATGCAATGTTGAGGGTGCTCAATTAAAAGATGAGAAGAAGGGTTGACCAATAGATAAGTTACTTCTCTTGTCTTTTGTTAGGCAGTGAAGACTAAAACAAGTATGAATTTTCAAAAAACGAAGATGAATGATGGTGGACACAAGCAAAGGGATTAATTTAGCATAAACTTACATTGCAAATTGACTCTCCCTTACTAAAACTTTTTTAAGGGGGTAAGTTTCAGCCTTCTCTATATATATTTATAGAAGAGTAAATCTTGAAATTTCCAATACTCCCAGAGTCTTTCAGACTATTGAACTTATTGTTTTTGCTCTTGCCACAATGTTTCAACCAGTCTATTCTCCAACCTTCTTCAGGTGTAGAATCAGTAAGGTAACAAAACAACAAGAATGAGATCAATAGTCAGAACAACTCTTGGAATCATAATAACTCCCTTGAAATTATTAAAGGTATCTTCATAATATTCGCTCTCTCTCTCCTCCGCCAATATGGGTCCCTAATGTGGCAACTAAGGATGAGCTGACAGACAGATTCATTGTTAGATCTGCTTAGTCATTCAATAGAAACCATCACATGACTGACATTATTTGACAGCATGCTGTGTTGGGGGTGAGCATTAAAAAAGTCTGAATTTTCAAAAATTAATGTGAATGCTGCTAGAAACAAACTAAATGATCAATTTAGCATGAACTTACATACCAAATAGAACGACCACCCAAATAAAAACTGCTTTGGGGGGGATTTAAAGAAACAGCTAACTGGAATTTTCATTTTACGAACCAACTGCAGAAAGCTATTTTGATAGTATTGGTGACGGTTTCTAATACTCCAACAAGTCTATTGCCTGATGATGAAAAAAAGCATTCATCTTACACAGATATTTATTTTCTCAACATATTCTCCTTCCTTGTCATTGCACTTTACCCAATGCTTCTTTGTAGATCATATAGATTGAACTTTGTGCAGTGAATATTCAGCTGATAACTGAATCTGACATGTGACACTAATGATAAAAGAATAGAATGTGAAAATGATAGGCATCAAAACCCTACCAATATTCTTTGAAAAGAATCAATATTTCACTCTCTATGTAGGTACGTCAATAAGTCAATAGCCTAATGAGGAAAAGAGATTTTTAGATGTACTCACACATCTCTATAAGATGTTTTTGCTTGGTCAGTTGCAGTTTCATTAAATAATCAAAAGAGGAAGGAAAGGTGTGATGTCATTGATAGGAAATCCAATCAATTTTTTTCTTAGTAGCTGCTATGGTATCATAAAGAATCTATAAAGTTCACATTTTCATATTTTGAAAAAAACAAAAATGGCCCCTAAAATGCCAGAAATGACCATTTACAATTTTTATTGAAAATAATACTCTCAGAATCTTGCAACATTCTCCAAGTATAAGAATCAATTGACTTCAAGAAAGACTACTTACTCTTCTTACTCCTACTACTACTACTACTACTACTATTACAGATGGTGGATGCATCGTTGAACTAATTGTTCTTTTTTATTTTGCAAAGCGAATGTTTTTTTTTTCAATATCATCATCATCATAAGTCTTTCAACGTCCGTCGTTGGATATAGTCCTTCCCCAGGATTCGACACACTTCTCTATCATGGGCGTCGTGGGCTCATCTCTCCATCTAATACTCTGCCGGCCTCGGTTGCACATGTGATCTCTGGGGATCCATGTTGTGAGTCGCGATGTCCATCGGTTGTCCGCCATTCTTGGGACATGACCAGCCCACTGCCATTTGAGATTTATAATGGATTCTATGATGTCCCTGACTCCTGTCTTCTACCGGATGTACTGTGCTGTCTTGTGATCTCTCCATGTGAGGCCCAGCATAATTCTTTCTTGTGCACTTTGTATGGTTCTCAATTTGTGGATCTGTCTCTTGGTTAGCTTCCATGTTTTGGCTCCATAAGTGACTATTGGGAGGATGCATTGGTTATATACCCTTCTTTTTAGGATTAATGCAATCTTCTCATTTTTGAAGGTTGAGCTTGCTCTCCTTTTATGCCAGTGTGCTTGATTCAGTAGGGAATATAAATCATATATATAGGGAAAATTTCAGTTTAAAATCCAACTAATATCTACTTGTCAGACTGTGGACTTTACAATCCACCCTCTTACATCAGTAAGTCTGCAGCCTAATGATATAAAAGTGTTCATGTCATAAAGCAAATATTTGTTTTACATAATCTCCTTCTTTATCAATGCACTTCAGTTGTGAATAAAATCATATAGATCCAACATTATACAGTGAAAATTTCAGATCAAAATTCAGCTTATGACTTCTTTTCCAGCTACAAATTATATCCGCCCTTGTATAAACAATGTTTATTCACCTTAGGTAATTAAGTTGGAAGAGGTATATGCATTCACCTGCATCTGTCTATGTGTCTGTCCACACAATATCTCCAAAAACTAGGTTTTTAGTGGGAGTCCAATATGCAATCTAAGTTTATCCTAAATTGGTCACTAGTTTGTGCCCCCTTGTTTTTTTGGAAATTCAGTCCTTTTTTTTTAGTGATCAAAGGCCAACAAAAGGAGGGAAAAGTTACTTCCCCATTGATCATCCTTCTTTCTATGTTACTTATTGATCACCCTCAACAAAGCATAAATTGATGATGGTGATTCATAATTTCCCTTGGAATGCTAGATTTATTTTCTCTCAGTTCTTAGTTAGTTCCCAGCATTGGCAGAGATGTGTACTCTCCGAGGACTTTCCAGTTACTTTAGTGATGAGTTATTTTTTCTGTTTTTCTATTTTCAGAAATCTCCCGCAAAACAAATCGGTCATTCATTGAAGAAATCATTCCGGTGTGTGCCAAGCAAAACCAATCATAAAATTCCCACGTTTTCTGATGTTCCCGAGAAGAAAATTGATCTGACCAATATTGTGTGAGTTCAGTTTGGTTTTTCCTTTTATTCTCTAAGGGATCTTCGTTTATCATGTTTTTGTTTTTTTTATAGATATTTTGATCTTATTTCTCAAATCAAACAAATCATTTGAAAGGATCAGTGAATCGGTATCAGAATAATTGCAGAAAATGCTTTGTTTAATTCAAGGAATAAAAAAAAAAAATTCTCATCAGTCCTTGACGTGTATGGGCATCCACAATGTTCATCCTTTCGATATCTACTCAACTTTTCCGAAATCTCTTGTGTTGGGTAAGTCTCTGAGATGAAACTTGGATTATCTCTCCTTCTGGCCAAATCTAAGCAACCTGTGACTGGTGTTCGGCTGTGCAAAAGCATTTTTTTTTTATTGTATCATTCATCTTTGATATCAATATCTTGCTGGAATATTCTAAAGTGTTATGCAATGATATTGATTTTGTATGAGCTTGATGGGAGGTCCATGTTTTCTGAAATGGGTTTTGTACAGATGGGAGTCTTGATTGATTTAAAAAAAAAAATTGCATTAACCTTTGCAGATAGAAAGAATCATATTAAACTTATTTATTTAAGAAAAACATTCATAGGTATACTCATCACAGAGCCCTTTGGTATCTGGATGTGAATTCTGCTCGAGTGAATGACTTCATTGTATTAATTTTGCCTACAATTTATACTCATCTTAATCTTTTCATTGCTTTTTTCAAGTCAGGCTGTTACTCTACGGTAGTGAGCAAACTGTGTGGATTAGAAATAAACACTAAACTCCTGGTGAGATTCCAATTCAGATCCCTCTTGACAGAGGAGAGCCTTGTTTATGTCCAGGTGTTATGATCACTTGGCAACTAAAATTTTAAGATGAAGGTAAATAGTTGTCAAAATTAATACAGTTGGTTACAATACTTCATCTAATGATAAAAATAGATAATACAAGCTTATTCCATAACTATGTGCCCAATTTCAACTCCTTTATGAGTAGTTACTGAGAATCAGATTTGCGAACTTAAGCAAAAAGTCAACCTTTAGTTAGCCTTTAGAAATGGGAGTGAATTCATAGCTTTTGTGTCTGTCTCAGTTAATGAATGGCATCATTGGTTTTTGGTGTGGTCATTGTCATCTGTCATTGTTGTAAAATACAGAAATGAAATAAAAACTCAATAGTAGGAGTTTGATAAAAATGATTGATTGCTGAACAAAAGCCACTGGTAGTAAGTCTGAATAATTGACACAGAACCCTACTGGAGAGTGAGAAAACTCAAAGAATCGGCACACATAAACTTGTCAGCTAAATGTATTAGTCTGATCACGTATAGATTGCAACCATGTGTAACTTTCACTGCTCAACAGGGAAATGGCATGGAGTTCTTTGTTGAACAAAAAAAGGAGTTAAAAACATCTTTAATTTTATGTTGAGTGTTATTGCTAATGATAAGATTGAAGTAAAACATTTCCGTTCGCTACCAGTTTTTACTTGGCACAACCATGAAAAGATTCCCCTCTCTTTATATTTGGATAATACAACTGAAGAAAGCTGTAGAATGGATCAGCTGAAACATTTTGGGAGCAACAACAACAACAAAAAGAATGAGTTCAATTGTTGGAAAAATCTTTTGAAGAGTGTCATTGATATTTAGCTGTGGTTTCTATGACAGCAGTGTATAAATTTACACCAAATGAACTACTGTTTCTGTTTTGAAAATACTTCATTTAGTTTGAGACCCAGAATATTCAAATATTGGCAAATTGGAACCCCCCCCCCAAATCTCATTTATTTCGAGACTTCCATACTTGATGAACTCAGTAAATTGATACATTTTGTAACTGTGATTTCTCCCTATGTTATGCAAGGTGAATAATCCTTTCTTTACAAGATTAAAGTAATGTTTGAATATAAAGTCTTCTCGTTATCAATCAGAACCTTCTTGTTACAAGACGTCCATACTTATATGATCTTGGTAAATGGATACATTTTGTAGCTGTTGCTCCTACTCTGTGTTATGTAAATAACTTTATTGACAAGTTGCGTATTCTTTAAATATTGACCTTATGTTGATACTCTTCTTCAACAGGCTGAGTATTCTAATGCAATGATTGCACAGGATTTCAACTTTTGTCCAATGGGGACTGGGGTATTGAGGCTCCCAAGAAAGGGCCCATTGTTTAAATGCATATATTATTATTACTCTTCTATATAATGTGTAAGTGTGTGCGTTTGTGTATTTGTGTGTGTGTGTATGCATATGTATCTACATTGACATATTACATAAGAGGTTTGATAAACAAGTCTGTTAGCTGACACTGTTATCGGCTGAAATTTGATCTGAAATTTTCAATGTATAGTTTTTGATCTATGTGATGAATGGAGAAGTGCAAGTGAATTAACAAAGAAGGTGTTTATGTTGAAAAATAGATATTTGTCATGTGAAGTAAATGCTCTTTTTCATCTTTAGGCTACAGACTTGAAGATATACCTATGTGATTATCATTAAGACATTTTTGTAGGAACTTATTTTTGCTTGGCGTCAATATTACCTGATAGCGAAATGAACAGCCTTTGATAGTGTAAATAAATAAACAAATGAGCGTCGTACAGAGATTTATCTATTCATTTATTTACACAATCCAAGGCAGTTCATTTTGCTACCAAGTAAAAACATTTTTATAATTATCATATTCTGTCGGGAAGGTGTTGTCCATTTATTGATATTTCATGATTTACCTATGTATGTAAAATGTAATCTCATGGTATAGAAGATTAGAATATAAAACCATTAAATCAATATATATTTCATCTTGATGTTTCCCAAATTCTGTAGATTTTGACTTGTGTAAGGATTCTTGCAACCTAAATTTTAGGCGAGGAATATTGATAATTTTTAAACAGCTTTTACTGAGTGTATTGAACATCAGTACTTTTATCTATAGCAGGGCTCTTCAAGCTAGATTCCGTGACTGATATTCTCTCTAATCTTTAGTAGCTAGTATGCCCCAAAATCTTATTTATGGTTGCACCTTGTGTAAAAAAATGCACATCTTTAAAGGAACCATGTTTTTGACCTCCCTGAGGGTCATGTAAAGATTATTGGGAGTCATAGAAATTTTCAAGAAGACAAAATGTCAGACCTCAGTTAAACTTATCATCATCATCATCATCATCATCATCATCATCATCATCATGTGCCTTTTAGCGTCTGTTGTTTGACATAAACCTTCCCCAAGATTTGCGGTACCTCTCTATCATGAACATTGCAGGACCAATACTTTCTGAATTTGTCGAGCTTGTCACACCATTTTACTCTCTGTCAGCCACAACTTTGTGTATGATCTCTGGGGATCCACCTTGTGAGTAGTGATGTCCAGTGGTTGTCTGCCATTGTGGCAGCATGACCAGCCCATTTCCATTTGAGTTTCCGAATGGTTTCTATATCTTGGACTCCTGTCTCTCTGATATATTGGGTAGTCTTATGATCTCTCCATGTGAGTCTGAGTATGATTTTCTGATGGGCACCTTGAGGGTCAATCTTTTGGTTAGGTTCCATGTTTCAGCTCCATAGGTGAATATTGGGAGGATGCATTGGTTGTATACCCTACTTTTCAGGATTAGTGGGATTTTTGTGTTCTTGAAAGTCGAGCTTACTCTACCAGAAGCTTGCCAACGTAGTGTGATTCTTCGCTTTATTTCTTCTTCTTTTGAGGATTTCGTGTTCGTCCTAGGTAGATGCTGTATAGCACTCAGCATTCTTTTTTTCTTTTGTGCAGTTTGTAACATTGAAAGTCCATAACCTGTGTGTCTTTCCATGGATGCTTGAGATTGACATGAAATTGACATCACAACCACAACTTAGAAATTCGAACACACTATTGTTTAGTGATTGCTTGAAGAGGGCTTAAGGTTAATGTTATGCGGTAGGATAAACACTTAGCTCGTGAACAAAGTCGCCTTCAGAGTGCAAAAAATTAATCCTTGGAAGACAAAGTTGCAATACTGATACTTGTAACCATGGCAACTATAGCTCTACGATGCCAAAATTTCCAGAAGGATTTTGGAACTCGGAGAGTTAAATGTATTCACATTCATTGGGGTCTGCTTCTAGATCTATGTCAAGTTTTTAGAAACCATTAACCAAAACTATCAGCATAGCCAACCAGACCAACTTGGAAACTGAAGAAACCTCTGTATCACCTGTATAGGCTGCATTAATGAAGTTAAAGGGCCGATAATTTGAACATTTACTTCTACAAAAAACGTGTTTTGTTAGTTTCTAAATTTATAGTGCAGATTGAACCCCTCTGATAAAAACCAAATGGAGGGTTCAATTTGCTATGCAAATTTATGCTTAACTGGCACCTTAGTTTGTGTCCCACATGCTTTCATGCTTGTTTATTGGAAATTCTGACTTTTTAAGTTGTCATCATCCTACAAAAAGCAAGAGAAGTAACTTATTCATTGATCACCCTTTTCTAAATTTTTTATTTATCACCCCCAACACGGCATACTGATTAAAGTTGGTTGACACATGAGTGACTAGCCAAACTTGTTTTCACTTATTTGTACTTTTATTTATAGGAAATTGAAAAGATTTTGCCGATTGATAAGTGCTTAAATTTGTCAATAAATATCTATATCGCACATAGATGTATCCTTGTAGCCCATGTGTGTACTAGAACTAATTATCTAAAAAATTATTTGAAAAAAAATTGATCTTTTATCTGAAATTATCTAAAAAATACCAGCATAAGATTTGGGTATTGTTGGTCCAAAATAACCACAGAAACCCTAAAAAGCATTTTTTTGAAAAAAAACAAAATACCATTTTTATATGGTGTTTACTTTTGTACTTGTGGAAATTTTCAAAGTTGTAGCCTCCAAAATATATGACCTTGAATGCTTAGACACACACAGACGAGCAAATAGAGCAGATTCTCTAGCCCTCTTGACTGGTTGATCGGGCGGGCCATTTGTTAGGCTACAGTGATTTGATTGAACAGATAATAAAAACATTTCTTGTACCACTGGGATCATCAATCAATGAAATGAATTTGCAAATAGATAAACCTGTAGAAATTACAGTAAAACATTTTTGCAATCTGCATTAAATATCAGAAGTAATGAACCTCAAACCATTATTAATCTTCACAAGCTTTTACCTTCATCCTAACTTTCAGATACTTTTTAACACAAATCTGAACCAGATCGTAACCCTACAGCAATGATTGAAGAGCGCAATCAGAAAATAGAGAGCAAGCCTATGATAAGAATCGAACTCACGCCCTCTAGCCAGAGGGAGTTCAGTGTATGCATGGCTGCTTTGAACCATTCAGCCATATCGATTTTATAATCAAGCTGAAGCTGATTTTACACGCTTAAGCTAACTCCTTACAACCAATATTCTATTCTTGTTATGTATACAATTGTGGACTAATAGTCTTCTAATACAACCATATTGTGATTAAAAGCATCTGAAAGTTAGGATAAAGGTAGATGAAAGGTCGTCAAAATTGATGATAATGTTTCAATACTACATCTGTGACTAAATTTGAAAAAAAAAATATATACATATACATTTTTGTATTAACCCATCTGCTTAATTTGTAATGAATGTTTGGTAAGTGAGTGCATAAAAACAGCAAAATTGAGAAGATATCTTGGTACAAGACATGTTTCCTAGGTTAGTCAGTCTCTAGAGGTTTTTTGAAAGTTTATTGAAATCATTGAATGAACAAAAGCAATCACTAGATAAGCAGGTACTGGTTCATGAAAAGTACTTGAGAACATCTTGCAAAGCCGTTTACTTAATTGCAAAAGCTAACAAAAGATACACCATTGGCAAAGATCCTGTGTTACCAGTGGCGGTTAGATTGGATGAAATTATTCATGGAAAAAATATGTGAACAGACTAGGAAAAATTCCACTGTCAAATGAAAAACTGTGGTTAGACGAATCCCTGGAAATCTGCAATGATCAGTTTGAGCAACGTATTGGAAGAAATTCTGAAATTTGAAATTCAGCTCGATGAATGAACTGACATTACAAACATAGCACAACTATTGGTACTTGTGAGGTATTGCTATGATAACTGTGTCTACAAAGAGTCTTGTTCTGTTGGTTGCTTGATGGACGCACCAAAGGTAGGCAATTTTTTAAAGAGTGGATAAATTTTTCACAGAAATTAGGCTAGGATGGAATAATTGTGTTATTGCATGTACTGATGGTGCTATGGTAGGGATAGGAGGAAGTTAGATTGAAAGTCAGAGTTAATTTATGTTTGTATTTTTTAGGTGAGGGACTATCTATCTATCTATATATATATATATATATATATATATATATATATATATATATATTTATCTTTATATTTATCTATCTATATATATATATATATATATATATATATATGAATTATGTTATATTATTTAGAAACTTATGTGAAATGATTTCCAGTCGTTACATGGTTAATATATCATTCAATTTAGACAACTATTTACATTGTCTAAATTGAATGATATATTAACCATGTAATGACAGGAAATCATTTCTTATAAGTTTCTATATAATATAACGCAATTCACAATTCATTCGGTTAGACCAAAATGTCCATTTCTTGAATACATACTGTCGTGTTGAAAGAGACGAGAACTGAGAATTTGGCTTGAAAGCAGTTATTCAGCCTTTGCCTTATTGGTGGGCTGTTTAACTCAATGGTAAGTGCATCGCAACGTTGAAGTGGCTACCTGTCAGTAGCAGGTTCGATTCCTGCTGCAGACCCATTTTCTTTAATTGTTTATTCTATTTAGGTTATCTAAATTGAGTGATATATTAACTGTGTAACAACGGGACATCATTTCAAATAAGTTTCTATATAATATAATGCAATTTGTAATTCATTCTGTCGGACCAAATATGTCCATTTCTTAAATACATATATATATAAATATAATTTGGCAGGGACAAATGGAATTGTTGGATTACCAGGTAGTTAATTTTCATTTAGATTTTTTAGATGTGGGATCTTCAATATATAGAGATTTTTTTTAGTTTCTGTATGCATCTTGGCCCATTTCTTTGATACAACATTTTGTTCGTTGTACCCTCGGCCTTCTTCAATTGTTATAAATATGGATGATTCAGAATACTAGACAAGAGCCCCCCCCCCCTCCCCGAAGCATGGAGACGGAATGTCCTCATTCTGCTGTCTATTTTTGGTGAGATAGTTCCCAAGCTCATAATGTTGCTGCTCATTTTGGTGTCATGTCAATGTCTACCTCTCGAGCCATAGGAGCTTTTTTCTAGAGGATTATTTAGACCCACTAAGAAATTGCTGACCTCAGGTATGGCCATGTTGGAATTATAAGGGCACTTTATCCCTCCCTTTTCTTTTTTCTTTTTTTTGGTATTTCTAGGAAATGGTAAGTGATAAAGTGGATTTGATCCCTGTTTCCTGAGTTGTCAGAATTGGGTTTATTCATTTATTGGCATTAGGGAAATAACTCTAGGCCTTTTTTTTTTTTTTTTTTCTCCTTCTGGTAACAAAATAGAATATATGTATATACACATACAATGCATGTATTTCTTTTTTTTCATCATGTGTATATATTATGTATGTATGTGTGTATATGCGCTCACCTAACTATGCATGCATGCATATATACACACACATACCTATACACACATGTACAAACATGTGTTTACTATGGTCCGGAGTTCTGGTTTTGGGTCCAGGGCTTTGAATGCAGGGAGCATTCCTTTAAGATAAAGGGCTCCCTCATGGTGTTCATCTCCACAGAAGGTCTAATGAGGAAGCTATTGGAGCGTAGCATGTGTGCTGACTCCTGCAGCCATCTTCATGCTTTGAAGGGAGCCCCTTGTCCCCGTATTCCACTGCCCCAATTCACAACACCCACCTGAAGAAAGTCATAGGGTACAATGGCTCAAGTGTTGTGTTAAAAAATTGCACCAAGATAAGGATAACAGTCTGGAAGAATCTACACAAGTTAAAGTTAAATCTGCAATGAGCTCACTACTTTTACGTATTGTATGATTCAACAAGAGGCATTAGTTGCTATGAAAATTTCTGCAGATCTGAATGTGGCACTACAAGGTGCACTTAATAGTCTTGAACTTGGTCGCATCTTTGCAAATTTATGTGATGAAATGGGATCTAATTTCAGCCAACTGCATAAAGAAGTGAGATTGCTGTTAAGAAGATAAGCTTTGAGATGGTTATTAGATTTTGAAAAATGAGTTATACTATTTATATCTAACAATAAACCAAATTTCACTGAATATTTTCACAATGAAAGATTTGCTTTGCAACTTATGCTCAATTCAGATATGTTTGAGAAACTCAACTTGATATGTCTCTGAGAAAGGAAAACATGAATACTTTTACACATAATCATAAAATTCAAGCATTCATGAAAAAATTAAACACGTGGAAAGTTGAGAATGATTCACTTGAAATGTTTTCATGCAGAGGATTTCATTGTTGAAAATGAGTTGAGTTTTGATTTGTACAAGCAGATCATAATGGATCATTTGGGATAGTTGGAAAACCATTTCTACAAATATTCCTTCCGGAATTACACAATAATCAATTAGATTGGATCTCAAATCCAATTCATCATTGAAATGGAACTAGTAAAACATCTTTTGTTGAAAGCTCCTGAGGAATTTGCAGAATTTTGGTTTAATACGTTTCGAAATAAAAATTTGAATCATATTTGGCTTTGTGTTAAAGCAAAATTCCCGATCATGTCAAATTTAGAAATTACAACTTTTCTGCAATCTGTTACCACTTATTTATGCAGATCAGCATTTTCAATATTGATGGCCATTGAAATGTAATACGGCTCATTTTAAAACCAGCAATAACAAATATCAAACCACAATTTGAGCTATTGTATTGAAATTAACAATCACATCTATCACATTAACTTGAAGGTAATCTTATTCCATATCTTTTTTAATCTTTAATTAAGTTTCATTTGGTCTTTGTTCGTACTTTTAGTTATTGTTCAGTTACGTCTAAGGACTTATCATATACAATCTAAGTACCTATTGTGTTTATACCATTGAGTTTGGGTTGGGAAAAAATTTGTTTGATTCAAAGGGATCATAAGTGAAAAAGAGTTTGAGAAGACTTGATCTATACATTGATGAAAGGTGTTCAAAGAACTGTTTTGTTCCATATGTATTTGTTACTGTAAAAGATATTGATCCATGTGGGTGTTGGTTTGCTAGAGAGCTCCTACTCCTTGTCACTGAATTTTCTATACTGCATCAAATATTCTCTACGTTTGGATATCTTCAAACAAGCTGAAGTGTTCAGCTCTCTCCAGCATTTTATTGGCTTTTATTGACTTATATAAACTTCATAGGGGCTTAAATGTTGCAGATTATTCCTCACTCTCTTATATTTCCTTGATATAGGAATATTTTGAGACTGTTATAAAAAAAACAAAACAAACAAAAGCATTTAGTTAGTCACTCAATAGAAACCTTGTGACCAATGTCTTTTTGCAGCATGCCATGTTGGAGGTGATATGTTGAAAAAATTACGATGGAAGGGTGATCAATGAACAAGTTACTTCTACCACCTTTTGTTGGATAGTGATCACAAAAAATTCTGAATTTTTAAAAACAGACACAAACTGAGAGATCAATTTAGCATAAAATTACTTTGCAAACTAACCCCCTTCTAGAAACTTTTTTCTTGACATAAGGAATAAATGTTGAAATTGCTGCAGACTGTATGTGGAATAAATTCATACATATATACATACATACATAGCCAACCAGTCAGTCGGATCAACTTCAAAACTGAAGAAACCTATGTTGTCAGTTCTGATTGACAGTTTCTAATTTCTATCAAAGTTTAACTCTGGAGTTGACTTTGATTTTCTTTAGTAACAACAATGACACTCACCAAAATTAAAACCTTCGAAGCTACTAAGGAGGCTGAAATTTAACATGCAACCTTATTTCAATCCTGCTAAAAGATTTATAAAGAAAATCTTTTGAAAATTCAGCCTTGTGGTTGAATAGTTGGATATGTATGTATATATATATCTCATATTATCAATAAATGTATATACACTCTGACAGAATAATCATGAATACATTATATTTTTTTAAACGACCTCCCGTTATTACATGGAGAATGTGACTCTTGGCCTAGACAGTGTAAATACAATAAATATCAATACAATATGGTATCAAACCACCTCAGAAGGGCTCCACTCACTGGCTTTGAATCAGAGTTTTCCTTCTCCTAGATTGGTTGCCTTCCCAAGGCCAGAGAACCCAATCAGCTGTGTTATTTCATCAATAGCTTAGAAAAGATATATTCCTGCCTTTCTCAAGGGCATAAGTGCGAAATGAACATAAACAGCCTCAAACGGAGTTTGAACTTGGATGGCCATCTTCATTGTCTGCACCATTATTGCAATGCTGATTCTACCTCCAAACTAGCATAAATCCGTAAAAAATGACACAAATATTTATGTATTGATTGACACTAAGGAGCCTAATGCTATTTTATCGGATAATCTATTTCTGATAATTCAAGTATCCTTATTTTTCAAAATTTCGACTCAACATTAAGCATATTTTTAAGTCACTTACACACTCTTTTTCTTTTTTAGTTTCAAACATCCAGTGATTCTGTGACATATTCTCCATTGTTATGTCATAACAGCCTATCTCATTTTATTACAACCCTATAATTGTTTCTATTAGCTCTATCAATCTATTTCACATGGACCAAACCAGTATAATTTTAGGTTATAACAGGAATTGAACAGAACATGCAACTAAATAAATATACAATTAAACATACTAATTTGCATATACAGCTTATATATATATATCACATAGTTCTATTAGTGCATAGATTTTTCTCTTGACATTTTTGATTGTATTGAACTTTCTTGAAATCAAACAGTACTTGTTGAATAATATTGATTTTGTAAAGAGTTCCTTAAAGAACTTCTTTTTGTAGAACTGATTTCACTGAACTCATTTTAGAGTTTAATGCCTAAAAATGATTTAATAAGGATTGTGTTTTAGGCTTCGATATCAGACAATGATATTGTCAATCAACAGAGCTGTCCCAAGGCAAGAGTGAAATAAGCTGATGGTTAGGGCCCTGTGGCCACTAGAGAGTCCCGTAGAAGAGTTATCAATAGACAGTGTGGTGTGTCCCTCTAATCAAATTCTTTTTGAGGGCCCTATAAAGGCTTGGTTCAGCCTTGTCAATCAATAATTTCACAACGAGAACACTGATTATTGAGGAAACCATTTGATATTTAAGTCTTTTGAGGCCCCCTCTTTCCTGACATTCTGCTTTACGCCCCCTCCTTCCAACCCATTTTCTTTTACCCTTGGCACCTATCCAATCAGATCTCCTTAATTGCTTTCAAAAAAAGAGGAAAAAAAGCAGAAGACAGTTATGCTAATGAGTGACAAAAATCAGACTGAATCAATCTATTCCCTATTTCGTGGTCCTCCCTCGACTCAACAACTTTTTCTGTTGAAACGTGCACATATTCAATGACGATGCAGAAAGGCATACTTGACGAGCGTGCAGAAATGCATATTCAATGACCTTACACATATGCTTATTCAATGACCTTACACGTACACATATTCAGTAAGCGTACCTGTGCACATTATCAGTATGTGTACACATATTTGATCAGTGTACACATAGCACAAATTCAATAAGCGTATGCATATATGTATTTGATAAGCATGCATAAACATATTCAATAAGTATACACATGTATTCAATGAGCTTACACACACGCATACTCAATGAGCTTACACACACGCATACTCAATGAGCTTACACACACGCATACTCAATGAGCTTACACACATGCATACTCAATGAGCTTACACACACGCATACTCAATGAGCTTACACACACGCATACTCAATGAGCTTACACACACGCATACTCAATGAGCTTACACACACGCATACTCAATGAGCTTACACACACGCATACTCAATGAGCTTACACACACGCATACTCAATGAGCTTACACACGCATATTCAATGAGTGTACACACATACACACACACACACACACAAATTCAATATGCTTATACACACACACGCCTATTCAATATGCTTACACATACATATTCAGTATGCTTATACATACATATATTCAATAATAAAAAAGCATTGTATTTTGTAAAATTCTATTTGAAATGACTTTCACCACTACTTGGAGAATGTGTCACTTAGCCTTGACAGCGAGAATAAAATAAACAATTAAAGAAAATGGGGCTGCTGTAAGAATTGAACTTGCAACCGATTAGGTAGCTGCTTTGAAGTAGCATTGCTTTCACCATTGAGCTAAACCGTCTGGCAGGAAGGCACAAACTCAAATAACTGCTTCATCCCGATATTCTCATTTTTTATTCATTCACTGTCCATATCTGCACTATTTTCTCAATGTAGACAATTATATCAAACACATATTCAATAAGCATACATGTACATATATTAGATAAGCATGCATATACACGTTTGATATGCTTGCAAATACGCGTATTCAGTACACGTCCACACACCCATATTCCATAGACGTCCACACACCCATATTCCATAGGCGTCCACACACCCATATTCCATAGGCGTCCACACACCCATATTCCATAGACGTCCACATACCCATATTAAAAAAAAAAGATGTCTACATACCCATATTCAAAACACATACACATACCCATGTACAATACTTGTGCACACAGACATTTTCTGCTCTGTTTTATACTTGCCAATTTCAGATTGGGTTCAAGAAAAGAGAATCCATTGTAAAGAGTGTGATGCTATGGCTAATGCCATCCCGATTATCCTTAACTGCTGTCACCACGGATACCATTTCTCTTGGAGGAGATGATGCTATTCTTGTGGTGGAGGCATTGTTATTGGTGGTGCTGGTGTAGCAACTTTACGCTGAGGTTTCTCTCAACTGAAATGCATTCTTGACATTTATGCAAGCATTCTGTTGACCTTTGAGTTAGGTGCATTGTTTTGACGGACAAAATCTTGGAAGGACAATCTTTCTCAGGGCTGGAGAGTGCGTTCAGAGAGGTATCAAATCTACCTCTCTCCTTGTTCTTTTCTCTAAAGAACTTTTCAAAGCTATCACTTTATATTTCAGTAGATAAGGCGACCTTCAGATAAGACACAACTCTGATTCTAGTCTGAATTTGATTGTTTTAGCTCACTGTTTAGCCACTGTTTTAGTGTCTGGCTTAGAAGACAACCCCAATTTTTAAGATGTTCTCCAGATGCTCCAAGTCTTGTCTTATACACTGAAATATACGGTATACATCTGCTATTTGTTTTTGATTTTGATGAAATAATTTCAGAGACACCAGAAAGTCAACCAACTTTCTATGCTGAATCATTGCCATTCTTTTTATTGATAATTGTTGATAATTACTGATTTGAATTTATTGCTTAGTTTCAAAAATGTAATACAGGCATTGAATGCTTCTAATGTATATCACTATTATAATGCTCTCAGCAGAATTCAAGCGCATACAGACACTCAAACACACAAACACAATATATATATATAAATATATATATAATGAAATAAAAGATTCTCTACTCAAACACATTCAGGTTTCTGCAGGTGAATGATTTGATTTATTTCAGATCCCTATCCCTAACAGGGCAGAAACATAAACGTCTTTGAGTAGGTAATTCTCCATTTCATCATGTTTTAAGCTTTACTCTAACTTCTGTTTATGTTTAATGTTGAATGTATTGAGCACTTCATGAAATTAACCCATCACGCATCGGATATTGTATTATATTTTACCATATTATGTTCCTGTTTTATATTGTGTATATATATGTAATATATATATATATATATATATATATATATATATATATATATATATATATATATATATATATATACTTTCAGCTTTGTATAAGGTTTAAGACAGAAAGTTATTGGAAAATAGAAAGAGAAGCTCCATCCTTTACAGGAACCAAGAGATGTAAACTAGGTTGTTAATTTTAGTATAGGACTACAGAAATAGTGAGCTGAGTGCAACTTATGACTTTTGTGACCAATAACCTAGATAGATACAATTTGAAATATTTTGTTTATTCTGTGGTATTTGGTTTGATTTTCCAACTAAACCACACAACTAGCGTTCCAAGGGAAATTATGAATCACCATCATCCTTAAATGCTGCTTTTTACCAAGTAGATTAAACAGAAGTGTTTGTAAAATGAAGTTACATTTAAAATAACACTATCAGTACGGTTTGAACCATGAATTCATGGTTTAATATTGAAAAAAAAAAAAAAAATATGGGCACAAACTAAGTGACCAATTTGGCATAAACTTCCATTGCAGATTGAGCCCCACCTCATAAAAACCTAACAAAAAAAATATTTTCTCTACTCATCGAGTTTTAATTATAAATAACAAACCATTCCTAACAACGCTGATTTCTTATTTGACCTGCACGCCCACTTTGCCGACAAATTAAAGTTCTGCATACCCTCTTTGTCAGCAAATCAGAGGCCTGTGCCTCCCTCAAAAAGTCATTAGGAATGTCCCTGTACCTGCCCCAACTCCTCTCATAACATCTTGCTACAACCACTTTGCAGGAAATTGAGATCGTTTTGAAATTAGATTTCAGCTTTTCTGAAATTAATAAAGAGCAATCATTCAATAGAAACTGTCACACAACCAATGTCTTATGGCAGCATGCCATATTGGGGGTAATTGAAAAAATTAGAAAAGTGGATGATCAATGAATAAGTTACTTCTCTGGCCTTTTGTTGGGCAGTGATCACTAAAAAAGTCTGAATTTAAAAAAAACAAGTGGATACAAACCAAGTGATCATGCATTTGGGGGGGGGGGGGGCATTTTAAAAAACGAAAAAAAGGTTTCTGCTAGACATCATAAGAAATGTTTGAATTTTCAGCCTGCTTCCTCTATTGGTGTGGCCTGCACATGTAATACACGCATACGTACTTAACCAGCTAGACCAACTTGAAAACTGTAAGAAACTCATGTTGACAGGTTTCAACAACAAAATCTGGTCTGATAACAATAACAGCTAAAAAATATAATCAAATTATTTTGATCTCTTCATCTATTTTCCCTCATGACACACTTCTTGATATGCTTACATCGATTGCCCTCACTGATTGACATACCAAAATGTTAGTTATGTCCCTTGCTCAATGTTACCAACTTGGAGTTGCAGAGTTATGCTCTTTGCTCAATGTTGCCTATTTAGATATTTTTCATGTAGATTTAGATGTTATGTCTAGATATCAGAAAATAATATTTAGAAAATTTTCAGTAAAATAGGTAATATTTTAACATGGCATGGTTATAATGCGGTTGGCTTTCTTGGACCCAAACACCTGTGTATTGAAAACCTCCCATTCCAATTTTGGAGCTAGATTTATATTTTTTGGTCCCTCACTCACCAACCTTATAATGCGAACCATGCTTTAACGAACCATATAATAGTGCATGGAAATATAGGAAATCCACCTTATGGGTGGGTTTTTCAGTTAGATATTTACTTTGTATGAGTAAACAAGATAGAGAATTGGTTTAGCTAACCTGTCTGCCACAAATTAAGGGTTCAGCTTAACATACTTACATTGTAAATCAAATTCCACGCTCTGAAAATTTGGTGGCCATAGCTCTACCACTCCTTGATTTATACGAGAAGCGCAAACATTTGGTGAATTATATTAAGGTTTGATCTAATTTCTTTTCTTACAGTCCACCTACACCAGTGATGGTTCACAACGATCTTCAAGATGCACGGAGTCATTCGATCGACCTGTCGTCAGTTGAGAGTGGTCCTACATCATCACGCAGGTGAGTACCTACATTTAATACCCTCAGTGTATTGAAAAAAGAAGAAAAGCAAACTTCTGAATTTTGCAATACAGGTTGAGTAACACTTATCTGAAATTTCTGAAACCTGATGTGTTTTAGATTTTGGAATTTTTCTGATTTTGAAATATTTGCCTATACACGATGATATATATTCAGGATGGGCCTATAGTGGGGAGCAATCTTTAGATCGTTAGCCTTCTTTTAATTAGTTTGTTATCCTCTTTTAGTCCGATGGTTTATTAAAAAAACAATTGTTTTGACGTTTTTAAAAGGGTTAGAATTTTTTTTTCTTATTTCTCACTGGATTTCTTTCATATTCAGACACGACAAGCATGTTTGAATTGAATTAGAGGAGCTAAGGTAACAGTAATAAAATGGATGGATTCAAAGTAAAAGATAGATGAATAAAAATTTCTACATGAATAAATATAGGTTGGTCTTGCGATGACAATGATACGTTTGTCTTGGGAGTTGTTTCATCTTCCACCGTTTGTGATGTAAATGTAGTTTTACAATTCTAAAGACTTAACCAAACATAGCTGGGCTTTTATTCTATTCAAAAATTTTTTACAAGTCTTGGAAATTAGCTCCATCTCTTGTCTTCTATTCATATTACAGTGAAATTAGGCTTGGAATCTTCCACTTATGACTTCATATTGGCTTTTAAAAAGTTTTGGATTTTCGAAATTCGGATAAGGGGCCTGTATTACCAATTGGATATTCAAGTTGAAAAAAGCCTGTATTATATTTTTCGAGATTGTTATTATATATATATATAGAGAGAGAGAGAGGGAATGAAGAAGAGTGAGAGCACTAATATACATATCTTTTGTGTCTGAATATGTTCTTCATTGAATGTAACTAACAAGGACATTTATATATTTGCTATTTTCTCTACAACTTTTCTGTAATTTTAGCTCAGTATTGTAGAAAAGGAACTTGTATGTATAGATATCTACTACAATAATAATGTATTTGTACAGTTATTTTTTTATCAATGACACCTCAAATCAATTAAATAAATGTTCTCACTGAAGGGATGTAACCTACTCAATGCTTAAAAAAAGAGTTGCATCCCTTGCATAATTCTTTTCTAAAAATACAATATTTCATATTTGCTGTTCTTTTTGATGGTACAGTTACATTAGTCAATAAATTAGTTGAATCATGGCATAAGTAAACTACTTCATGTAGTGGAAAATGGATTTGTACTATGTATGAAGTATATTAAGCAGATCTGGTTAGTCACTCAATAGATACTATCATGTTATAAAGTCTTTTGGCAGCTGCCATGTTGGGTTAATCAATAAAAAATTTTGAAAAAAAGATGACCAACGAATAAGTTATTTCCCTTGCCTTGGGTGGGTCACTATGAAGCGAATTCTGTTGGAAATAAACAATGGAAACACTTTGGCATAAACTTGGATTGTAATTTTTTTTACCATATAAAAAAATCATTTTTTGAGGGTTGGAATTTTTTAAAACCAAAAGAAGTTTTCTGTAGTCATAATAAGGAGTGAATGTTCAAATTTTCAGCCTTCTAGCTCCATTGGTGTGGTTTGTGTACATAGTCACTAAACCTGTTTAAATCACTTGAAAGCTGAAGAAACAAGATATCATGCAAAACAAAAAAGAGCCCATGTCCTCACTGAAAAAGATCTACCAGTAAAGACCTGACAAGGAAATTTGATGATGATGATGATAATTTTGCTCGACAGTTTCTCATACTTTTATTTGCAAATAGGAACACAGAAATAAATTGATAAAAATGATCTCAGTCCCCAACCCCCGATCACTTATTTTGAACCCTTTATTGCTTGCAATTTCTCAATTTTATTCTGAATGCCAATAACTTGTCCTCGGTTTATTTCCTCTGGGTTTTTCCTGCGTTTAGGTCTCATATGATATAAAGTCTCCTAAGGATGCCAGGAAAGAAAAAAAAAAATGGAGAAATTCTGTAAAATAAGAGATATTGTGTTGCTCTCTAGAAAAAAAAAAACAAACATCTGCAATGAAAATCCTGATTTCCTGGTAGAATGGCATCTGGTGCCGACTCAATACTCCAAGATGGAGCATTTTAAAACAAACCTATGAAACGATATGGCAATATTAGTTATATTGCATTATATCTGAGACGATGGGAAAAATACTGAAATTCAATTTTGTCTTCTGTGGAGTGTGGCAGGTGATACATCTTATCCGAGGAAATGGCATCTAGGCTGTGAATGATCGGCACAAATGAATGAATTCATGAAAATTTGAAGAGCTGTCGGAATTGAATATTAGTCTTTTCGAAGCTGTATCAGAGATTCGATGTGTCACCGAATTCTTTATATGTATGGAGATATTGGTGGACTTTGCTTCTACAAATAAATGGAGGATAAAGTTTGGTTAGCATATTTAGCATGTGGGATGCTACCCAGAAGTTCAGGAAACTGAAGATGCAAGATGGATTTCTTAAAGAAAGAAAAAAATGATGCAAAACAAGCCTGGCTGCTGCAGAGCCAAACTCTACTCCTATTTCTATTCCAACTGAAGATGATTACTGCAAATTCTTTTAATAATACAATACATTAATAAATACTGTAGTAAATAAAAAAAATGTAACAATGATTTTTGTGAATATGAGGAAAATAATTATGTATTTTTGTGTCCAGAAAATAATTATGCTTTTCACTGCTATAAATTATAATCCAATCAATTAAGGCAAGATCAGGGTTGAACGATACAAAATAACGTCTGGATCTAGTTCATTATCTCTTTTATCCAGCAACAGTTTACAGTCTATAGTAAAAATTAACCCCATAGAGGATAGAGACTTTGAAGAGCAACATTTTCTCCATTGCTTACAGTATGAATTTTAAAAAGGGTAATACTGCTATGTAGACAATGAGAAATATTTATGAAGTATATCCTGAGGCAGTGAAGGCTCCTAAATGCTAGCTATAATTTAAAATGTTTGAAAACGGTCATTGTGATTTGAAAGTATGTAATTACTTTCCAAACACAAAAATATGCAAATACTTTCTGAACACCCTAATAAGTATACTGCTCACTTGATTCTGATTCCAAATCATGTTAAGGATATATCAATTTTATATATATGGGTTTTGTTCAATGTGATGGGACCGACAAACAATGCTGAGTTTATTGTCCTTGAGTGAGGATTGTTTTTTGGTCAAAAAACAGAATCAACTCCAGTTTCCAACATGGATTGGATTTTGACACTAAAGTTCTTCATTCCCTGGTAGAGTGAATTTGATAGATGCGTGAAATGTCTGGAAAGACGTGGGAAATTCCGGTGAATTTGATAAATAATCAGATTGATCGATCTCTGCAAATTCCCAGAAGTTTGGAGTTGCGCCCCATACATAAACGTGTTAAGACTAGCAAATGATTCAGAAATCACTACTATAAACTTCAAGTAAATGGTAATCCTTGCAAATAAGGCACTAAAAAGACTTAGAAAATTTTTTTCTTCTTTCATGCTTAAAAATGGCCTGATTAGTTTATTTCTAGCTAGCTTTATAACTAAAATTCTCAACTACACCTGAAAAATAATATGAAGGCTTCTTAACATCGATCAGAAATTAACACTATAATGAAAAGAAATAAATTATGATACAAACTGTCTTATATTTGTTGTTTGTTGTCAAAACATTTCAGACCACAAACTCGTCTAGATAAGATGGAAACAGTGTTCCAAATTGTCTTTTTAGTTTTTATTCTCAACATTTCAGGAGCCTTTGTTTGATTTATCGAGTGTACATAACATTTTTAGCTATAAAGTTAGCTGGAAATGAAAAATGAAAATATCTAGCCATTTTAGCCATGAAGGGAGGTAACTTTTCCCAATATTTACTTGTTTTCTGATTTGCAAGGATAACCATTATCAAGTATAACAAACTCTACTCTAATTCGGACTGGAGATGATTCATTTAGTTAATTACTAAGTTCAGTTTAATCTGGTACAAGGCTTCTATAGAGGGCCCCCCTGTGAGGATTGAACTCACTACATTAATAGATTGGTTTGCAAGACAAGCTTGTTGACCATCACTTTATAGTATACACTCTACAATATGTACATTTAGTAATTTACTAAGCTCAGTTTAGTGTGGAACAAGACTTTTTGATCATCACTCTGCAAGAAGTACCTTAGGATATGACAGATTGATAGAGTCCATTATTAGATTAGACCTCATTCCCATAAAGCTGAGATGTTATTGAATGTCTGTGAGTCTAATTTGTGAACAAGACTGGTTGCTGCAGGGTCGAACTCCACTCCAACTGCTATTCCATGATTACTACAACTTTTATATTGTTTATGATAAATAAAAAAAATCATAAATATATATATATATATATTTGTATGTATGTATTTAACACATCAATTTATACCAATCATTTTGGTGAGAATTGTTCATTTTTTGTTATCATAGAAAAAAGTCAACTTCAGTTTTGGGAAAAAAAAAAAGGTTATTTTTTTCTTTATTTCTCATATACTCTTATGTGTTTAATTGCCAGTAGGGAAATGAGCAGGAATGTTGGAGAAATCTGTCATAATTCAATAAGTAGACGGGAGAATAAGCTGGTTGGGTAGGAAACATTTAGTAGTATTTGAAAAAAAAAAGACATGAGGCACATGGGAAGTAAAAATGTACTGTATTGATAGGAACAAGAAAAATTCTTTTGTTATCAAAAAAAAAGAAGAAAAACTGAGCTGAAGTCTACTGGTAATACAAAAGTTTGAAATCACTGAAATTAGCTGATTAACTTGGTCAAACTAATAGTTCAACCAAGTTCTCCCTCTTACATTGTTTAATAGTTGTCTTTTGCTGAGAAAATTTCGACAAATCTGTCTTTTTTTCTGCAATTATTAAGGAGGGAAAAGTAGAGATAGACTTTCGGAAATGATTTGCTGGGGAGAAGGTCCAAATAAGCATGGTGCAGGAGGGGGGGTATGTATAGGGGGTGGGACAGTTAACTTCCTAAGAGTGATGGCACTATTCTCTCAGTAACACTTACATTAATTTCTGATCTCTATAAATTCCTTTTTTCTCAATTTTCTAAGCATAGCAAAAGGGCAGAGCTTTTTTCATGTATAGCAAACAGACTGAGAACTGAAAATTGCAAAATTTGGGGTTCTAATAAATGAATAAATACATTCATATGAAAAATATACGCCTTTTTCTATAACGTGTCAAACTTCAGTCCAAATTGGAGACAGGAGTTGACTTTGTTTTCCAACCTTAACAAGAAGAACTGTAACAATCCTCAGCGAATTCATATTCACAGATTGAATTTCCAGTTTTAAAATATTAGAATCAGTGAAGTGAAATTTTTGTGTTCAATAAATAGGAGTGCAGTTTGACTGTGCAGACTTTAAATATTTAGTTCACTTGTGCACAAAAATGACAAGAACTAAGCAGAGAAATGGTTGAGATGTGGTAAAGTCAGTGGGCAGTGATAAATGTTGAAATCTTGCCAACATATACAAGGTTCAAATGCAGTTGTTGATAAAATACATGATTATTTAAAACTGTCACCCAAACTGGCAGTATAAGGTTTCTTCAGTTTTCAAGTTGGTCTGGCTGACTGGCTATGTATTTTGCTTACAGGCCACCCCTATGGAGCTAATGGGCTGAAAATATGAACATTTACTCCTTATTATGTCTAGAAAAAATATTTAAAAGAAAAAAAAAATCCCCCTCCCCCAACTAAATAGGATTTTAGTGGAGGGTCCAATTTTTGATGCAAGTTTCTTTGAAATTGATCCACAGTTATTATCCGGCAGCATCTAGGCTTTTTTTTTTTTTTATAGCAAATTCGGACATTTTTAGTGATCACTAACCCCCCCCCAAAGATGAGATAAGTGACTAATTCACCCCTTTTCTCAATATTTTCACTGATCTCGCCCAACATTGTATGCTGCCAAAAGACATTTAGATAGTTTCTATTGAGTGACTCACAGAACCAAGTAGTACATAATAATCAAAAAAGTTGATGAAAATTTTGTCGTATTTCTTCAATAAGTCCTACTTGTGATATAGGTCATGAAAAGAAAAAACTGCCTGTATTATTAAAGAAATTAGTGAAAGCAACTCTACACCAGTGTTTAGAAATGAAGTAAATACAATCAGCAGACCAGGTTCCAAACACAACAAAGGAAATTTTAATTTTTTTTTTAATAATTTCATATGCTTTCAATTGGTGACAGGTCAAGTTGACCAGCAACAAAGTTAGCCCTCCTTATATTAATGACCAAATAAATATGTATAATTATGTTTTCATTTCGGGAAGGGGGAGTTTGTACTTAGTTGGCCTTAGAGTTACGGTATTATTCTTGTACAAAAAAAAAAATAATCCGTAGATTAGTTTTTATTGCAAATGAATACATGTAATCATTATTTTTTTTTTTTTTTCATAGGTTTTCTAAATAACTTAATTATAAAATCATATTTTTATTTAGGGGAAAAAAATCAATTACCGGCTTTTTCATATGTATTGAGGCAATTGCTTGTTATTTTTCGCAAATATTTGTAAACATAACCTTTTTGCACTTGATCTGCCTTCCTTATATCAGTCAAGTCCGTACACCTTTGTTGATCGAGCCAGCCTTCCTTTGTAGATGCTATTTCAAACTCAGTCTCAAAATTTTTAATCAGGAAAATTATTAATTAGCACACAAAGCCTGGCTTTAATTATTACTTTTGTTTCTGTGGTGGAAAAAAGTGAAAAAAAAAACTTGATAAAACAAGTATTAGGTTCATTAGGTAGTGGAATAGGCTGACTGGAAACCTTTTCAATCTATCAAACCTTCAAACTTTCAGAAATTTTTTAGTTTTGGGAGAGGAAAAATTAAAAGGTTTTACAAAAGGGGGTTCTATTTATAATGTAGCTATAAAGCTAAACAGAACCCTTACTTTTCATTCTTCATGTGTAACAATGGATGCAATCTATCTTTCTCTCAGTGCTTATGCCAGTTTGATAGTATTCTTTCAGGAATCTAACCCTAACTACACAATGAATGTTTTACTTGAAGCAAAAACCCTAACCCTACCTCTAATCCTAACCTAAACACTATGATAAAACGTGGGGCACTATTTAAATCTGATTGATGTTCGAACTACTAATGCCAAAAGATTCTGAATTCTCAGTTTTGAGAAGTTTTTTAGGAGCAGTTATGTAACAGGAGTCCAAGATATCATTGAATCCATTTGAAAACTCAAATGGCAAGGGCTGGTCATGTTGCAAGAATTGCAGACAACAGATGGACATCACAACTCACAACATGGATCCCTAGGGATCACATGTGTAATTGAGGCTAGCAGAATACAAAATGGAGAGACAAACTAGATAAATTCAGAAAGTATTGGCTCTGCAACACCCTTGATAGAGAGCTCTGGTGAATCCTGGAGAAGGTTTATGTCCAACGATGGATGTTAAAAGACTGATGATGATGATGTAGGCTTGCCTGAGGGTGTGCACTGGCCTCTGTGGGTCATCCCGGTAGTGTGTATTGGCCATGGTGATATATACTAACAGCATATTAGTTCTATATATGCCAAACTATGAGACAAATGGTTTACAAGAGTACTTGGAAGACTCACCCTCAACTCATCCAAGCTACATATTGAGGTTTGGTAGACAGTCTCCTAACCATAATACCAGTGCATTGGACCCATGTGTAATATTTGCCTGGTTTTAAAAAAATTAGATATCCATCTCATATATAGGTTCATACAGTAAGTAGCTCTATAAAAAAAATGAAGTTGTTTTAAAATGAAATATTATATTTTCTCACTTGCTTAGGGTAGAACAGAGAGGAGCTTGCTTGACCAGGCCCTATAATTCTGAAAGGGGGGTGCTACTCCTCATGGTGGGGGCAAATACTATTGCATTTTCTGCTCATTATTTACACACTATACTCTATTGTCTTGTATGCATTTTTATTAAAATTGTTTGCCATTACTTTTTGTTTTAAATTTTATAAATCATTGTACTTCTTATTCTGTTCTATTACTTGTGAGTACATCATGTACACCATATATATTTCATTTCTAATTAGAACTGATATAAAATGAGCTTGTTCATTTTTAGGTTGTGCCTGGTTTATTAATGACTTATGTTCTCTTAATGATGGAGGAGAATTTGGAAAATTATATAGCAATATATATCCTAAGGTTCTTGAATGGAAATGTGCACAGAAAAGAGTGCAAGAAACATTCCTAGATTCGGATATTAAAATCAAAGATGGAATGCTTATCTACAAATTGTGTGATAGACGAGATGGCTTCTCATTATGTATAGTGAGAATGCCTTTCAGATTAAGTTGTATTAGCGTATATATTTTATGGAGCTATATTATCAGAATATGTGAGAATCGCAAGAGCAACTTTAGGATTTATTGATTTCATATCAAAAATTGTTTCTTTAGTTGTAAGAATGGTCAATCAAGGCAGTGAAATTAGTAAGATTTTTATACAATTTACTAAAGCTATGATTAGACATCCTGATCCCATTGAAATGTATAAGCTTGACCATCGTGAAATAATAAGTAAAACTGAAAAATATGTCAACGAAAGTACAAAAATAGAATAAATGAATAATGAATTAAAAATAAATAAAATTGTAATTATGTTAGGGAAATTAGGTAATCAACCAAGATGGATTCAGTCTTTGTCTGTGTGGAAGATCATTGTATTGACTGGAACCAGGGAAAGGGGAAAACATTTGGCTCTGGTCCATTTGTCTGACTGATAGATAGTTGGGCGGAGTGGGAGATCGAACATAAAATGCCCTGTAACAAATTATTCAAGTATATTGGTTATAGAATATACTAATTCATTGAGGTGTTACTACCCACTAGAAAGTAGTTTCATTTAAACCATGTATATAAGAATACTTTATTTGATAATTAAAGGTGTTAAAAAAACAATTGATGGAAGCCTGATGTTATATGATGTGGAAAAATCAACTTTAAGGTTGGTGGAAAATAATTGTCAAATTCTCCGGTTGAATATGTTGATAAAAAATCGACTCGAAGAATTTTCTTCTGTGTAATTAGTATTCTTGAAAATGATATCATAAATTGGTTTGCATGCAGTCTGAAATTAAAACTGATACAACGGATTCAATATTCACAAGGGTGAACATCAATAGCAATGGTACAAAGTGCGAGTCATGTCTGTTGTTATACTTACTGTTCCCTCATTGTTATAAACGTTTTTGGGATAACCTAGGTAAGTAAGCCCTGTTTCAAAAAATAAATATGTAATATAAAATAATATTAATATACAATATGTATAAACCTTTATATAAAATGACATATTACGTGTATGGCATAAACTATATAATAAGAAAGGGATATGGTATTTGATCAATGCTGCTGGGGTGCCGTGTTAATATAACCAGTTACATGGTAAATACTGATGATCTCAACAAGAGACAATTTATACATTCTACCATAATAATGAAGTATAGAGGAAAGAGAAAAAAAACTCTAAGGAAAATTCCATAAATTTCATTGACAGATATTAGGAAATAAGTGACTGAAGTAACAAGAAAAACCTATTGAAAAAGTTTTTTATTGTTTGGTGTTTAAAGCTATTATGTATATATATATATATATATATATATATATATATATATATATATAAGAAACATTAATATTATGTATATTATGTATAAACTTACTTGAAATGATCTCCCATCGTTACACGGTTAATATATCATTTAATTTAGACAACCTAAATAGAATAAACAAATTATTTGGCCTTTGCCTTACTGGCAACTGTTTAGCTCAATGGTACGTGGATTGCTACTTAGAAGTGGCTACCCTATTGGTGGCAGATTCGATTCTTGCAGCAGCCTTATTTTCTTCAATTGTTGATTCTATTCACGTTGTCTAAATTGGGTGATATATTTACTGTATAAAGACAGGAGATTATTTCCTATAAGTTGCCACATAATAGAACACAAATTCTGATTCATATATAAATACTCCCAAAACATGGCTGTGGCAAATCAGCTGATTATCTCCATTATGAAAAATGAAATTACAAATATAACACTGATTGGATTAAAAATGACTTGAATGTGGATACTTTGGGATTATATAAAGATTGACTTGTAGAATTTTTCTTTTCACCATTAAAAAAAATAAAAGTTCATACAAATATTGACTCATGAAATTTTACCTTTCAACTTCAAGAAATGAAAAGTTTACATCAAACACACACACACAAAAACACACACATATATAGCTTTACAGCTTAAAACACTGAACACCAAAAACTTTTTCAAAATTTTTTTGTGACACTTTATGAAATAAACCCATCACACATTAGATATTGTATTTCTGATTTGTAATTTGGTATATATATATATATATATATATATATATATATATATATATATATATATATATATATATATATTCTAAAAAGCTTTACAGCTTTAAACACTGAAAAACTTTCAAAATTTTTTTTGTGTTACCTCGGTCACTTATCTTCCAATATCTGTCAATGCAATTTATGTAATTTTGTCCCTAGCTCTTTTCATGTATACTCTGTTGTTATGGTACAACATATAAAATTTTTTCTCTTGATTGAATCATCAATAGTTCACCATGTAACTGTTCCCATGATTTTAAAAGCAAGACAATTATATTAACATGGCACCCCAGCAGGGTTGATCAAACATCACCTCCCTTTCTTACTATGTAGCTTATGTCATTCATGTAATTTGTCATTCCATATTGGGTATTATGTGTATATATATTATTGATGTTATTTTATACTACATATTCATTTTTTGAAACAGGGCTTACACACCTAGGTTACCCCAAAAACGTATTTAATAATGAGGGTTCAGTAAGTATAACAACAGACGTGACTTGCTGTTCATGTCATTTCTGTTGAATGTTCACCGATGTGAATATTGAATTTGTTATCTCGGTTTTAATCTTAGACTGCATGCAAACCAATTTATGATATCATCTTCAAGAATACTAATTACACAGAAAACTCCTTAGAGTTGATTCTCTACTGACATATTCAACCGAAGGATTTGATGATTTTTTTCTACTAACTTTAAAGTTAATTTTTCCACTTTGTATACTATCAAGGTTCCATCAATTGTTTTTTCCACATTCTTAATTATCAAATAAAGTATTCTTATTTACATGGTTGAAACGAAATGATACCCCTTTCTAGCAGTTAATAACAACTCAAAAAGTTGTAAATTCATTTTTCTGACTATTCAAGTGACGAACCCATATGGAATTGGATCAAGCATAATTGGCTTATTTTGGGAAATATTGATGAAAATATATATATATATATATATGTATAATAAATATATATACATATTTATACATATATATATATACATATATATATATATATATATATATATATATATATATATATATATATATATATATATATATATTTAATCATAGTATGGTGTTTGATCAACACTGCTGGGGTGTCATTTTTATATAATTGTTTTGTTTTTAAATCCCCAAAACAATTATATGGTGAATAACTGATGATCCTAGCTAGAAAAGATTTACTCTTAGTCCCATAATACCAAAGTATGTATAAAACAAAGAAAATTACATTATTTTTCATGAGTGACTGAAATGACACAAAGTTTTTTAAAAACGTTTTTCAATTTGTTTAATGTTTAAATTTGTAAAGCTTTTGAAATTAATATATATATATATATATATATATATATATATATATATATATATATATATATATATATATAAAATTTTAAACTTCACTCGAAAACAATCATTCTTGTAAATGATCAATCACAATCTTAAGAACTTTGGTAAGTTTTATATAGTTTTAATCTTGTTTTGAGACAGCTTGTCTGCAAGCAAGTAAATATAACGAAACAATGAAGTAGACAAAACTTGTCTGTTGTTTTTTAATAGTATATGTTTAAAAGGAAAATTGCTGCTTAGTTGCACTCGATGCATAAAGCCATACATAAATTACATGTATTAAGCACTAATCGCAAAGATATTTAATGAGCTGTTCGAAATGGGTCCCTCATTTCTCATATATCGTGGGCCTATCATCAGCTTTGTGCTGGCATGTACTTGCCTGATTGTTAAATTTGAAATTCCGTCTGATAAGAGATGTTCCGCTGGATCTTCTGAATTCATTTGTCATGATATTTGATGTGTTTTTTCCAGTCCGAGCAAACTTAACGCCAGTATCGACACTACACGGATCGATGATGAGCACAGGTTGATAGCACGCTATGCGGCTCGTCTGGCAGCTGACGCCACAAATGCTGTAAGTTATTTCTTCTTTTTATCTTTCTTTTTAGACATGGTTCCTTCATAGTGTGGTTCCGACCCATTACTAACATAACAAATTTCTCCTTTACTTAGCTTACTACATTCTATCAAGAGTTTATACTTTTTAATCTATCTTACAAGTCAGAATTCAGTCTGACTTCACCAAAATGTGCAAGATTCTATGTGCTTATGAATGTCCACTTAGATAATGTAATGGTTCGCATGTCTGCTTCACACACAGAAGACCCTGGGTTTGATTGGATAAGCTAAGAGTGTGGAAAACTCTTCATGGGGACAAAATTCCCTATGCATTCAGCAGCTAATAGAATACATGCCAAGCTATGTGATTAGGGTGAAAGTATCCATTTGATGGACTTATCCTGTCTAGGGATTGGTCATAAAAACTTGTAAGAATGAAGTCCTGGTTTTTGATCAGCCTTGAGTCTTGCATGCAACTGAAACTGGGACTTCATCACTTGTGGCAACACTCTATTGAGTATTGTTTCTTAAAAAAACAAGATACATTACCTTTTACCTATGTATGTATACATGTGTAGCGCCCCCCCCCCATTCTTTTAAGGCCGGGGCTAGAGGCATGACCAGCTAGGGGTCCTGGCACTGATGAGGCTTGGACCAAGGAGAAGGAAAGAGAGAGAATGGCTGACCGCAAAGACGGAGGCTAGAAGCGTAACCAGCTAGAGGTGCTGGAGCTAATGAGCATTGGACCATGTGCGTCCAGGGGTTTTATAAGGGTTGTCGGAGGAAGTGACATTTTGGATATCTAGCTAATAAAAGAGTTTCGTACTTAATTCCCAACTAAAAGAATAGGGGTGCTACAATACATGTGTCATATTGGTAAAAAAAATTTACATCCTATAATGTTTCTCTTTATGCAAGATAAGGGTATTAGTACTTGAACTGGGTCGTGACCAAAAATGTTTGATTTACCCTGCAATAGGTTGTTGCTCGAGTTGTATTGTTTTGGGAACGATAGGGAGGGTCAATTTAAAAAATGAGGAATGTTATGAAAATTATTGCATTTTGTATAACATTTGTAATCATTTATTATACACTACAAAGATTGCCAAATCACTCATAATAATTCTACCTGGATTTTTTCTTATAACAATTTTTCATTCCAGATTTGTTCAGACAATCAAATCTGTTCTTTCCATCTTTAATTGACTGAACAAAAGTTGGAATGTTAATGACTTCTCAAAGTTCATGAACAATAGAATTTTCTATGATCTAAAAAATAATCTTTATTTTATATTTCAAATAAAAATCTTTATTTTTTTCATTTTGTTAACATTCTTGTCTTTTTGGCATTTTAGAAGATGATTTTGTAATGATCATACTGAATTTCTCAGTGGGATCATTAGGTTACTGCAGAGAATTGAACTGGTTTGCAATTGAAAATGTTTGTAGACGAACCCATGTTTTAGACTACATTTTCTTCATTCTATTTTTCAACGTTTTTTTGTGTGCGTCTGCAAGTATGAGTCTCTGCTTTTTTCTTAGTCTTGAGCACTACATTATTTTAATACTCTCTATAATTTTAAAAATCACCGTAGCTCCATAAATAGCCTGACTTATCACCTATGTGGGCTATAGATTCTTCTCTCTCTGCTCATCTGTGTGTCTTTGTGTGTCCTTATGGACACTCAAGGTCACATTTTTGGGACTACAATCTTGAAAATTTGCATTAGTTCACCACTGTGTACTATCTAAAGGGACTTTTTTTGTTTTTTCAAAAAGTGCTTTTGGGGGTCTATATGGTCATTGTGGACCAAAATGCCCAAATCTTGTGCTGGTATTTTTTTTTTTTTTTAGATCAAAAGATTTATATCTTTTAGATAATTAGGTCTGGTACTTGAGCGGGCTATGGTGATTAATTTAAACTTGGTACAGTTATTATTATCATTACTAGTAAAATATTCATTGCTTTGTTAACAGTGTATCTTTAGGTGGGAACCTAAAGCATTGTAATAACAGAAAAAAACTTTTGGGAATTGCCTTAGGTGACCATCTTGAGGACATGACCTAATTTTCTGCCAGACACTAGAAAGTGAGTTCAATTCCACCTCATTTTACTTTCTTTGTCTGTCTTTTTTTCTTGGTAGCCGAGTTCAGTTGTTCTCATTCAGCAAATATCTTTATTGCTAACTCAGGGACATTCTAAAGCACTTTTTTGAAAAAACAAAAAATGCATTGGGGCCTATTGTTGTACTCCTGCAACTTTTCAAGGTTGTAGCCCTAAAATTGTGACCAGGAGTGCCTCGAGACACATGGACAGACAGACAGAAGAACAAAAAGAGAAAAATCTGCAACCTACTTGGCTGGTTGGTTGGGCGATTTGTGGGGCTACAGTAATTCGATATTCTATATCATTGGATTGCCAAAACTGAACAACAAGGCAATAACAAACATATTGTTATTCTATTTGGAATGGATCTCTTATCTCTGTGATTACCTATAATGACTTGTCAACAAGTCTGACAGTTCATCATAGTTGAAAAATCAATTTTTTCAATCCAATAACTATGGGTGAAGAGAATTTCAGTCATCGCATTTCCCTGACTCTTATCTCTTATCTCTTATCTTTTATCTTGCAATAGACAAGGGCTTGAATCTTGCTCTTTGACACCTGCTGTGGTTAACGGATTAAACTACTCTCACCCATCTTTTCCAACACTTGGAGATATTATTGAAGTTGCTGGCTATTGACTATTATGTTTTTTTCTCGCCCACTTTGACTTAGACACAGTGTTGGGCACAGTAAAAGAAAATGTTTAGCTGATAAACTGCAAAAAATTTAGCGGAAACAAGGATAACCCATATCCGCTAACCTTTGTATGAATTTGGTTTCTCTTCTTTTTCTCTAAAACCCTTAAAAGGAGACCTAGATAGTTGAAATTTTAACATGTTTCAGCTTGGACATAGAGCTTTCCAAAAAAAAAAAAAGAAGCACAGCATGCCAATATCAGATGATTATCAAGGTGTACATAAATAATTGAATGAACAGTTGAAATCAAACGTTAGTTTACAATCAACATACAGTTTATTTAAAGGTCTATGTCTTAGCCACAACATGTCAAAATTTCAGGTCTCTACATCTATTTTCGAGGGTTTTGGAGCAAAAAGCCAAATTCATATAAGTTGGCAGTTATCTCTGTTTCTACTAAATTTTCTGGCTTTTATCAGTTCAGCTTCTTTCAATAACTGTGACCACCTCTGCTTTGAAGTCAGCATTATCGATAATGACTCGTCAACAAACTGACAGTTCATCATAGTTTTTAAAGAAATCAATATTTTCCAGCTACTCCAGTGCATCTTTTCAACTTATTTGGAATATCATTGAAGTTGCTTGCCATCGACTATCACAGCTTTTTCTCATCTGCTATTGCTTAGAAGTCTGTATTACCTATAATGACTTGTCAACAGCTTTCGTAGTTCATCATAGTTTCCGAAAATCAATATCTTTCAGTTCCGTCTGTGCATCTTTTCAACCTCTTGGGAATATCATTGAAGTTGCTTGCCATCGACTTGTCCGTCATTTTCTCACCTGCCATTGCTCCAAAGTCAGCATTATCTATAATGATGACAAGTCTGATAGTTCGTCATAGTTTTAAAAAAATCAATATTTATCAGCTACTACAGTCCATCTCTCTTAGTTCTTGGGAATATCATTGAAGTCGCTTACCATCGACTATCACGTCTTTTTTGCACCTGCCATAGCTTTGAAGTCGGATTTTTTTTGCTTCCGATAAGTTCAGTCTGTAAATATCAAAGAAGACTTGACAGTCAACTGTAATTCAATCTCTTTTCCATTCATTCACCTGCCATCTTTTTTCAAATGCAAAATCTCAGGATGCTTTCTTTGCCCCCAGGCGCCAAGAACCTTCGCTACGCCACTGGGAAAGAATGATGATAATGCCGTTCAAATACTAGATGCAAGTCTTCTTCTCAAAACTCCATCATTTTAAGTTGGCTCAAGATCTAAAAATGACTCATATTTATGCTATATATATATATATATATATATATGATTATAAATTACATTTTATTGTAAAAAAACTGTTTTTTGAAATGATCTCCGGCTGTTAAACAGTTAATGTATCACACAAACCAGACTATGTAAATAGAATGAACAATTGAAAAAAAAAAGGGCTGCTGCAGGTAACGCAATGTTGAAGCTGCTACCCGATCAGTTGCTGGATCATTCCTTGCAGCAGCCCCATTATCTTTTATATGATATAACACAATTCATAATCATTGTTTCGGATCATATATATCCATTTCTTGATACAGATACATAGATACACACATGTATATGCTTGTATTCATTTGAATGTACATGTTTGTTTGTAATATATAGTTTGTTTGTGAGTGTATATATATATATATATATATATATATATATATATATATGTATGTATGTATATGCTCATTTGTATGTATATGTATATTTTTGTAAATATATATATATATATACATGCATGAATATATGAATAAATATAGATATATGTATATGGTCTAATGTATGTATATATATATATGTATATAAGTTTGTATATATGTATATATATATCTGTATAAGTTTATATATATGCATATATATCTGTATAAGTTTGTACATATATATGTACATATATCTGAATAAGTTTGTACATATATATGTACATATACCTGTATAAGTTTGTACATATATATGTACATATACCTGTATAAGTTTGTACATATATATGTACATATACCTGTATAAGTTTGTACTTATATATGTACATATACCTGTATAAGTTTGTACATATATATGTACATATACCTGTATAAGTTTGTACATATGTATGTACATTTTTATGCATACTTATGTGTGTATATATACATATATATATATATATATATATGTATATATATATATATTTTTAAGCATACTTATGTGTGTGTATATATATATATATATATATATATATATATATATATATATATATATATATATATATATATATATATATATATATATATATATTTTTATGCATACTTATGTGTGTGTATATATATATATATATATATTTGTATGCATACGTATGTGTATATATATATATATATATATATATATTTGTATGCATACGTATGTGTATATATATATATATATATATATATATATGTGTGTATGCATACTTATGTGTATATATATATATATATATATATATATATATATACATATATATATATATATATATACATATATATATATATATATATATATATATATATATATATTTGTATGCATACTTATGTGTATACATATATATATATATATATATATATATATATATATATATATATATATATGTATATTTGTATGCATACTTATGTGTATACTTATGTATAATCTTGTGCTGTACACACTAAACTTTTTTTTTATCAATAAACACTGCCAACATCTTTCCACCCTGATAAGATAACAGATAAAGAAAAGACATAAAAGCTGTATTTTTTTTTAATTTGCTCAAAATAATGTCTGAGATGGACATCATTTTAAAAGTAGGATATTCCTTTTTACTTTGGGCATCTGGGAAAAAAAATAGTTTCCCAGGTGATCTTCAAATGCCAAGAAAAGTTTTTTAGATACTGTCAATGAAAACCGTCAACATTGCTTTCTTCCGTTTTTTAGTTGATCCAGCTGGCTCGCTAAGTATGTATCATATGTGCAGACTAAAGCAATGGTGCTAGAGGGCTGAAAAATCAAAAAATTTACTTTTTATCATGGCATCTCAAACTGCCAAAATAGGTTTCTTTTTTTTTTTTTTTCAGAGAGCTTAACTTTTATTCCTTATCATGTCAAAATGTTTTTTTTCTGTTTTGCTTTTTGAAATCCCACCCTCCATAATAAGTTTTTAGTAGGGTTGAGGGTTCGATTAGTAATATAAATTTATGCTAAATTTGTACCTTAGTTTGTGTCTGGCAGCATTCATGCTTGTTTTTTTGAAAATTCAGACTTTTCAAATGATCATCGCCCAACTGAAAGCAGGTGAACTGACTTATTCAATGATTATCCCCTTCGTCCGACTTTTTAATTGATCACCCCCCAACAATGCATGCTGCCAAAATAAATTGGTCACGTTATTGTTCCTATTGGGTGAATAACCAGGCCTGGGTTTCTGAAAAAAAAATTTTCTATGGCAATTTGATTATCTCCCCTTCAAATAGACATGTTCCTAAAATAAAGACAAGACATTTGTCGAGTGACTTACTCCGATCTGCATCTCCACTACTCTATCTTTCATGCCTTGTTATAACTAGCTGAAAACCCATCCTACATCCCTACAGGCAGGATTTTCCAGATAGTTACTGAATGGGGCTTTGGAATCCAATGAGAATTGGATTTGTTCTGTGTATTTACTGAATCTCTTTTCTTTTTTGTTTACTTTTAGTCAATCAGAGCAAGGTCTCTCGGACTCTTCTCACATCAAACGGTTAGCGAAAAGGGATGTTATTTATGCCACAGAATTCAGAATAGTTATAAAAAAGAAATGCTAAAATAGCTTATTGAGGTTAAAAGTTGGAAACACTAAAACATGTTTAAAGTGAAGACTGCAAGGTTTAACATTGTTTAAGGTACTTGTTCACTCGGGATTTAAAAATGTTGAGATTGTACTTGTCGGGAAAGGAATTTATTCCACATTGTAGATGTTCTTGAAGAGAAGCTATTTGCGTGGAACTTGGGACAAGTCCTTGATTCATCTAAAAAAAATACCTTTTTTGAAAATCATTACTATCATAAACTCTCGGATCACATTTAATTTAAAGATAATTTGGAGGAAAGGGAAAAAATTTTCTTTCAATTTTCAAAATTGATATGCTAAAAACCTCAACTTCACTGACAAAACCAGGATTGTATTTTTCTGTGCCATTTTTGGGGGGGACAAAAAAGTGTATTTTGTGTGCCATCAAATATGGCAGCCCGCAGGTTATTAAGCATCAAAATACAAGATGCACAACATGAATAGGCAAGATGAAATATGTTGATTCGTTACAAATTTTAGTTATTCTTCGTTGCAATTAAAATTTAAAAATTTTTTTGTCCAACTCAAATCCAAACTAATTATTTCTTTATCTATCTATCCATCTATCTATCATATCTGGAAGCATCTACTACAGAGAGATGGTCAAAAAGTTTGTCTTGCAAACCAATTCATTAGTGAAGTATGTTCAGTCCTCACAAAGGTTGGCTTATCTATCTATCTATCTATCTATCTATCTATCTGGACATCGCCCACCCCTTTCAATTCATAGTAGAAACTTGAAAATTTTGCGCACACACTCTGCTCATTGAGTAGGGAAAAAGTTTTTAGTTGTCAGAAAATTACTCTCCAAAATATGTTTTAAGTGGCGTGTTGGGGCGGGGATCAATGTGCAATGTAAGTTTATGCTACATTGGTCACTAGTTTGTGCCCACATGTTTTTTGAAAATTCAAACCGTTTTTAGTGTTCACAGCCTGATAAGAGATGTAACTTATTCATTGATCACCTCTTTTGCCAACCTTTTAATTGTTCACCCCCAACACAGCATATATGGATGGTGGTGATGATTCATAATTTCCCTTGGAAGTCTAGTTTTTGTTTACATTTGAATACTTTGAATATGAATTTCAAAAGTTATGTAAATTTCTTTTCTGATAAAAATGATTGATTCTCTATTTATTTCAATTTCCTGTGTGAAGGAAAATCCAATTCTCAATTTCTTTATAAATGTTAATTTAGATGTTATCTGATATGGCTGTATTGATTATAATCGGAGAATGTCAACCTAAGATTTCTTTAGTTTTTAAGTTATTCTGGCTATCTATTACGAGTACAGATCAAACCAATGGAGCTAGAGGAGTGAGAATTTGAGCATTTACACTTTATCATGTTCAGAAAAAATGAGTTTATGGTGTTGGATCTATTAACAATGTAATTGTATGCTGAATCGGTCCCTTAGCTTGTGCCTGGTAGCGTTCATACTTTTTTTTTTTTTTTTAAAAACTCTGACTTTTTAGTGATCATTGCTCTACAAAAGGCAAGAGAAGTAACTCATTCGTTGATCACCCCTTTTCCAACTTTTCTAATTGATCACCCCCATCATGGTATGCTGCCAAAGGACATTAATCATGTGATGGTTTCAATTGGGTGACTAACCACACCTGTTTGAAAGAAAAAGAAATGATTTTTTTCAGATGAATGAGTTTGATCCTTACTGATGTTAGAGAGGTGTATGTATACTCCAATGCTGAAGTTCTAATTGATACTGAGTGCTCAAATAGCAAAATGAATTGTATCATGGTATCTGTGAACTCTCTCTACAATCAAAGCATCGCAACTCTTGCCTCGGATCAAAGTGTTGTGAAACAAACAGAAAAAGTTGCCCTGTTCATTGTACAGAGAGATTCGTATGAGTAGTACAACTGTTAATCTCCAATGTGTTTCTCATTGATTTTTATTTCAGCTGAACTCTAGATCAACTGAACTGATCCTCATCTCAATTGCTGACCCAAATGAACTTAGCCTGCTTTGAAAGTTGGGAAAATGTCTAATTTAGGCCAATGGGTTCACGTCCTTAATATGTTACTAATGATTTTTCATTTTGCGAGGATTTCTATAAATAGTTAGCGGTTTTTCTTTGTCTTGTTCTCATTGAACAAAACTGCCTCTGTTATATATCTATCTCGCCAGGCCCATGGTCAATCTTTTTAATTTAGCAGGCCACATAAGACATTTTTCATATTTCATTCAGGCCACACATTCACTTAGTGGATCGTATAATAGAAAGCATATTTAATTTCTATCTTAGACAAACATATGAACTACAATTATTATATTATTGATTTATCAAACCAAAACAGTAATAATTTTACCATGTAAATTACAAAATTGTCTTCCTGAGAAAAATTATTTGAGATTTGAAATTAATGCTTTGATTTGCCACAGACCACTAAATATGTTGCCGCTAGCTTATTGTTGCCTGTATATGTATTATGCTGTACATCTTTTTCTTTTCAAACCCTTGTCCAGACCTTGAGTTGACTTTGTTTTCTCACAAAAATAACATGAACAATCCTCCCCAAATTTGGAGAATAAAAATCGACATTCCACTACAGTGATTTGAAATCACGTTAAACTGATTGGTAGGCTGGTGTTCTATGGACTGAGCTAAACTGACAAGCCTTACATATCTGCAAAATTTATTTTACACATATGCAAGGGCTTATTTCATTCTTAATGCCTTTATACTAAAAAAAAAGTATTTTCATATAAAAAAAATTATAACACTATAGTTGCAGTAATCATCTTCAGTCAGAATAGAAGTGAATGAGTGAAGTTTGACCCTGCAACAGCTAGGTTTTTTTTCCTTAGTTCCTGGGTAATAAGTGTTATGTTCAGATTGATAATTTCTTAAAAATATAGGAAACATCAATTATTCAATTCAAACCTTACTTTTGTGACCAGGATAGTGATCATTTCAAAATCTACTTATTTTCTATTGAGCAAAAGAAGAATCTGCACATTTTTAATCACACAAAGTAAGAAAAACAATTAAATATGAATATCTCTGTTCTGGACATAGAGCCAAAGTTTGAAGGGAGTAATAGCCATTTTCTATGTTTTTCTATTACTCATAAGCAATCAGAAAATAACACTTCCTACTCAGGAACAAAAATTATGTTGCGAGGTGTTATCTGTTCTCCACTAATTGACTGTTTTGTAGTAAGTTCATAAGTTCATTATATCTGTACCATGCTTAAATGAATCACTATAGCCTGTGTGCGTACCAGAACTAGTTATCTAAAATTATTTAGAAAAAAAAAAAATGAAGTGATCTTTTATTTAAAACTATCTGTAGAAATACAAGTAAAAGATTTGGGCATCATTGGAAAAACATAAGAAGTGCTTTTAAATAGTGCCTAGTGGTGTACTCATGTAATTTTCAAGTTTGTAGCCCCTCCCCCCAAATGTGACTAGCATCGCCTGGAGACAGACACACAAACATATTTACACATAGATAGATAGATTGACACAAACTCTAAGAGAGAAGAATCTGTAGCCCACTTGGCTGGTTGGTTGGGTGGGTCATTTGTGGGGCTATGGATGATTTGATATTTATGGTTAAACTCTTAGAGCATCAGAAAACAATTTACTTCCACTTGAGGTATGTAGTATTACTTGAAATCATATCAAGTCCCTAGAAACTGAAAGCTAGGAACTGAAATTTGATGCTCAAAGATAACATCTTATTCTTTTTCTTCCTCCTGAAGCAGACTGGTCCCAAATGTGTCATATTTATTTTTTGTATGATTCAAACAAGCCGTTCATTATTATTAATTTCTGACTAATATTCACGTTCATCTTCATCTTTTTTTTTTTTTAAGAGAGAGAAAGACATGAGTTCACATCTCACTCAGGGTCAATTCTTTATTCCTGGTCCACAAGTTTTACTCACGGCCATAGATGATTTACAATAATTCATCTGATAAAAAATAAAATTGTTTAAGCCGTCCACTATTCTGTTTAAAAAGTTAAAAGAATTCAGAAATACCTGGGGATAAAAGAGTACATGTTTTTTCTAAGTTGTTGATATATATATATTTTTTTTCTAATCTCTAATCATTTACTTTGTCTATTGTTTCTTGTTCCTATAAAGCATGGATTCCAAAACTTTTCTATGTTCCCGTAATCCTAGGAAATATTTGATTGCTTTTCACACCACCTATAAAAGAAATATTGCATTTGAAGATGAAAAATTCAAATTTCTAATTTTTGAACCATAAATTAAGCTACATACAGTGCTTTGGGTGAACAATTAGAACTTAAAACAAAAAGATTTTGACTCTGTGCATGAAATGCAAATTGACCAATTTTATTAGGAAAAATTGCAAACAGTAAAATCAATCCAAATTGTGAAAAGGAAAATTCCATGACTTCTTAGTTCTAGTTTTTCATTCATAACTTAGTGAAACTTTTTTTTACTGATAGTGATCTGTAGGTCTGCCTATGGATCCAAGCAATCCCTAGATTTTGTCTTGATTGACAAAAGAGAACTGAATCCAGATTCGCACGAGCATGATGCAAATGGAATAAGGACAGTGGATGATTTTTTTAGCTAAAATTGCTCCCAAAACAGCTAGAATTGGCTAAACTTTTCCTTACAAGTTTGAAATTTTTGGCTAAAAATCTCAAGTATTCATGTGTTAAGTTGGATCTAAAATAGAATTAAACCATTTTGAAAAAAATGGCCAGATTTTCGACAATCTACCATCACAGATTTTTATCGGCTAAATAGGGGAAAAAATCGGCCTGATCTAGCCGAAAAATGGCTGATTTGGCATTGTTGTTAGTAATAGCCTTTTACCCACTTGAAAGCTTAAATTGCCTACTAGCAGGTGATATTGCCTAGGTTGGTGACCCCTGAATTATGAAAATGGGTCTTGGGTGAAATTGCCTCTTTAAGGCACACTAACCCCTGCTATAAAGAGTAATGATTAGCTGGCTAGTCTTGTAGACCATAACTACTGATTTTGATGACGATAAACTACTGGATAACATTCTGAGGCCCCTGTCAGCCAAGTTTGACCATGGGTGAACAGTTTTTAGCTGCTATACCCGAATGCTCAGTTCGGAGGAAGGAAATCTTGTTCCTAAGGCTTTCAAAGGAAAGAAATATTCAATAGGTTTAAAGATCAGCATGACTACAGGGATGCCTCTCCAGCTGGTTATGGCACATGGTATTCCCTGAAGGTCACCCATCTGTGTACTGACTGGGCTCAACATTATTTGAATCCGCTGATATGTAATTCAGCTGTAAATTGAAAACATTATCTGTGATGATAATTAATGGCTTCCTCTGTACTCTACGATCCAAAGCATTACCGACTGATTACTGTAAGAATAATTCTGACTTTTATTACATCCATATAACCTGCTTCTCCGCTGTGTAATGCTATGGACAAAGACTGGCTGGTTGACTATTCCTAATGAATTATATGTGACAATGAACAGGAAGCTGTCTTGCAGGAACTTGGAGCTGGTTGTCCACCTTATATGAAATGAATCTGGGACAGGATAATGTCTGGAATTCTTTGTCCCAATTAGTGATAAGCAGTGCTTGAAGGGCATCATATGCATATCTTGGTATATTTCAGCTGCTTTTTCTTGGTTCTTGTATGGTTTGGGAGGTATTTAATGCCCACCTTTCTAATGCGTGTGTAAATCTAGAATGGTATACCTTATCAGCTTAACAAAGGAGTCATGGCAGCCATCTTAAAATGACTGGATGATATAAACTCTGAGAGAAAATCTTTATTAATACTAGCAGAAAATCCCACTTGGAGGCAGAATTTTTAGCTAAATGTCTACTTTATGTAGTTGGACAAAAATATGAAGATTTTGTCTAACTAAACTGATCAACACAAAGTAAGGATCCAGTTTAACATTACAATTACATTGTAAATCAAACCACTGGCTAAAAACTTGGAAATAATATAATATAATATGTCAAGAACATGCTCAGGGGTCCCATTATTAAATAGAGAAAAATTGGTGGTTGTCGCTCTAGCTGTTTTTGAATTATGTGATGACAGGTTAATGGACAGATATTTGGTGAAGATTTCTTGTTTTTTGTTCAATTAAATTCTTTGCTAACAGCAGACTTGGCAAGAAGGAATCAGTCTGCAAACGTTATCGATAATTTCAGAACTATTTACCTGAAGGCAATTCTAGGGACCTTTCGTTACTTAGCAATATTTCTCTACATTCTGTCCATCAAATGTCAACTTGATACCCTTTCATAAGATCTCTCAGCAGAAAAATATCTAACTTTCATTAAAAGATTTTTTTTTTTTTTCATTATTATCGATTTTTGCAGCTGTTCATCTTCATCTTAAATGTTATTGCTTTTTATTGCACTGGACTCAGGCTGGGTACTCTTCAGCAGTGTGTAAATAAATTAATGATGTGAATCAGAATAAGGAATAAGTTCCTGGTGTGAAGTGTCTGTCCAAATCAAACCCTAAAACTCAATACCTGAAATTGAATTTTTTTCTGTTGGTATAATTAGAAACCGACAACATGGGTTTCTTCAGTTTTGAAGTTGGTCTGTTTAGCTGGCTATGTATCAGGCATACATAGAGCTAGGGGGCTGTAAATATTGACAATGACTCCTTATTATGTTCGCAAAAATGTTGTTTTTTTTTTTTTTTTAAATTACTTCCTCCTAAATAGGTATTCAGTGGGTGGAGAGTTTAATTTGCAATGTAACTTCATGCTGAATTGATCCCTTAGTTTGTGTCTGCTTGTTTTTTTAGTGATCACTGCCCAACGAAATGCAAGAGAAGCAACTTATTCATTTATCCACTTTTTTCCAATTTTTCAATCAATCACCCCCAACACTGCATGCTGCCAAAAGAAGTACACCATGTGACAGTTTCTATTGTGTGACTAAACAGACTTGTTAACACTTCTATTTCACTCTTCATAAAAGCAACAAAATCATATCTATTTCAGTTACTGACTGAGACGACCCAACTTGTCTCTTTTCTCTCAAAATCAGCTTTTAAACTTATATTTCAAAAGCAGCAGTATTCACCCCCCCCACCATGTAAGCACTGGTTTTGTTTGGGTCAAAATTTCCTTCTCTCTCTCTCTCTCATATATATAAATATATATATATATACATATATGATATTGAGAAATGAATGTATGATCCAACAGATTGATTATAAGTTGTGTTAAATTATGTTGAAACTCTTATTTCAAATGATCTCCCATCATTACCTGGTGAATGTATCATTTAGGCCTTGACTATGTAAATAGATTGAATAATTAAAGAATATGGGGCTACTGCAGGAATCAAATCTGTGACTGATAAGGTAGCTGCTTCAATGTAGCATTACTCTTACCATTGAGCTAAATAGCGGCCAATAATGCCAAGGCCGAAATAACTGTTTTTTTTTAATGTTTAGTGTTTAAAGCTGTAAAGTTTACTAGACTATATATATATAAACTGTAAATCCTCTTATTAATGAACCTCTTATCACTTGATTTTGGAAATGCCAGACAAAATCTTTTCATTGCGAATATTTCGTCCACCACAGGAATTTTCTGAATATTAATGAGTGCCACTCTGCTGATCTTGTTCATTAGTACACAAAGTGACTAGTAGGCAGCACACTCAGTACTTCTTCATACCTTTTGCTCCACCTTCTTTATTTACACTCTCAGTGGAGGCTATGTTTCACAAATTCGCTCCCTTCGTAAGCATTGGATTTATTGTGCTTTCCCACCTTATCATTTAGAATGACTTCCAAACAAAGAAGTGGTACTGGTATCACCAAGAAATGCGCGGTAATATAAGTGAATAAAATCAGTCTTATTTCCCTTATCTATAATTACATTATATTCTCTTACAATTTTATCGATATCTATGTATAGCACCATGTATGCATTTGGGATATTTTGATGTTTTGTTCTGACTATCTTGTTTCTTTCAAGTCCATAATTCGGGCATACTGGACAATCTGCATTGTTCTAGATCCTTTTAAACTTTGAAACAAAACAAAGCAATTATACTCTGCTGATTTAATACCTCTGCCAACAGAGTTAGAAGAGGTATATGTATTCACTCATACTTGTCATTCTCCGCACAATATCTCTAGTAGTTTTCAAAGACATTTTGTGGAGGAGCTGCAGAAAAATTGGTTAAATTTCAGGACAAATCCACACATTTTCTCACCAGTTACCTCCCCTGCATCGTAGCTTCATATCCGCACTATATCTCAAAAGGTTCTCAAGGAAACAGAGTGATAGAGTAGGTCATGGGGTAAAGAAGAGTTAATTGAATTTTCAGGAAGATCCAGGAATTATCTACAGTTACCTTCCCTGCATCGCATCTATATATGAACTGACTTCCATTCAGTTTTTAGTGACGATTGCATAAGCAGAGGTATGCAAGCTCTGAGTGATTTCCTGGATCAAATTGTTGTCCTCATTTCAGGTGTTCTACTCACAGTATTTCGGCCACTGTACCCACCGACTTCTTCAGGTGTCTGTCGTATTCGGTAACATTCTTGGAATTCTTCGTTTGCAGTTTGCAGTTCTTAAGTAGAGCACTGCTCTTTTCGTTTCTGCACTTGACTTTTCCCTCCACCCCCAACCCATTCCCCCGGAAAATTCCAGCAATCCATTGTTCTGCACCAAGATGCAACTTGTGAGGCTCACTCAATGCGGATTCCTTTTATACACTGATGATGGCGTAGTTGGTGGATTCAGACATTCCAACGAGAGCATTTCTGCAAGCCATAACATCTTTTTCTGCTGAACAACCTACGCAGTAGGGACTGCAGGCATTCCTTTTAAGGGTTCTTGAATACCTAAGCAGATTCTCTGGTTATTCTTTGACGGGGCAATTTCTTTTCAATCTCTAAGTATCCCAAATTCTTACATTACAAAAGAATTATCAATTGAATCATCTGGGTAGATTTATCAATGCATCTTTCATCTCAAAATCCTTTAAAACTAAGAAATGTAGGTGTGTGTGTGTTTATATATACACATTTATATACACACACACGCACATATATATATATATATATATATATATTTAATATATATTTGTTAAACAAGCTTCCAATTATACATGTGTAGCTAAATATGACTGACAAAGAACACTTTACTAATTTTCATTAAATTTTCCTTGTTTCCGCAATCTGATTAAAAATCAGTCCATTGTATTAAGCCAGATATGTGTGTATGAATATATATATATATTTATGTGTATATATATATATATATATATATATATATATATATATATATATATATATATATATATATATCAATCAAGTTTTGGTGATTCTAAATGTGATAAAATCTTTTTAATTATTTTACAAATTTTACTGGAATGCCACTGTTGTTCAATTACTGGTTTTATTAAAAAGTGTCTGATCTTGTTTTAATGGAAGAGTCCATTTTTTCAAATTATGAGTAGGAGATATTTTTCTCTGCAAAATTGTCACCTTCAACTTGAAGACTTCATTGTTATGGAGAGAGAAACTCACAATGTTAATGGGGTTGATTTATAATCAAGATCACATACTTGAGTAAATATGGTAATATCAATTAACCTTAACCACAAGTGGCCTGCCAGACCAACCAACCAACCAACCAACTGGGCTACATATTCTTCTCTCTTTACTCTACTCATTGCACGTTTGTATCACTGGCGCTTTTGGTCACATTTTTTGGGTAACAACCTTGAAAATTTGTATGAGTAGGCACCATCAGAAACTTTTTATTTGTTTTAACAAAAACATGCTTTTTTTGGACTGACAATGCCCAAATCTTGTTCTGGTATTTTTTTAAAGATAATTTTAGATGAAAGATCTGTTTTCTTTAGATAATTTTAGATGATTAGTTCTGGTACATTCGTGGGCTATGATGATTCATTTATGCGAGGTACAGATATTGAAAATTATTATTAGAACAAAATTTCATTTTTGATCTCATTGTTCGTGCTGTTATTACTGATTTTATATTAGCATTTTTGGATATCAAAAAGATTAAGACTTAATTGACGTTAAGCCCTGAAATTATGGAACATGACAGAAAATTATGAACTGAAAAATCATTGGCTTAATTATTTTGTGACAGAATGATTTGATTTTTAATGTGCAATTGTAATCAAGGATCTAAACAAAACATAATTAATTAACAAGTCTGGTTAGTCACTCAAAAACTCTAATGTAACCAATGTCTTTTGACTGCTCACTGTGTTGAGGGTGATCAATTCAAAGATTTGAAAAAAGGATGATCGATGATTTTACCTCTCTCGACTTGTGTGGGACAGTAATCACTAAGAAGTCTAAAAATTTTCAAAAAAACAAACATGAATGCTGCTGGACACAAACTAAGGGACAAAATAATTATAATCTTACATTTTGAATTGAACTCATCTCCCTAAAAATTTATGGGGGTGGTGTGTTGAAGAAAATAAAAAAATTCTGTTTTGACTAGACATACTAAGTAGTGAATTTTTAAATTTTCAGCACTCTAGCTCCATTGGTGCAGCTTGCACATGTGATACATAGATAGCCAGCCTGCTAGCCAGACTCACTTGAAAATTGGAGAAACCTATGTTAACAGTTTTGGTTGATAGTTTCTAATAACTAATTAGAATTAAATCCATAAATTCAAACTTTTCCATTTGCACGCATTAATCTATTGTACTCATAGATCATGTGAAAACACAAATTAAACTAGGTAATTTATCGATGCTAATGAAATTGGAAGAGCTATATGTTGAATCACCAACCCGACTAAACAACAAAAAACATACTCGCCAGGTATTCTTATCTTTTCACTCGTCTATCTCCCTATTTCAGTGCTCCTGGTCACCCTTTTTTTTTCTTTTTTCTTTTACATGTGTACTGTGCCACCATCTAAAAAAAGCCTTTTTATTTTTTCTAAATTCGTTTTTTTGGCTTGTTTTTTTAGAGGAGGCTTGATTTACAATAATAATCCATCATGAATGGATGCATTTATTTAGCCACTACCGTGATGTATAGTGTTATGATGTTTAGGCATTTGTAGAAAAGCTTGGTAAGAGAGAGTATATATGGTTTAATTTAAAAAAAATAGAAATTTCATCCTTTTATGTCCCACTGGTTGTATAACACCTATTCCTATTTAAAATCGACAATGTCAGTCTGTTATGTGTTAGCGCCTTTGATATCACCAAGCCAATGTATTGCTCTATGTAAACTTGTATGTCCAAAAGTTTGGTTAGGGTAGGTGGATTAGTAAAGACTAAGGTGACAGAGAGATAAATGTAGAAAGTAGGGGTATTATGACAAAATGTAACAACTAGGCCACAGTAATTAATTTTTAGGCAGAAGTTTCAATATATTCACTTGTTTTTCTGTCTCTTTGGTTGCTTTTCCACACAATGCCTCCAAAAGTTCTCAATAAATTCCAATGATATTTTCTGGTAGGGTGGGTGTGAAATAGTCTAAGGAAGATTTTATTAAATTTAGAGGCAGATCTAGGAATTATTTTTTAATCAGGAGATATTTTAAAATTTTTCCCTTGTATATATATGTTTTCCCTCAGGCCTGCTTGTTTGTCCACACAATATCTCCAAAAGTTCTCAATGGATTTCATTTCAGGCATATCCAGGAATTTTTTTTTGATTGAGAGATATTTTTTCATATATCAAAATTATAATCCAAAACTTAAATGGAAATCGAATCTTACTATTATCTCCCCAGCATCGTAACTATAAATGAACTGGTTTCCATTGTTTTTGGTTAATGCATGACCTTGGCAGAGGCATGTACTCTAAGTACTTTCTTATTTATCATGTATTGACCTAGAAACAGGATTTTGAAAATCCAATTTTTATGATTGATCCCCCCAACACAGCATGCTTCCAGAAGATGACACATGACAGTTTTTATTGAGTGACTAACCAGACCTGTCTTCAAGTCTTGTTTCATCTATCATTTCTTGCTTTTTCTTCCCAATGTTGTTCAGACAATTGAACCCCTTCTTTGTCTACTTGATGTTCTTGATATCCATTCTTCAGCCTCTGTCGGATGTACATCTTGTGAGGAAAGAAAAAAAAAATGTGATTCCTAATATCTGGCTATTAGAAACTATCGACCCAAACTGTCATAAAAAATGTCAATATAGGTTTCTTCAGTTCCTAAGTTGGCCTTGCTGACTATGTATGTATCACACGTACAGGCTGAACCAAGGAGCCAGAAGACTGAAAATTTAAACATTTACTCCTTATTGTGTCTAGATAATCTTTTTTTCTATTTTTTCAAAAAATTTGTTCTTTCAAAATTCTCTCCCTGAATAGTTTTTTTCGTGAGTGGCTCAATTTGCAATGTAAGTTTGCCCTAAATTGATCCCTTAGTTTGTGTCTAGCAGCATTCCCACTTGTTTTTTGAAAATTCACTGCCCAACAAAAGGTGATATAAGTAACTTATTTATCGATCACCAAATTTTTTAATTGATTTCCCTTACACGGCATGTTGCCATAAATCTTGGGTCACGTGTCGGTATCAATTGAGTGACTAACCAGACCTATATTATTTAGATACGTTGACAGCTATGATGGTGATCAGGAACAAACTCAGTTTTTTTTTTTGAACGTTCAGATATAGCGACCTTAATCTCAAGAATAAATCTCCTAAGAATTTTCGAGGATGAAAAGGAGGAGCTCGAAAGTTCTCGTCCTGGAAATTCTTGTTGTCTCACTAATGAATGCTGCGATCGAATGATGGGAATGAAAATCACAAAGAAATCAGAGAAAGAAGAAGAAGAATGAAAAATGGATGGATCTTGAGAGCTTCTTCAAGCATGAAGTATAGCAGCTGCATCAGTTGTCTCTCTGCATTATTGTAATTATTGAACTAATTCATAAACAATGAAACCAAACAGATGGGATAAAGAAAACAAGAAATAAACAACTGGAGTGAGAGAGAGAGAGGAAAAGAAATGGAAAAGGGTTTAGGGTCAGGCAGTGGCATAGCTGAGGAGTGTGGGTGGTTTATTTGAAAGTACCCACCCGCCCCTGGGCCCCCAACTGGAATTTTTGAAAATCCTAGTTCACTTAGTGTATTTCGGTTGGCATCATTATTATTATCATTCTTCTTCTTCTACTACTACTCAAACAACAACAACGATAATAACAACAATGATAATAATACATTGGAACAAGACTGTCTGCTGCAGGGTCAAACTCCACTCCTGTTTCAACTGAAGATGATTACTGCCACTTTTACTGATATAAACAGAGAGAAACTCACACTGTCGATGGGGTTGATTTAAATTCAAGATTGCATTGTGCTTGAGTAAATATGGTAGTATCAATTAACCTCGGTCCCACTAGTGGTCCGCCAGACCAACCAGCCAAGTGGGCTACATATTCTTCTCTCTTCGCTCAACTCTTACTAGGATATATTTGAACAAGATTAACTTCTCTAGTGTCAAAATCACTCCTACTTCTCTTCCGTCAGAAGATGATCATTGCCACTTTTGTATTGCATCTATAAAAAATGAAATATTATATTAAATATAATTTTTTTGTATAATTGTATTTATTTATTAGAATGAGATAAGCTCTATATGATATATTTCTGTTAATATCTAAGACTTGTCGATTTAGCTCTGTCAGCAAGACAGCCTCTTTACAGTCAGTTGGTCGTGAGTTCAAATCACTGTTAGGGAATATGAATTTTACATGTCAGTTTACACTAATTTTGGTGAGGATTGTTCTTGTTGGTTTTTCTTGTTGAGATAGAAAAATATAGACAAGTCCAGTCTGGGAGTTGGACAACATACATGAATTGTCTCAAATGATAACACAACCTTTGGGGTTGTTTCTCACTAAATTATACAGTAGTGAATGTCTGTTTATTGCAAATTTTTATCAAATCCAACTAGATCTTGGAGGGGGTCCCTCATGGAGCTGAGTGACCCCAGGTCCCCCAAATCTCTAGCTACAACAGTGGGGGGGGACAAATCATAAGTTGGGGAAAATGATGATTGGGAAGAAAAACTAAGGAGAGAGAGGAAGAAAAGGAAGAAAATAGAAGTAATAAACAGATCTGGTTAGTCACTCAATAGAAATTGTCACACAGCCACAATCTCACATATGATCTCTGGGAATTTATCATGTTCAGCAGTTGTCTGCCATTCTTGCAACATGTCCAGCCCATCGCCACTTGAATTTTCTAATGGATTCTATGATATCTTGGACTACTGTCTTTTCTCTAATATACTCTGCTGTCTTCTGATCTCTCCTTGAGAGGTTGAGCATGATTTTCTCATGTGTATGTTGCATGGTCCTCAGTTTGAGGGTCAATCTTTTGGTCAGGTTCCATGTTCAACCTTCCAAATATATCAAAAACCATCGACCAAAAATGTCAACATATTGGATTAATAAAGATCAAAGAGGCCCTGCTTTGGGGGTGTAATGATTTGTAACTCTCAAATACAATATTGTTCAATACTTTTTAATGTTTTTTTTATTGTACCTGGAAAATTCATGAAAGTCTAGGTCACTCCTGGCGGGATGAATGGTCCAGTATTGTAGACATACATGATGCAGCTACTGTTTATACTTGTAGGTGTGAGCAGGGACATAGCTGGTGATTTGGGGGCGCAGAGGCTTTCTGCCCCCCCCCCCCAATTTATAGCAGTGGTTTCCATTGTTAGGATCCACAAAAAGTATTAATGGAGTCTGTGAGCTTATTCAAAGAGAAGACCTTTGCTAGAAATTTGAGACCCGGGATGGAGGTGGGGGTTAAGGCTTGGTTCCTTGAGGGGCCCTCTCCAACATTTAGTGAGATTTGTTATTGTATAATGTTAGTTGAAATGCTTTAGATGAACTACTATTCATAAAGCACCTGCCTCCATTGGAAGCCCCTCCCCCAGAGCTATGCCCCTGAGAATGTAGGTGAATAATCATCAATAAACATTTTATGAGACAAAAAAGCACTTACAATATAATTTTTATGTAGTATATATTGATATATACATCCAATGTTGTTCCCATCTCTAATATTTCATCTAATCCCGTCCGTAATACATAATTAAATTCAATAATTTAATGCTTCGTAAGATAAATATATATAAATTAACATAACAAATGGTTTAATCCCCATCTCTAATATTTCATTTAATTCTTATAGATTTACGCATATCAAGACGTAGACTTGTTAGACAATTCTGGCCTTTCATAGTTGCTTTCAAAGATGGCTGACACAGCTGGCGACCATCTGTGTAAGATCGCTGACTGAGACATATATCCTTCAATCTTATATTTATAAAGAGCACATTAAATATTGTTGCATAGTTTACTTTCTTTTTGTTGTGACATTTCTTAAGAAAATGGTCTCAATTTGATCCGGACTCAAGAGAATTATGTTAAGGCTGAAAATCCAAGTGCATCTATGAGTGTTCATATCCTTTAGGACGTTATTTACACAGAAGTTCTATGAAAGGAGTTATACTTATCATTTGGTACATCTACTTGACTGTGGTTTAATTTACTGGTACTGAAGAAGCTGCTTATTGTGATCACTTCTGGATGAGGTCTTTCAGATAACTATAACCGACTGATAACATTGAGCTAAGAATATAAATATTGGAACAATTTACATTCATTGTTATGCTTTTAGAAACTATCAACCAAAACTGTAAAGATAGGTTTCTCCAGTTTTTAAGTGGGTCCATCTGGCTAAGTATCATGTGTACAGGCTACACCATTAGAGCTAGAGGGCTGATGATTTTGATATTCAGTCCTTATCATGTCTAGAAAAAACTTGTTTTTTTTCTTCATCCCATCCCATCTAGGTTTGTAGTAGGGGACTCAATTTGCAATGTAAGTTTATGCTAACTTGATTCCTTGTTTGTTGAACATTCAGACTTTTTTTAGTGATAACTGCTCAACAAAAGGTGAGAGAAGTATCTTATTCATTGAATGCTGGTGGCACTTTGGATATTTGGGCAAAAACTATATGTATTTCAAGATGAATTTTTATTGTAGATATAGCACCCCCCATCGTAAATTCAAACACCTTCCAACCTGACACTGCAATATCAGGTGCATTGACCCACTTATTTGGTGAATATCAACTTCTTACAATGGCCAGTTGTCGAGTTGTCTCGATGTATACTTACACACATGGAGATTTCTCAAATCATAGTGAGATATACTCCTAAAATATCATATCGGATGAATATGTTGTTTAGCGACTTTCTGCCATTCGAAACAAAGATGACCAAAATCTTGTTCATGAAAATAAATGCCTCTCTACAGCGGTAATATGCACTTAGACCAAAAATGATGCGAGTGCTGACCTTTAAAGCTCTTGACAGTTAGGATGTATAACAATCCGGTCTGTAAGATTTCCAAACGCAGCACACATCTTTTCCTTGAAGGAAAGGATATGAAGACAAACTGGATCTGAGTTTATTAGAAACCAGCAACCAAAACTATCAGCATCAACACAGGTTTTTTCAGTTTTTAAGTGAGTCTGGGTAGTTGGCTTGCATTGGAATCCAATTTAAAATGTAACTTCGTGTTAAATTGGTTGCCACTTCAACATAGTGTCGCTCTCAACTATTGATCTAAACAGCCCGTTTAATTTGTATCTGAACCTTTGCTTTTCCATCAGGCTGTTCAGATCAATGGTTAAGAATGATGCTATTTGGAAGCGGTTAACTTATAGGTCGCAGGTTCAATTCCTGCAGCAGCCTCATTTTTCCCTAACTGTTTATTTCTATTTATACTGTATAGGCCAGGTGACTCATTCTTTGTGTACCAAACAGGAGGTTATTTCAAATAGTTTCAAATAATATGATGCATCAGATTATGTATCCATTTCTCAAAAATATATTTAGTAAAGCAATGTCTTAATAAAATGATACCAATATAGTACTTGTATACTTTAACATTGCTGTAATAAGTTATTAAAACATGAAAGGGGAGGAGACAAGAAAGTTTTAAATTTGTTTTTAAAAAAATAAATCTTTAGAAGCTTCTTTTGATTGATAATGTTTAAATGCAATGTGTGGAAATGATTTGAACAAGTTCAAAAAATGTTGCTTAAAACAGCAAACATTTCTAGGTCTTTCTCATCTAGTATTACACAAATTATCAAATGTTGTCTCGGATCGAATTTTAGATTTAAAATTGACATTAAAGATGTGCAAAGAATTACAGACATAATGATCAAAAATCAAAACGTGCTCAAAATGCAGTTAAATTAAAAAAAATTTTGGCGTAAAAACAGAACCTTTTCCTTTGCGTAGTACCTGTTGTTTGTTTTTGAGGTAAATTGAATATTTTAGTTGAGCACCGCCAGATTATCTTGCTTAGTATTTAAAAGTTTTATTTACAATGCATCGACAATAAAAATGTTAATACTGCTTTATCTGCAACATTTTTTGCCTCTTCTTTGTCGATTCAACATTTAAAGGTTGGATTTAAGCTTATCAAGGAATTGATCCATAAATCCACAACTTGCATTTAAAGAACAGGATCTATAGTTTTAATTTTTCTTTTTTTTTTAGGTGGCTTTGTTTGTGTATTGATTTGCAATACTTGTATTTAAATCAGCAGAATTACTTGGGAAGGGATTATTGTTATGGGAAACAGCATAAGTAATTCGCAGCTGACTGAAAACAATTGTACGACTTATTATGTAGGTATGCGAGGTGCGAGTAGCCAAGCGGTTAACTATACGGAGAATGGGATTGTTTAGCTGTGTTCAATCTCCTACTAGTTTGTGTTAATCATCATCAGCCTGTTAGCGTCCGTTGTTAGACATAGACCTTCATCAGGATTTGCCTGACCTCTCTGCTATGGGCGTTGCAGAGCCAATATTTTTTTTAACTTGTTTAGTTTGTCATACCATCTTATATTTTGCTAGCCACAGTTTTGCATATGATCTCTTAGGATCTGTGTTATGATTTGTGATGTCCAGTGGTGGTCAGCAATTCTTGCGACATTACTAGCCCATTGCCATGGTTTTCAGTTTTCCAATGACTCCTGTTTCTTCTCTGATATACTGTGCTGTTTTGTGATCCCTCAGTGTGATGTTGAACATAGTTCTTGGTTTCTGGGAAAGGCATATTTCACCCACCCCCCACTTTACCAACACGTCTTGGCAGGGTAAGGCCCATCACCATTGTGTTCATCTTAGTCGTTTTTTTTTTTTTATCACGATTTGGCTGTTGTACTCTATGGCTTTCTACGAATGTATGTCTTGATCAGAAACATTGTTAGAATGTGAGGACATCAATCCCATTGATCTGATGATGGGCTGACCTTATGGCTCTGTCTATGTCAAGTTAAAGAAGTTTCTTGAGTTTTCAAGTTGGTCCAGCTGGCTAACTATGCATGTATTATGCATACAGGCTGTACCAATGGAGCCAGAGGGTTGAAATTTTTGACATTTACTCTTTATTATATCTAGAAAATATGTTTTTTCGTTATTTCAAAATACCCTCTCTGGATATGGTCTTAAGGAGGGGTTCAATTTGCAATGAAAGTTTATGCTAAATTGGTCCCTTAGTTTGTATTCAGCAGCATTTGCCTTAGTTTTTTTTTAAAATTCAGACTTTTTTTTTAGTGATCACTACCCAACACAAGGCAAGAGTAGTGACTTATCCATTAATCACCCCTTTTCCAATTGATCACTCCAAAAAAATGCATGCTGCCAAAAGTTGTTCATCATGTGATGGTTTCTGTTGTGTGACTAACCAGACCTGTTTTTGAGAGTTAAGGGGTTGTCATTCAGACAATGTTTTTCGATCAAAACATACAGCTGAGAGAGGCCATTGAGTACAACTGCCTAAACGTTTTGTTAAAAGAAGCAATCAAGATGAAAACTAATGTCCGCAAGAAATCTCCGCTCTATGATAACTTCTCATCTCAAAAATTTAGACAGAGAATTTCTTTACTCTTAAATTCATGAACTGTTTGAAACCGCTTCTAAAAGCAGTGGAACTCTTCAGTAAATAGGATTTTGAAAAATACAACTTTTTTTGTTAATCGAATAAAAACAAGAACCATAAGTTCAATGATACATCCACCATCCTTACATCCATATCTGTGATTGTAATCGGATTCTAAGCAAAGTAGCAGTACTAGTTGTGGTAGAAGTGGCAGGAGGAAGATGCTTCACCCAAAAATCTGTTTATCAGAAAAAATGATTAGTAAATTTAACATGGATTAAGTGTACAATTTTTATCAATACTTTGTTCAGCATTCTTAGCGTATAGTTATTTTTTTTGATAAACAGGCTTTAAATAAGTATATGTAATATTTTTAGCTATAAAGTTAACTGGAAATAAAAAAGTTCAGCCATTTTTTAAAACAGTTTTTGCTATCAATAACATACAATATTTGGCAACACTTGGAAAACTAATGCTTGACTGATCACCTATTGATCAGAATAGATGTCCTTTTAATGATGTCACACATTCTCCTTCCTCTTTCTGTTATTTACATGAATGGAACCATCAGACTGACTAACGAAAAAGCATCTAATACAGATGAACATATCTTGAAAAAAATATTTTTGAAAATTATCTGAAGGTGCTTGGGAAGTAACTCAAGAGTTATTCCTTCTTATTTGAGACTTGAATTTTTTTTCTTGAATGTTCAACTTACTGTTATTCCTCCTCTACAGGTTTATATTTAGTGCTTTCACTTCACCTCTCCGTACTTTTCCTTTTCGATTCCAGTCCAAACAGCCATTAATCATTTTGCTTATTTCCCATGGTATTCATCTTCTGAATCTTTTTATGTAGACTCTAAGAGAATTTTTCTCCTTGTGTTACGTCAGCTCTGTAAAATCTACTTACCCAATGTGTCACCTGGTTCGGCTGACACATGTGTTATTATAATTTGTTGTTTTCACTTTCTGTGTCTGCACCTGGCTTTACATCTCCATACTTATGTGTCTGTGTATGTCATTTTCATTACCATTATCTACCATTATCTGTCTATGTAACTGCTTCCCGTATGCACTTATGTTACTGTCTACATAGGGCGGATCCATAAGATGGTAGCCTGACACATAGATCAAAATTCAGCTCTTACCTATTTTCATGGGATGATGTTTGATCAATGCGATTGACATCCACCACTGAATTAAGTGCATTGACGAGAATGGAGATTATGTTGAAAAATATTTTTGGTGTCAGATAAGTGCTTTTTTTTGTTTTTTTTTTGTTTTTGCATCATTAGGCTATGGACTTATCGATGTACTTTGTTCAGTTGTTGGGTTATTTATGCAGAAGCTGTATTTTATAACTCTCTTCATTGAGCTATGTATTGAATAGTTTCTCTCGTGCTGGGTTTTAGTACTTTCTAGAATTGTAGACGAGAATTAATTTCTCAACAATGCTACATGACCCACACAGATGTTTGGGATCAAATGTAGAATCAAGACCTCAAAATTGATTCAAGTCAAAAAAGCAAATTTTCAAAATAATCTATCAAAATTGATTTAATTAAAATGAAGATGAAATGTAGAATTCGGATTACATTAATTATATAAAAGAATATAATCTAGAAATAGTACCACAAAATTTGAAAAAACTTAAAAATAGAATCATCGTAGCCACAAAAATGGCCTGCTTGACTAACCAGCAAAGTAGGCTACAGATTCGTTTCTCTTCACTTGTCTGCCGGTATGTGTCTCCGGACACTCCTGGTCATATTTTGGGGGCTACAAATTTGAAAGTTCGCATCAGTACACCACTAAGCACCATCTAAATACTTTTAAAAAGAAAATTTTTTCCACAAGAGTGCTTCCAGGGATCTCTATGGTCATTTCGAACCAACAATGTCCTAATCTCGTGCTGATATTTTTTTTAAAGATAATTTTAAATAATCAGTTCTGGTACACACGTGGACTACAGTGATTTATTCATACGAGTTACTGATATGAAATTAAATTTTGATTACTGTGTAACCTGAAAATTTGTGCTTTTGACTTGAATCTATTTTGGGGTCCAGATTCTACATTTGATCTGATGTTTTGACGCTAGAGGAAATATTTGTATCTTCTGTCTATTTACGTAATGTGTGTCTAATGTGTTTCATATGTTAACTATTCACTATCTCGAATGAATTCGGGCATGCATCATATCTATTTTAAGGTGTTCTGTTGTGTATGAATTCCTTCAACAAAGTATCCAGCCATTTAATATTAACAAAAAAAATATATACATATATGCATACCACACATAAATGAGTTACCATACCTTACACGTGTATCAGAACTAATTATCTAAAAATTATCTAAAATAATCAATCTTTTATCATTGTTGGTCCCAAAATGACCATCATCATCATCAGTCTCTCAATGTCCGTCATTGGACATAGACCATCTCCAGGATTTGCCACACTTCTCTAACATGGGCATCGCGGAGCCAGTACTTTCTGAATTTGTCTAGTTTGTCTCTCCATCTAATACTCTGCCAGCCTTGGTTGCGTATGTGATCTCTGGGGAATCATGTTGTGAATCGCGTTGTCGATCAGTTGTCTGCCATTTTTGCAACATGGCCAGCCCACTTCCAAAATGACCATAGAGATCTCAAAAAGTACCTTTTTGGAAAAAAAACAAATGTTTTTAGATGGTACCCAGTGGTCTACTCCTGCAAATTTTCAAGGTTGTAGCCCCCGAAGTGTGACCAAGAGCGCCTGGACACAGATACAGACATGGACACACACAGATGAGCAAGGAGAGAAGGATCTGTTGCCCACTTGGCTGGTTGGTTGGGCAGGCTGGCCATTTGCAGAGCGATAACCTATCTAGGGCAATGGCCCCTTATCCCCCTCTAGAATACCCCTCTTGGGACCTCACCCAATGTTTCTTTCATTTTTAAAAACCATCTGCTAAGTCCTCTTCATCATTGGCTCCTTCGTAGGAAATCTTTTCTCTTTCAATGGCAAAAGGTCAGGAGTTGCAGGTAGCTATATCTGGACTGTAAGGGGGCTAACTGACCCGGGTGATGTGATGTTCTGCTCCCCCTCCCACTGAAAAAAAACAAAAAAAACAGTCCAAGTATGGAGAATCGTCTCTATCATCATGAATACGATGGTCTCACCATCTCATTCATTGCCGACTGAGTTACCAAATGGAAGAGAGTCTGTTCATGCATGCGCAGTAAGGTTCCTCCAACCCCTGCTCGAGTAGCATCAAGGACGTAAAATCGGTTCTCGAAATATTCAAAATAGCCGAATACTTTGCTGACAAACGTGGTAGAAAACTTTCTGTCTCATTTTTTTTTCACTAGAGTAGCCATGCCCTCAAAAATGATGGTTCGTATGAAATATATGGGAACACATTGCAAGGAATGCAACTCTTTTATATTGTCATTAGGTAGGTCCAGTCCCTTTCGTAACAATGTTTATTCAATTGATTTGGAATATTACAGAGAATAAATAGATATACAAATACACGTGGTTATTATTATTATTATTATCATCATTATTATTATCATTATCATTATTATTATTATTACAGCAACAATAATAATAAGACAATGAAGGTGCTGATGATGATGTCTTCTTATCTCTTCTCACGCACATGCGTACGATAGCTACGCACACAAATCGCCTGTGTTACAATGTCTATACAACAGTTGGCTGATGATCTTTCTCTCTGCCCACCTGGGGAAAAGTCAATCAGGTGTAGAAGGCACTTCATGGAAAGACCAGAAAAATCGTCCAGTTATCCAAGGGTCGTAACTCCTCATATTTCTATCTTGCCGTCGAACTCTCTCTCTCTGAAATACATTTCTCATTCATATCGAAATTACTTTCTCCCCATCCCCCACACCTCTTGTTGCTCATTCTTATGTGCCACCCGTACCCCCCCTCACACACACACACCAACTCTACCATCGCTAGACGCATCTTCTTCATCTCCTACTGCTGTCACGTCCGTTGCTCTTCCACTCATCAATAGATCAATGATCAGAACAGCATCCTCTTTACTGACTACTGATGATGGACGATTGATTACTCACAAAATGGGGGAAGGGGAAAGGGTAAGAGTGAATTAGAGGGAGTGTGTGATCGAGAGAGTGATTAAGAGAGGGTATTATAGAGGGTGATAGATTAAGAAAGTGTCGTTAATAGAGAGTATGATAAAAGGTGAGGGAGTGATTAAGAGTGCGTGATAGAGGGTGATGGAGTGATTAAGAGAGTGTATTATAGAGGATGATACAGAGATGATTAAGAGAGTATTACTGACGGTGATAGATAGATAGATAGTGAGGGAGTGATTAAGAGAGTGTGATAGATAGCGAGAGAGTGATTAAGAGTTTGTGATAGACAGTGAAGGAGTGATTAAGAGAGTGTGTAATAAAAGGTGAGGGAGTGTAATAGCGAGCGGGTCAGTACCGAAAGTAAGAACGAATGACGGAGAAGAGAATTAAAAGAGAGAAAGACAGACGGGCGTAAAGAAAGAACGAGAATCAAAGACTGGGAGGGGTTACAGAGACCGGATCAGAGAGAGAGAGAGAGAGAGAGAAAGACAGACTGGATGACAGAAAAGTACGAGCGTTATACATTGGATGAAAGAGAGAGAGAGAGAGAGAGAATGCGTGAGTGCGAGATTGAGGGAGAAAGAAGAGAAACGATGTCAAGAGAGAGACAGAGAGAGAAAGTGAAAGTGTAGAAAAAACATGTGTCTATTGAGCGAGTGGGGGTGAGTTGAAATGGATAGAAGAAGAAAGGAGGAAGAAGATAGAATGGTGACTAGTTCATCAGAGATGGGGGGGTTATATTGAAACTGTAAGACTAAAGACTGGGTGAGTAACGGGGGTCGGTGAAAGTGTAAAGAAGAAGCAATGAGTTGTGGTGCCGTTTTAGAGATTAAAAAAGAAGGAGGACCAGAAAAAAACACACACAATAACAAGGAATTATGATTGATGAGATTTGGATGATGTTCAACATTAACGTAAGAAAAGATATTATTACGAGCAATACAGCTGGAAATTTGACATGACATTCGCCGTGTTTATATTATTGCGTTCTCCCTTTCTCGCACCGTCGAACAACATGTGTACTGGTGAGGTAGTGTTTTAGTACCAACACTGTAGTAAAAACTACTAGTAAGTAAGAAGTGTCGTTGTAGCACTACTTTTTGGTAGTAAGTGCTGAGGTTGTTTATATTTGTCTTTCCCTTTTTAAAAAAAATTCTTTCTTATCTTTTTTTGGGGGGGAAAATGGTTGTGAATTTCGTCTCCAATAGTAATTCCTTTGGACTGTGACAACGACACGGACTGACTAGATATATGATGGAGGTGATGACAGTGATGTGAAACAAAAAAGTAAGACGTTGTTTGGAATAATGATGATTTAAGAAAAAAACTCCAAAAAACAAAACAACGTAAGGAAATTACCATACCAAAGAAGCCTGGTTTTCATTTTACCAAAAAAGCTGGCAACAGAAAAGACCGGTAGTTGAATACGTCATATATAACTTCTTGAAAGCGGAGAGAAAAAAAAATAATGATCTTTCTTTCAGAAAGAAACAAGTAAAAAAAAGAGATGATGATGATGACGAAAACATCGAATCTACCCAGAAGAAAAATACACGTTCTTTTTTAAGCCCGTCATTATGACTTTTACTTTCATAAACCAACAAGCACTTATGTGATTATATTCTCCAGCAAGTGCTTCTCTCTCACCAGCTCATCATCATCGTCGTCATCATCATCATTTTTAAAAACATCGACGAAATCCTTTTTTTTTTTTCACCTTTAATCATAATTTACCACTTTTCACGACTGGGCCCTCAACAACAACCTTCCTAACGACATGTATACAAGGGTAAGTCTAAATGATGTATTGTATTGTTCCATTTGCATACTAAAAAAAAATTACTAGACTGCTGTTGTAGTTTTTATATTGATCTCAGTGACACGCTGTCTATTGTTTATATAAATCATTCTAGTACTATTTACAGTAACAGTAGATACTAAAACTGGATGTTTTGGAAAAATTTCGAAGACCTGTTCAGTGCATTATAGAAATTGTCAGGCAAAGAACAAGTGGGGGTACCGGTTAAAAGAAGTATTATTCCTTAAAAAAACGGTTACCTTTCTTGAGAGGAAGATGTAGTTATCATTGTGTGTATTATTGTTTTACTTACTAATATACCCGTGCCTCAAGAAATGACGACATTTATGGAATTGATATTTTGTTAAATCTTAACAAATACTTTTAGTAGAAGGTTTCAAGTAAAAAAAAAGGTGGATATATACGAAAACATTAACGTGTTTTCTGAATGCTGATATAAGTTTCGTTTCGTTCATGGTCTACTGAAATGTTTTTGTCTGGTTCATTTCATTTTTACAATTGGTGTACAGTATAAGTCATTACAATATATGATGGGGTACAGAATTGATACAAACAAAGCAATAACTACACCTATAAATACCAAAACACGTGGCATATCATCGACTACTGTCTATTTTTTTTAATTACTTTTATTGACAAGAAGGGGGTCTCCTCTTCTTTTCTTCTATTTTTTTGTGACGTCTTATCAAAAAATTTCGATTACTAACAACTAACATTAACAAAACTCTCCATCGAAAACAAAATGATAAATAAAGGAATCACAACTATCTCTGTCCCAAACAACAATTGTTACAATTAGGACTAGAAATGCCCTAACAAATGCGACGGAAGTAGCATTTACTGACGAGAATTATTATCAATTAATAATAATGATAATAATGACAATTAAAAAAAAAAGGGGGGCATGTTTGCTCACGTGATTACCTTAATCGTAATTCATACTCGAGTGGCTAAAGGAAAAAAAATCAATGCTAGTTTTTCAAAAAGCTGTTTTGTTTTTAGTTTTCAAGAAAAAAAAAAGCATGTCTCGTAATATGAGATAAAAACTAATCACCACCCCCTAAGAAATTACTAAGATCCGCTCCAAGAACTAAGATCCCCACTTATATTGATAATAGATCATTAAATAGACAACGTATATATTGTTTACTTCCTCATTCTTTACACGACCAATTGTTTTTAATGCGGAAACGTACCACGCACCGGTCCACACTAGCTTTTGTTATTCCTTTCTCAAACAATGTTACACTCTATTTGTTTTTAAAAGGAATTACATCACCGCAGGATATGCTCTGTGTTTTTCATATCCGAAGTGTTGTCTCAATTACCTCAAATCCGGTGAATTTTAAACCTTATAAGTACACCGAGAAGAAAAAAAAATCTATTTATAACAGAGATGCCAAATCAGTTATTTTTCGGCTAGATCAAAGCAATTTTCACTTTATTTAGCCGATAAAAATCAGCGATGGCTAATTGCCTGTCCATAAAAAAAAAACGATTTTAGCCATTTTTGAAGCTTTGTCAAAGTAAATCAAACTACGTAGGAAAATATTTTTTAATTATCGATTAACCAGATTTTAGCCAAAAGTTTTGCTTTGACAATATTTGGTGTTGGATACTATTTTTTTTTCAGCAAATCCACAACCAGTCTGGTAAGTTTGAACCGAAAGAAAGACAGATTTAGCCAAATTTTGAAGCAGTTTTAGCCGGATAAATCAAATTTTAGTTGGCAACACTGATAGTTGCAGTGTGTACACCAAGCACATTTCCAGAGTACTTGCTACAACAAATGCGTGATTCTCCTTCTTATTTATATTTCAGCCTTGCTTTGAATTTTGGTGGTATTTTGTCTTCTGTTAGTTTTCAAAATATTCAGTGTAGTGTACGGTTTGTAAAGCTCAGGTTTTGTTTTTGATGACGTGAAAAAATTTGTGCTGATGTCTAAGAACTTCTTTAGTGAGATGTGGATTTTTAACATTTTTCTATTGGTAATTCTTGGCTAGACGCGTCCTAAATACAGTAGCATACGAAGGACTCAAACAATGGTTAAAATTGGCTATATATTTCTACAGGTTGCTTTAAGAATGACTAGATTTAATTTCCAGATAACTGTTTGCAGAAAAATAAAATAAAATGTTATGTACACTCTCCAAAAATTCATACAAAGGCTCCCAAAGGTATGATTAATAATCATATCATGTATTAATGAAAACACAATGGAAATAAAGATAACCGGTATTATTTTTAGCTATAAAGTTATCTGGAAACAAAATCTAGCCACTTTAAAGACAGTCATTGGAAAAATCTTGTCATTCTTAAAGCCTTTCTTATGCTACCGTATTTCAAACTCATCAAACCAAAGATTACCACATTTTTATTTATTTTAGAGTGAAAAATGTATACAAATTCTTTTAAAAAAATCATTTAATCTGTTGATTGCTCTACAAATTATTCAGGTAATCTATTCCATAGTTTTACCACTCTATTGCTAAAAAGGAATTTTCTGATTTCTAATCAATATTGTCGGTAATTCATTAATGTGAATACCACTGTTTCTTGAAGCATTTTCAACAGCTGGCACGCACGGCATTTTTTTTTTTTTTGTCTTTACGCACAGATAATTCTCTACCGATGCTGCGGCTGACGATTAATCTAGTAGTTTTAAAATCCACGATGTCCAATAGATAAAACTAATCTCTTAAGAAGGGGAAGAAAACAAAAAAAAACCCACAACAGATAGGTTGAAAAAATGATTTAAGAAACTCTGACATGTTTTTCAAAGTTGCAGCTAGCTAGGAAAACGTGACAAATTTCAAGAAACTCTTTAAAGAAAACAGGGCTCAATGTATGGAAGTTGGTCCCAGTTGTAAATTTTCACACACTCGTTCACTCAATGTTTAAAACGGCGCGCAAATATCATCAACAGATCATCAAAAATTACACTTGTATCAGTGGAATCCCTCCACCCTTAAAGCTCATTCTCAAACTTGCAATTATGTTAGAGAATTATCAAATGTTTTTTTTTTTTATTGTGAACCTCTTACGACAGACGCTGAAGGCTGACAAAAAAGAAGAATATGTACTTGAATGGAACAGACAAAATATCTTAAGGATCTGATTTACAAAAAACTGTAGTAAAAACTATTCAGAACCTGCGAATCATACCTAGGGAAATCTTTGAAACTTTTGAATACAGGAAAAAACTCATGCTAAAAAACTTGACATGCTTCGTGAAACGTCTCTAGCAATTTTTGTTTCTTGTAAATCAAAGTGTATTTTTGCTCATCCAAATAGCGAGTATATTGACCATTGTGGGATATAAATTCTCTTCTACTTTTGGATATCAAATTGTTGCTCCTCCCAACTTGATAATCTTGGAAAAAAAATCCCTACCCGTCGCTCTTATTAAGACTCCCCCTGCTAATAGATTTTCTAGGGTCCATCTCTACTATTTCCTCCTAATAGTTGGAGAGGGGTGGACTACAGATTTGTCAAAATTTCTCTATGAGAAAACAACTATTAAACAATGCAAGGGGAGAACTTGGTTAACCAAGTCTAATTGTATCTGCCAATTTCAGCGATTTAAAATGTACCCCCAATGATTTTTCAGTTCAATTATTCTCTGAGTACAAAAAAAAAAAATTCTTGTTCGTGTCAATACTGAATGGTTTTTAGTTCCCATGTGACTATTCCTCCCCAACTATAAATCTTTCTCAAACGACTTAGTTTTGTTCAGGTCTTATTTAAGTGTGTCGGTGGTCATTATGTCCTACCACCCACCTCCGGCTTATTCCATCCACAGTCATTGTTCTGAAACCCCTGGCGATTAAGCATCCTAAAAGTATGCTTCTCGTAGACTGACGTCACTTGAAACTTGTGTATAAACAAAGCCTTAACGAACCGCCCCACTCAACCTCCCTTCCAAAACAATGAACAACTTTTTTTTCTATTTCTACGCAACTTTATTTTTATGATCCCCAGGGGCGTAGCTGGGTAGTAGGGCTGGTGCTATTTGAAAACACCCCGAGGCCCCAATAGGAGGGGTTGATAAAAAACGTTATAAATAGTAGTTAGTTCACTTACTGCATTTCTACTGACATTATACTGCAACTAATCTCACTTAATGTTGGAAGGGCCCCTCAAGGTCAACGAGTTGAGTCTGTAGAGCCACAAATCCCTAGGTAGACCTCTGATTCTTCTTCTTCTTCTTCGGGGAATGGGAAAATGAAATCATTTTTATTTATCAACTTCTTCATTCGTTCATTTTGAAGTTATTTTTCTTCCGAAAAGAACATAATGAAATAATGAGGTATTTTTCAATTCCCATGTGCAACACACACACACACACACACACATATATATATATACGTATATATATACATATATATATGTATGTATGTATATATATATGTATGTATACGTGTGTGCATATATATATATATATATATATATATATATATATGTATGTATGTATATATATATGTATGTATACGTGTGTGCATATATATATATATGTATGTATGTATATATATATATGTATGTATACGTGTGTGCATATATATATATATATATATATATATATGCACACACGTATACATACATATATACATACATACATATATATATATATATATATATATATATATATATATATATATATATATATATATATATATATAGGAAAGATATTACATGTAACCAATAAATTAAATATGACTTTAATCTTCAACACTTATTTCATTAAAGTATAAATCTATCACCGTAAATCAAATAATTTTTTTCTCGATCTTTCATCATCTAAATAGCAATTTCTGACCTCTAAACGCAACCAAAAACATCTGAAATGGCAACAACTGGTCCACATGTTCGGTTTTGTTCTGTGTAAATCCTCCTTCAACCACCACCATCGCTTCCCTCCCTCCCCCCGTCTTCCTTTTGCATCAACACGTGTGGTGAGTCACGCACTGTCTTCGTGTATCAGCAGCAGCAGCAGCAACAGTTCGTAAGGGTCAATGTTTTGTAGCTACTGTACAATTGATGATTTGACCTAATACACACTTATTCACTCCTGCATCAATGTTTATTGTTTATCCTTCAATATTTGAGTTGCACCTGGACGGATTACACGGAAAATAATAATCATTACCATCTAGTTTTGTTTACACATGTCGTCAGATGATGACAGCAGTATTCAAGTAATTTTGCAATTGCATTGTACTTGTAAAATATTTAAAAAAAAAATATCGTTGTGTTCTGCATTTTCTAGATTGTGTTTGACAATGATCCCCAATTTTTTTCATGCATTTGCTGAAAAATATATCACTAGTAAATAAGGGGTTATCAATTGAAAAATTTAAAAGAGAGGGTGATCAATGAATAAGTTACTTCTTTCGCCTATAGTTAGGCGACACCCCCCCAAGGAAAAACCCAACAAGCTTGAACACTGCTAGACATTAAACAAGGGACCAATTTAGCATAAACTTACATTGTAAATTGAAGCACCTCCTCTTAACCTAACTGGGGGAATTCTTGAAAAACAAAACAAAAAACGTTTTTTCTTGACATGAGAAGTAAATGTTTGAATTTTCAGCCCTATAGTCTCATTGGTTGAGCCTATGTGCTCAATACATACTTATATACATAGACTTCCAGCCAGACCAGTTTAAAAACTGAAGAAACCTATGTAGACAGTTTTGGTTGATGGTTTCTCATGAATAAATACGGGAGTCCACTCTATAATTAGAATTAGTTATCTTCCGTGACAAATGTTCGAGACAAAAAATATAGATGTACACACATCATATTATATAAGTAGATTACAATACATGATGATAACCTGACATTTGAATATCAAATGTCCTTTTGTTATTAAGACTTCAGGTTAATTTTTTGCTTGTATTTTTATGTGTAGACCTATAAATGGTATGTTTTGAACCTTGAATTGTAATGGTCAACCCGAAGCCTTGAATTTTCTTGGTCAATCCCAAGAATTTGTAATTGGGATTGAAAGAGTTGAATCATAGAATTTCTCTTTGTAGTCCTAAAAGCCTCTATGTAGGTTAATTCAATTCTGAAAATCTTTAGTCAAGAATTAAAACAGTTTTAAATGGAAAGCACTTGGAGAGTGCATGCCTCTGTCAATGCCATTGTCACTGAAAACTGAATGAAAATCAGTTCATATATAGCTACGATGCTGGGGTGGTAATTCTTCTAAAATTCCTGGGTTTGCTTTGAAATTCTTTCAATTATTCCTTAATCGATGGCCCACCCTTCTGCAAAATGTCATTGATATTCAGAGACAAATTTTGGAGATATTATGTGGACAAATATGAATGAATAATACATATACCTCTTCCAACTTTGTCGCTTGAAGTGATTAGAAAATAAATAGATTGCATTCAGTTATTTAAGATTTTTTATATTTTTAAAAAACAGAAACATTAAATTTCTTTATAGGTTCGAAAAAATTACTTTTAAAACGTTTCTGGTAATTTTTTTAGAATATGTTCATCTATGAATATAAAGTGTTGGTAAAGAAACATTAGTAATGTTGCTAATTACACAAGTGTTATATAACTTTCGTGATATGCCTATATCTCCCCCACCTCAAGCTGAGCTGCCTGAGTATTCCTGATTAGTTTTGTGATGCTAAGATTCGGTTCCTGACAATGTCTATTAAAAAAAAAAATGTATTATCTTAGGAAAACCAGATTAAAAGAGTTGGGCTGTCAAACGTTTATATGAAAGAAATACATAAATTCACATAAAAAAACCAGAAAAAGAACTGATTGTTCTGAACCTGTGACATTGTCTATACAATTTTCAACAGAATCTAACAATATCTTTTGACACTTGTTTCCTATTTTTTTACCAATTGAGTTTTCAGGTAAAAATCCCTATTAAAATAAATTATCATTGCATAGAAAATAAATCAAACAATATTGTCTGAAATGCAACACAATTCATTGTAAAATGAAAAAAAAAATATATATATATATATATATATATATACATATATGTATATGAAGTGTCAACATTGTATTGTCTGCTTTCTTCCTTTCTTTTTTGTACTTACTAGTTTTTTTAAAACTCAAGAATTGATTAAAAAAAAAGGAATAATATGATGTAGTATGATGTAAGAAAGAAAAAAAAATGTTTGTCTTTCTTTGCCCACTCTCTATATCATCTCTTTCTATCTTTGCCAACACTCTCTCTCTCTCTTATTATCCCCTCTCTCAATGAGATGAAAAACTCATATTTTTGGAATGCTGTCTATCTTTCTTTAACCACTCTGTCTTTGGTCACTCAATACCTTACAAATGCTGTTTATTAATTCAAATCCAGTCTTAACATGAAATTTTCCCTGTCCTTAGAGCTGTCAATAAACTTACATCTTGAAAATATATAAATGGTTGACTATTATTGATGACCTGAAGGCTCCTCTTTCATATTGCTACTATTCTTTCAGATAGGTGAGGACGTGACTCCTATCTCTAGTTTGACAACAACTTGCCCGCAATCCTGCTCTGTAGCAGAGAGGCATTGAGTACCATTTTTCAAGTCTTTGATATGATTCGGCTCATACCACCCAGTATTCCTAGATGGTCACTTTTCCAGGTAACGACTAGGTACGATGTGGCTTAGCTTGAATACTGGTCTGTCCAGTGCGATTTGACTGTGTTCACAGAAGAGGTAGAGAAAAATGACATATTCAAAACTGGATGAAGAATATTAATCAGAGCCAGATTGAGATTTTGTGGGCCCATGGGCTGCAGATACTGTTATAACACCCCCCCCCCCAAAATTTGAAAAACAGTTGAAGAAAAATCGAATGCTATTGCCCCACAAATGGCTGACCTACCAGCAAAGTGGCTACAGATTCTTCTCTCTTGTCCGTGTGTCTGAATAAGTCTCTGGGTATTTCTGGTCACATTTTTTGATACAACCATGAAAGTTGGCATGAGTACACCACTGGGCACCAACTACAAATGCCTTTTTCTAGTTTTCTTCTCAAAAGTGCTTTTTTTGGTCTCTATGGTCATTTTGGACCAACAATGCCTGAATTTTGTGCAGATATTTTTTCTTTCTCCAGATAATTTCAGATGAAGCCGTAATTGTTTTAGATAGTTAGTTCAGGTGCATGCACTGGCTATGGTGATTTATTTATGCAAGGTACGGGTATTAAATTTATCTTCACATGGCCAACAACAAGTAGTATTCCAACATTTGCCTTGCCTAATTTCTTGGGAAGAAATTTTCCAAAACATTAATATGTTCTTGAGAACAATTGCCATGAGATTAAGTCTGTTTCTCAGTCCATAACAAATCAATCAGAAAAAGTCAGACTGTTCATTATGTAGATAGATGTGACATAAGTAACTATGAAAGCTAGTCTGTTTTGTCACAGAGATACTAACAGAAAAGGTAAGACTGTTAAAGATATAGATGTAACATATGTAACTATGAGAACAAGTCTATTTTGTTAGGTAGAGGGAAACAAGCAGAAAAAGTCATTAAATTGGTAGGTGTAAGATAAGTAACTATGAAAGCACATCAGTTTTGTTGCAGACAGAGAAGAAAACAGAAAAAATCAGACTATCCATTTTATAGATAGATGTAACATAAGTATCTATGAGAGCAAGTCTTGCTTTGTTATGGATAGAGAAATAAAACAGAAGTCTGACTGTTCTTTATATTGATGTAACATTAGTAACAAGATGCTGATAATTTGTAATGTGAGTGAAGGTATTATGAATAGGTTGATTTCATTCAAAGAAGTCACGGAGCTAGTAAAAAGAATCGGGGGCTGTGTGGGATCTAGGTATAAGCTTAACCAGCGTTTCCCAACCTGGGTGATATCGACTCTTTGGGGAGCAACAGTGCAGAAAATGGTGGGTGTATTGAAATTTCCGTGGGTGGCGAATGATTTTGAGTATTTGAGTCTTCAATCACCAATAAAATATGAGTCAACTGCAACATTTTTTCAATTATTTATTTACCAAGCAGCACTGTGATATCACACATTATACAAACCCAATATGTCTGCACTAGCTGCATCTCTCAAGACACAGGTATTGCATTGATGATATCTAAGAGCGATATGTGTGCGCAAAACATTTGATGTTACTCTTCTACATTACTTTCATTAAAGAAACAGCGATAGCTGTTCATTGATAATTGCTACCCACAACAGACCAACTTAGACACGGTTGCTGGGTTTAAGTTATGCACATCTTCTGTCATTTATATATATCTATCTGGACTTTGCCCAGCCCCCACTGTTCATTGTAGAAACTTGAAATTTTACGCACACCTCTCTCAATGAGCAGGGAAAATGTTTATATTTGGTTTTTGAAAATTCCCTCTCTAAAATAGGTTTTTAGTAGGGGGCTCAATATGCAATCAAAGTTTATCCCAAATTGGTCACTAGTTTGTGCCCACTTGTTTTTTGAAAATTCAAACCTCTCTTAGTGATCACAGCCCAGCAAAAGGTGACAGAAGTAACTTATTCATTGATCACCATTTTTTTCCAACTTTTTTATTGATCACCCCTTATATAGATGGCAGTGATTCATAATCTTCCTTGAATGCTTGGTTGTTTTGTTTTATTAAGAGTGAGAAAATTTTCTGATATTCTTCTGAATATTAACTATACAGGTGGGCGGTGGTAAAACTTACCATATGAAAGTGGGCAGTGATGCTAAACAAACTACTGTTTAGGGCCTCACAATTTTGTAGGGACCTCAAAAAATTTCAGAATTCGAAAGGCTTATATGTTTCCCAGTTTTATGGAACTTTCTGGTATGAAGGGGCCTCCAAAGCATTTGGATTTTAACTTTACTAACAAATGAAACATATATTCGAACAAATCTTGATGATGAAAGAAGTAACAGATGAATAAATAAGTATGGATGAAAATAATTTAGCATTCCTGATAGAACCTAATCTAAAGACTGATCCTCCAACTGCACAAGACAACACAGTATATTAGGGAATAGACAGGGATATCATAGAGAGCATAGGAAAATACAAATGGCAATGGGCTGATTATGTTGCAAGATGCTGGACATCAACTCATAATGTGGGTTCCCAGAGATTACATGCAAAATTGTGGACGTCAGAAAGTAATATAGTATGAGCTTGATAAAACTCAGAAAGTACTGGCTCTTCAATGCCCATGATGGAGAGGTCTGACGAATCTTGGGGAAGGTCTTTGTCCAACGGACCCTGAAAGGCTGATCATGATTCTCTTTCAGCAAGTACATATTTTTAGATGTGTTAGCATCTATTGCGGCAATCGCCATCACTGACTGACGTAATGAAATCTTAATTACGTCCCTTGCTCAGTGTTGCCAATTTAGATATGGTTGAGTTATGTCCCTTGCTAAATTTTGCTGATTTAGATGTTTTTGGTTGTGTTGAGATGTCAGAAATTGCTGATTGGATGATTTTTAATGAAATTTGTAAAAAATGTTACGATCCGCAATGAGCCATATCTTTATTAAAGTAAGTGCTGAAGAATAAAATCAGATTTGATTTATTAATAATATGTAATTTATTTCCTAGAATCTAAATGTTTCTTGGTGTTTCAAGGTATCTTTTGATGCAATCTTATATGTATCATCCTCTTCATCATCAGTCTTTCAACGTCCGTTGTTGGACATAGACCTTCCCCAGGATTCGCCACACTTCTCTATCATGGGCATTGTGAAGCCATTGAGAATAAAGTTAGCAATACTGCCCTTGCTAGATCTTCATCCAAGAAAAGAACTAGCATGTCTATTGTTTGACTTACAAGGTTGTCACTTTATAATGGTAGTGGCTATGATTATGGAGTTGTTTATTCTAACTTAAAAGTGTGCTTTGAAATCTGGATGCATCTTGTCAAGAGCCTGCACTTGGGAAATCATATATTTGTGTTTGTGTAAACTGCCTGAAGTCTTGCTGAAGAACTCCAGTTCCAAATGTATTTGAAGATGAACTTGATATCTATGCTTCCCCTCCCCTTTGACTCTTAGATTCATAGATTGCTTGTAACTGCAGTGGAACTCTTCAATGAATAAGATAGAAAAAAATGGATGTCTATTGTGAATTGAATTAAAGAGAAACAGGTTTGGTTAGTCTCTCAGTTGGAACCGTCACACAACCAACGTCTTTCGGCTGCATACCATGCTAGGGGTAATCAGTTAAAGTAATGAATAAGGTTCTTTCTCTTGCTTTTGTTGGGCAGTGATCACTCTAAAAAGTCTGAATTAAAAGAAAAAAAAACAGACACAAACTAAGGGATCAACATAGCGTAAACTAACATTGCAAACTGAACTCCCTCTAAAAAGTATTGAGGGGGGGATTTTGAAAAAAATGTTTTTGTAGACATGTTCAAGATTTTCAGCCCTCTTGCTCTATTGGTGTGGTATGTACTCTACATAAGTACATGGCCAGCCAAACTTGAAAACCGAAAAAAAATGTTGACACTTTTAATCACCAAAAAGTGTAATGAGGTAACTTAACTCGAAAATCCCCCCCCCTGCATTTGTTGGTCTGTAAGACACAATTTTCTCACAAGTTAAAAAGAATTTAAAATATCCAGCTATATAATGAGCTTCTATGCTAATGATTCTGTTTATTTATTTATTTGTTTGTTTGTTTGTGCTCTAATGGGATTTACCTTCCTATTATGACACTACTGTAGAAATTGTGTCATAGAAACTCTTAAAGATTTCATGTCTGATCATCACACATTAAAACAGCTTGAGATGAGTTGAGACTTCAAAAAACCTTAAAATTAGGATACTTGAATTATTAAAAATAAATTACTTGATAAAGTAGCTTCAAGCTCTTAAGTGCCAATCCATACATGAATAACCCCGTCATTTCTGACAAGTATATTTTAGTCTTGTATCAAAGAAAATGCTACTTTTTTGTTTGTTGGTTTCTGTCATGCTAAAGCAGACAAAATGAGAGAAAGCAGGTAAAGCAAAGTGGATGTCTCTGTGTTGCCCTATTGTTTTAAAATCATTAATAGAAAATCGAGAGAAAAATTTTGCATTTTTCTGTTTGCAAAAAATACATTCAATACTAATACATATATTAGTATGATAATGATAAAATGAATAACCCTGTCAAAATTCTGTTTTCTGGCATTTTCTATGATCCAGCAATGAATAGAAAGTCCCAAAGTTACCAGATTATAGAGCTACAATTGCATTTGTATCAGTATTATGTGAAGAAGCATTAATTCAAAATTTGGTTTTATGATCTTCAATTGGAAACTGTCTACCAAAATTATCCACATAGCCAATCAGAATCACATAAAAACTGAAGAAACATGTGCTGCTCGTTCAAGCCTCAACAGTGGAGATAGGGCGCTGAAAATTCAAATAATTACTCCTCATGTCTAAAAAGAACTGTCTGGTTTTTTTTTTCAAATTCTCTCCCTCCTAGACATTTTTTTTTTTTTTTTAGAGGCGAGGTTCAGTTTGCAATCTTACCTTCTGCTAAATTGATCCCTTACTTTGTGTCCGCTTATTTTTATTTAAATTCAGGCTTTTTATTCTTTAATCCTCATGTCTAGAGAGAAAAAAAATTGGTTTTTTTTCTTAAATTACCACCTAAAACAAATTTTTCATTCAGGGTATTTCAATTTACAATGTAAGTTTATGCTATATTGATCCTTTAGTTTGTGTCTAGCAGCTTTGGACTGATTCCATCCCATCAAAAGATGAGAAAAGCAACTTATCCATTGGTCACCCCTTTTCCTTATTTTTTAAATTGATCATCCCCAACGCGGCATACTACCAGAAGAAGTTGGTCACATGACAGTTTCTTTTGAGTGACTGAATGGACCTGTTTAATTTCCTGTCAAATAGCATTTCCTGGCATTCACTGTTTCTTCAACTCTCTCACTTTCTCTCTCTCTGGTGAATTAATTTACTCAAATGAGCCAATCAGGAATCAATTCTCTGTTGATCTCTCCTTTTGATCAATGGCGAGATTTTATAACTCAAAGTAGAACTGTGAATCAAGCTTTTTTTTCCTCTTTTCCTGAGAGTTCTTGAGTCACTTCAAAGAAGATTTTGCTCAGTTGACCTGAGATTTTAAAAAATCAAATCCTCTTGTGTCACGACCATTTACCCAGGCATTCTGTGTCATCTGTCACAGACTTGAATACCATCCAGGCATATTCCATTGCTTTTATATCAAATGCAGGGCTAGCCCCAGGCTGTGGTGTAGTGACAAGGGGCAGTTTTCCCCGGGTGCAGGTGTGATGCGGTGCAAAATTTCCTCTGGTTTATAATGCCTATCAATTAATACTTATGCCCTGCTCAAGGATATAGCATAACTACCACCATATGCAGTCTTTGGCCCTGGGGGCTGAGAACTCTTACTATGCCACTGACCCTATGTAGCAGCAAGACAAGTGCGCAGGAGGGCGTCTCCTGTCATATGTCTGAGATAGGACTTTCTAAATGCAAATGGGAAAATCAAGCAGAATAAAAACTGTCAAAATAAGATGAAATTCTTGATCTGAAAAATTTCTTGTGGTGAAAAACCAAGAGAAACAATAAGCAAAGGAAATTCTCATGATCAACGACCAGCTCAATCAGACTTAGCTATTTTGATGAGATAAAGTGCTCTCTATAACTAAGGTGTTGAAAGAAAGGTAAGTGGGATGAGGCAAGGTTGTAAGTAAAATAAATAAGATTACACTAAGTGGACTGGGCCCCAAAGTTCAGCTTGACTGGAGCGCCAGGAACCGAAGGGTTGGCTCTGATCAAATGTATTGACACCTGACTCTTTGTGACGGCTTTCTCTTCTCTAACTTTTAAAATTTATTAAAAGGACATCAGATTCTAGTAATCTGACAAACATTCAAAAAGCTGTAAATAAGGGTATTTATTTGCATTTGCACTTGGACAGAATGTGGTTCTCTTTCTTATTTTGGAAACACTATGTACGGAATGTGGCATATGGACTTTCTCAATGAGGGAACCCATACGCAGAATGTGGCACAGGGACCCTCTTAACATAGGAACCCCATATGTAAAATGTAGCGCGTGGACCTTCTTAATGTGGGAACCCCAAATGCTGAGTGTGGCACATGGCCCCTCTTTAAGTGGGAAACCCCATATGCAGAATGTGGCTCATGAACCTTCTTAATGTGGAAACCCCATATGTAGACTGTGGCATGCGGACCTGATTAAAATGGGAACCCCATACGCTGAATGTGGAACATGGATCTTCTGAATGTGGGAACCCCATGTGCACAACGTGGCACTTGGGATTTTTCATGGGGGAATCCCATATTAAGTGGTAGGTGGAGGAGACAAAAATCGTCTAGTTCCTTTCACATTGCTTCTCAGCACACCACATGCAGCAAGGAATCCCATGACCCCACCTCTCTTGGAGAGGTGCCGCCTGGGGGAAGCAAAACCTCTGGAACTGGACTATACTTTTAGCCTGCATCAGTTAGAGTAGTACTGGGTGACATTGACGGGAATTTCCAATTGTTTTTTTCAGTCTATAGAGCAAGGGAGACCATCAGTTCATTTCAATGCATTGACATATGTTTGCTCAGATAATATGATGGTTAGTACATCTGCAGAAGGTTGTGCATTCAATTCCTGGTATGAACAAAGAGTGTTGAAAAGTCTCCATCAGGAAAATTTCCCTGTGCACACAGCAGCTAATTGAACACTCCAAGCTGTGTGATTGAGGTGAAGGTTTCCCTCCAGTGGACCTGCATCCTGCCAAGAGGGGGGTCATACAAACTTGTGGGAATAAAGTCCTGGTCTCGACCAAACTCGAGACTTGCAAGAATCACTTAGCTGACGCATGCAACAGAAACTGGCACTTCTTCACCGGCTGTTTGTACTCCATTGGTAATGTCTCTTAAGAGACATGACGTTTCACCTTTTTAAATAATGACCTCTGCGATTTCTTTTGCCACCAGAAATTGCTGTATAAGGTTATTGGCTTATGCTTCATTTTGGTAAATCAGGTTTGATTTATTCAACAACAAAGAATGATGCTAATGTGCATCCCTGGCATTGGCTTTATTTTCTTTCTCCATAGCACCATGTGTCACATCTGTGCGTTTTACAAAAAAGGGCACTACAATTGCTGTAATTATTTATAAATAAAACTGTAGAAAGGATGCATATATGCATCAGAGGCAATATTCAACATGCTAGAAGAAGATACTAATAACTGTTTCGGGCTGCGGACTTATTGATCCACTGTTGTTCTCTCTCTCCTTGTATATATATTCTTATGAATATGAATTATTTAGAAACTAACTGTTTATTCTATTCACCTTGTCTAAGCTTAGTGACACATCAACCATGTAATGATGAGAGATCATTTCAAATAAGAGTTTCTATATAATATAATGCAATTTATAATCATTCTGTTGGATCATATATATACATTTCTTGATAAATAACTGTGGCATTGAAAGGAACGAATGGACAGAGAATGAACGATATGAGAATTTGCAGTGAAAACAGTCATTTGGGTCTTTGCATCACTGGCTGCTGTTTAGCTCAATGGTAAGAGCTTTATTGAAGTGGCTATGTTATTGGTTACGGGTTTGATTCCTTAATCACTTAACACTTAGCTGGAATAGAATTTTAGTTTAGAAATGTCATAATTTTTATATTAACAGTCCTCCAAATCATCCTGTGATATCTTTCTGAGCAAGTCAGTTACTGTTAGATGGTTGTTAATGTAACTATGTTCAGATATTTTGTGGTATACACAGAAAATTAAATTTTATTGTTTATATATATTGTGTCATCCACAGACAGCTGTTTCAATGTATAACATCTCTTCAGTGTGGCTATAGACTTTCCATTATCCCGTCCAGTATCACGAGGCAGGATTGAAACCTTTGCTTCAGACTCGGAGGCCGATATCCTATCTCTAAGCTACAGAACTGGACAGTCAGTAAGGCTGAATTTAAGCGATATATATATTTATGCATAAATTGCCCATCCACCAGTGTGCTCTATTCCTGTGGAAGAGCATTGCATATGCTTACAATGGATGAGTTACCTCACTCAAAGAGTGCTCAACCCTGAATAGAGGAGTATTAATTATTGTTTGGAAAGATTACATATGTCACTGCTACAAAGTATAAGCCAACCAACGTTAAATGATACTAATAAACATCTAGATTTAGTTGATCATCTTTTCTATCTACCATCGTATCATTTATAGTGTATAGTGAAGTTTAACTTCATGGAGAATAGAGACTTAAAAGAGCAAAAAACATAATTTTAGAAAAAAAAAACATTTTGTCTAGGAATCAAAAATTTGTGCTGCTGTCATTGATAATGAAGGTGATTACTTCATTGATGAACAGTATTTAATTAAACTTCTCTTGTATTTGTTTTTATCTCATTCTTGAAAATAAGTAATTTTCCAAGCACGAAAAGACGTAATTACTTTCTGAACACCCTCAGATGCATGCACACTCACCTCAAATATATTTATATGTACATAGATATATGTAGGAGAGTATGTATGCAGACAGACACTTGTTTAATCTATGTATACGGATGATTGCTGGGTTTTATCTATTTACACATCTATTCAAGTATATGTGTGTGCATTTTATGTTTTATGTTCAAAATTGAAAATTGAACTCTGCAAAAGATGGAAGTTTCTTTAAAAAAAATTCCCCTCCCCCCATTCTTTCAGTTCAATTTTATCCGTAATCTAAGATATGCCTCAAGTACTGACGTTGCAGCTGTAGATCCTAATGATACCTTATCTATAAAAGAGAAATAAAAATGCAGACACATCCCGACTTAATTCATTTTTTAAGAAATTTCTTGATAAATCTTGATCAAAGTAAAGATTATTAACATTGAGTCTAATCCTAAACATCTCAAATTTCAAAGACATAGAGATTGCTGTCGACAAAACGCATCAATCAAATTTAAATTATTTGGAGGAATTTTCCGGTCTTGTAAAAGCATATGTCTGTTACCATCTTATTCTTTTTCTTTTTCTCTCTTGTTTCTGACTTTCTCTCTCTTGACCCTTCCCCCCACCGTCTCTTTTATGACCCTTTTCTCCCTCTCTCTCTTGGCCCTTTTGCCCCTCTTTCTCATTGGCTCTCTTGATCTTTGTATCCCACTCTATCATTCTCTGTGTCTCTCTCTCTCTCTCTCTGTATGACCCTTATTTTGTTTTCTTTTGACCTTTGTTTCTCTCTTTCTCATTGTCTTTCTTGACCCATGTTTCCCTCTTTCTCTCTCTAGACCATAGTCCACATCTTTCTCTTTCTTAACCCGTTTGTTCCACCCTTTTTCTTTTGTCCCTTTTTCTCGACCCTTGTTTCACTCACCCTCTTTGTCTCTCTTGAACTTCGTTTCCTTCTTTCTCCTAGACTCTCTCGAGCCTTGTTTGGCTCTTCTTCTTTGTCTCTCTTGAAACTCTTTGTCTTTCTCAAACCTCTCTCTCTTCCTAAAACCTCTCTCTCTTCCTAAAACCTCTCTCTCTTCCTAAAACCTCTCTTTCTTTCTCAAACCTCTCTTTCTCCCTCAAACCTCTCTTTCTCTCGTGACCTTTGTTTCCTTCTTCCTCTTTCTCTCTCAAACTTTGTTTCCTTCTTCTTCTTCTTTGTCTCTCCCATTCTCTCTCTCTCTCTCTCTCTTTCTATCTATCTATCTTACTTACCGTCAGTAGCAATGGGAGCGTCGACTGATAATCCTGCAAGTTCAAAAGCTGTCATCGTTTTTGTTGTCTGTGAATCTGACTTAACCTCCTTTCCTCTCTTCCTTATGCTTCTGTTGAGGCGTGGCGTGAACAAGCATTCTTGGGGAGGGAGTTGATAGAAGTTTCGTGTATTAAGGCTCGCTTTTCACGTGCGTAACCGTCGTGATGAGTCAGTCTAGGCTGACTTCTTTCTCTCCCCCTTTTCCTATATAAATCTTTGATCTCTTCTGCGAGCCTTCTTAGACTGCTTGAAATGTGCCACAGGTATACGTTTATATGTTCGACTATGTATGCACGCGTAGGTTAAGTATTACATATTTGTGTGTGCATATACAATTAGTACAGAAGAGTTGTGTTAACCAATGTATATATATATATATATATATATATATATATATATATACATACACATGTATATATAATGTTATGCCAATTCGGTTTAATTGCCTATCTGGCAAAATCTACTTATTTTTATTGAAAAAAAAGTTTGATTATTCAAACTTCTGATCTTAAAAAATAGTTGTTTTATATCCTGGTTTTGATTAAATAAACTTTTTTAACAACTTAAAAAACATATTTATTTTTTGTAAAGAAATTAGAAAAATAACCAATTAGGTAATATCACCAGTTTGAGAACATGTGTATGCATATTTGCTTATGTTATTAATAGTTATCTGAGCTTTGTTTTCTCATTGCTGGATGTAAAAATGAACTCAGAACACAATGCTGTACTAGTTACTCTTATTACACCCATATTACTTAGGTTTACATCCTAAGTGTAACTTTTTGCTTCATGGATGTGTTTTTATGCATGTATGTATCCAGTCCAGTGTAGGCATACACGTGCGTAGAGGTGGTTCCTAAGCCTCTGTTTATTCAATTCATTAAAAGTGCTCCTTTAGTCAAAATTCATGTACCTGAAGTAATTTTCTAAAAAAGATGGATCTTTTACCTATCCCCCTCCCCGCCAAAATACCTGCAAAAATTATATTTGAGTCCTCGTCCTTCTTCTTTATGTTAAAAGTACCTTTGTGGTCAAAATTTGTGTACCAGGACTAATTCTCTGAAAAAGATAGATCTCTTATCTAAAATCATCTTTGAAAAAAAAAAAAAAATTTCCTGCAAAAAAGTGACCAGTATGTCAGTGGCTTACTGGGCAGGCCATTTGTGGGGCTATGGTGATTCAGTGTTTTAATTTTCATCAGTGCCTCAGCTCTTTTTAAAGTTTGTGCATGTTACTGGGTAGGTAATGTATATTGTCTCCCTGTGTATGTGTATTGCATAATTACATATGGTAATTCCCCAATTATAATTTTTTTTTCTTAAAAAATATTTCTGGATATCCAACTGGATTGATATCTTAGTACATCACTGGTTCGCATATATATGTACGTGTGTGTTTGAATTGTACAGGTGTATCTTGATTAGTGCGGTTAATCCATTCCAGAATTTTCTATACTGTTTGAAACCACTGTTCAAAATCTTATTACTATTTATTTGGTTACTTAAACTGTACTGCACAAGTTTTGGTTGTTATTCAGTTCGAGAATATTCTTGAAGTCAGGTACTAAAATTTTTTCAGCATATCCATCAAGTTTTAGAAGTAAGTGTGCAATTTTTATTAATAGTTTATTCTGGAGTCTTAGTATATAGTTATTTCATTTGATGATTAGGCTTTGAAAAAGTAAAATATTTTCATCCATAATGTTAGCTTAAAGTAGAAGAGATTTAGTTGATTTTAGCCATTCTTTGAAGCAGTTTTAGCTGAAAAAAATAAAGATTGAGTTGACAACACTGCTGAGACCAGCCTATATGTCAGAAAGAAAAGAAAAGAAGCCCTTTAATCTTACAATGTAATAATAACCTTCCCTTCTTGTTTAAGTGTTGTTGTAAAGATCATAACCATCGTGTGCTGCTACGACTTTACACTTTGCTATTGCTGTTCTTTGGGGGAGCCCCCCCTCCCCATCGACTCCTACCTAGTGTATTTCCATCCACGTTTTCTAGCTCTCTTGACTCCCTGCTCCCCTGACTCCTTACTACATCTCCAGTCTTTCTCTCCCTATTCTCTCTTTGTTTCTCCCTACTTTCTCTTTCTCCTCTCCCCTCTGTTTCGACTTTCTCTGCTCTCCCCTCTGTTTCGACTTTCTCTGCTCTCCCCTCTGTTTCGACTTTCTCTGCTCTCCCCTCTGTTTTGACTCTCTCTGCTCTCCCCTCTGTTTTGACTCTCTCTGCTCTCCCGTTTCGACTTTCTAACTCTCCCCTCCGTATCGACTTTCTCTCTCCCCTCTATATTTCCACTTTCTCTCTCTCCCTTATTATATACTTTCTCTCTGTCTCTTTCATTCTCTTCTCTCCCTTTATGTCTCCTCTTTTCCTTCCCCCTCACCTGTTTGTCTCCTCATTCTCTCTTCCCTTCTACCTACCTTGCCGACCGCGTTCTTTCTCTTTCTGTCTCCTCTCCCAATTATGTCTCCATTTTCTCTCTCTCTCTCCACTAACCATGTTCACTTTCTCTCTCCCTTACCTTCTGTTTCCTTTTTCTCTCAATCTCTTTCTCTCCATCCCCTGCACTGCGCCCTCTTTCCTCCTCCCCACTAACCCCCTCTTTTCTCTTCTCCCCTCCTCATCTACTTTCTCTTCCTTCCTTCCATCCTTCTCCCCACTTTCTCTCTTCTCTCTCTGTGTCTGTCTGTCTCTGTCAAGCCTCCTTAACCATAACCCCGCCCATTCCTAGTCTTCCTGATTATTATTCTTGACTATCCCTATCATTTCTTATTTGTCGTGGCTTCGGTCGTGTCTGCATCTTCAGCTTGGACTTCCTTTACCGGTGGTACACAATCTTTGTTGGTATTCCTTCTTCCTTGTGAATAGTTTACTCAATTTTCACCTGTCGTTAATAATTTACGTTACCTTTTACACACCTTATTCAACTTGACATCATGTCATCTGCCTGTACGTCACATCACTATTGTATATATGATACAAACATCTATAAGGTACGAATAACAATTCTATTATCTTATCTGTTTATTTATTCCCTGGTTCCTTTTAATAGTTCATATATATATATATATATATATATATATATATATATACATGTGTATATATATATATATATATATATATATATATATACATGTATATAAAGAAAAATGTCCAATATTTTGTTGGTGTTTGAAAAAAAATATATAAGTGTATAAAGAAAAATGTCCAATATTTCGTTGGTGTTTGAAAAAAAATATATATGTATATAAAGAAAAATGTCCAATATTTTGTTTGTGTTTATAAATATATATATATTTATATATAAGAAAAATGTCCAATACTTTGTATTTCATGTTTACATATGTATATACATATATATATAAAAGAAAAAATTCCAATACTTTGAATTAGTATTTTATATGCATATATATGTGTGTGTGTGTATATATATATATATATATATATATATATATATATAAGGAAAATTTCTCTACGCTTTGTTTGTATTATTTATTTTGCTTAAAACTTTTGCCAGTATCATAAGAAAAATGTCACCAGAACTGTCTACATGGTGTATCTTTCAGTATTCAGGTTTGTCTGGCTGGCTGCGTATGTATCACACATACAGGCTACACCAATGGAGCTAGAGGGCTAAAATATTTTTAGAAATTACCCGTTATTTCGTCGAAGATAACTTTTTCAAAATTCTCTCTCTCCTAAATACCTTTATAGTGGGGGAGTGATTAGTCTGCAATTAAAGCTCATGATAAAGTGATCCCTTAGTTTATATCCGCTTGTTTCTTTGGAAATTCAAACTTTTTTAATGATCAAAAGATAAAGGAAGTAACATATTCATTGATCACCCATTTTTCCAGTGAACTATGTCTCCTCTTCCTCTCTTTCAACATGGTATGCTGCCAAAAGATGTTGGTTATGTGACAGTTTCTGTTGAGTGACTAACCAGACCTGTATATATTACTGCTCATTAAATGTATGTAAAATCAGTGTACATTTTTATACAGACTGGAAACTAGAGGAAAAAAACATTTCATACCATTTTTAGATTTGTCCACTCATCTCTATTACCTGCTTTGTGGTCGGTCAGCTCTGTTTATGTAAACAACAGAAAGAGGAAAGAGAATGTGTGACGTCATTTGACGTATCAAGCGTAATTTCTTTCACAGCGTTGCAAAGTATCGTTTGTTATTAACAGCTAAAATTGTCTTTGAGATGGCTAAAATCGGCTAAATCTTTTTCAATTTCCAGCTAACTTTATAGCTAGAAAATATATATTCTCATTTAAAGCCTACTCATCAAATAAAATAACCATATATTAAGACTCCAGAACTAATTATTGATAAAAATTGTTCTCTTGCTTTGATTTAAACTTACTAATTGTTTCTTTCAATGAACAGATTTTTGATTGAACTATCCTCACCTCCCTCTCTGCTACTACTATTACAACTAGAAATGCTACAACTAATTTGTTTAGAATTCCTTTGAAATTGGAAATCACAGATATGGACGTAAGGATGGTGAACAAATGCCTCTATGAGCATCTCTATATGCAATTTGAATTAAAAATATGCATTCAACATTAAAATTATTTCAAGTGATAAAAATGTGTATGAAACTTAATAAAAAAATTACAAGCTTATCAGTACAAACAAATATTTATCAGGCACATTTTTTCCTAAATTATGTATATTTTAGCTGATAACTCCCGAAATTGCTGCGGTAATTATCTTAGATGATCTAAATTTGTCTTGAGTTATTCTTGAAATTTTTCATACTTGTACCATTTTTTTTTAACATAAGACGGTGAAATATTCCAGTACAAGAAATACTTGACATTAAACGTAGAATATATCTTTTAAACTTTTTCAGCAGTGAATACACACACAGACATTTATATATACATATATATATATGTGTGTGTATGGATATGATATCCAACAATATTATGAGGCATACAATAAGGAAAATAGTATTTAAATCAATTTCATTATACTACTGACACGTTTTGCCTATTGGCTTTGTCGAAATAGAAATTTTAAATCAAACAATATTGAAAAGATTATTTTTTCTAGTAAATAACGTCACGTAATATCAGACCGTGTAAGCACAATCACTAAACATTTAAAATTACGCAGAAACCACAAAATGAAAACTGGATCCATATATTTTGGATTATAGAAGATCGTATGAACAAAGATGTAACCCTGAAAATCCTTTATAATCTTTGTCCTTACCCCTTCCTACTTTTCAAATATATGGATCCATTTTCATTTTGCGGTTTCTTCGTAATTCAAAATACTTAACGGCAATAATTTTTATGTTTACGATAAACCTGTTCAGGAATATTATATGCTCTGTCAAAGGTGTAGCTGTAGGAGAGGGTGATTTGAAATGTCCTGTGGCCATAAATAGAGAGGGGTGCTCAAAAGTTCTATGAATAGTTGTTCACCATCTGCATTTCTAGTAATGATATGCAATTACAAATCTCACTAAATGTTGGAGGGAGCCCTCACCCAATTTAAGGAGCTACCCCCCTCGCTCAACCCCAAATCTCTAGCTACACCCCTGTTTGCACTTCAGTGTATATCTGCAGGTGTAGTAATTCTATAGACATTATTCTACTCATAATTATCATCATCAGTCTTTTAATGTCCATCATTGGACATAGACCTTCCCCAGGATTTGCCACACCTCTCTACCATTGGTATTATGGAGCCAATACTTTCTTAACTTGTCTAGTTCATCTTTCTACCTTTTATTCTGCCGGCCTCAGTTGTGCATGTGATTTCTGGGGGATCCATTTTATGAGTTGTGATGTCCAGCAGTTGTTAGCTATTCTTGCAACATGACCAGCCCATTGCCATTTGAGTTTTTTAATGAATTTTAGATGTCTCAGACTCCTGTTTTCCCCTGATATATTGTTCTGTCTTGTGATCTCTCCATGATTCTTTCATGTGTGCGTTGCATGGTTCTCAGTTTGTGAGTCTCTTGGTTAGGTTCCATGTTCAACCTTTCAAATAGGTGACTATCAGGATGATGCATTGATACCCACTCTTTTAGGACTAATAGGATTTTCATGTTCTTCAAGGTTGAGCTTGCTCTACCAAAGGCTTGTCATCTGAGAGTGATACTTTGCTTGATTTCTTTTCCTTTTGAGGATTTCATGGCGAAATGACAAACATTGAAAAGGCAATAATATTTAACACTCAGTGAGTTTTTTGGACAATTGAACTTGGTCTTTGTTTTGTTAACACTGCTCTTCAACCAATCCTAACAAGAAAAGGAAAAGGTGCCCAAATTCTACATTATAAGCATTGTTACCATTGAAGAAAAGATTCTGTTTACCACCATCACATTCGGATAGTACACCTGAAGAAGGTTGTTGAATGGAACAGCTGAAACCTCATTTTAACAAACAGCAAGAAGGAGTTGAATCATTCGAAAGAACTCTTTTAATATTAATGATCCTTCTCATAGCAGTGAAAAAGATAGAATATTCAACCCTGTTTACTCAGAGCAAAGCACATTCACAATTTGTACCCAGTACCTGGAAGAAATTGACTAAATTTGTCATTACAGACTGTGTATATCCTGCTCAAACAACAGCTGGCAAATTGAACTATCTATAATTCTTTATTATTCTTGTATACTAATTTTTATCACAGTCTCTCACTGAATCCTTCGTGACTTCTTCTAGGGTTCCAGGGAACCCTGGTTGAGAAATGCTACCAACGAGTATCACAAGTCATTACTTGTGAGTTCAGTCTTCGGTAAATGTTTAGATGAGCTTCTCAAATAAAAGGGAGGTGACTATTGGAGATGCTGTACATGCTAAAAGTGTAAATTATGCAGACATTTTGGAACAGCTTGGAGACTTTATTTATTATTTATATGAGTTCATGTGGAGTTATGACAGAGGAAATTCATTTAATCATTTTATGATATTAATTTCAACTGTATATTCATTTTAGTGCTACAAATATCTGGTTAAATTTAATCAAATAAAGTTTCAACTAGTCAAGTTTTCTGTACTCATTTGTTCTGTAATAAGTTGAGCAACTTAAATAATTTTCCATACTAGTCTTCTCCCTTATCTTTGCGAACCCCATCCAAACAATTACCCAGTCCTCACTAGTTGGAGCCCCCGAAATGTGATCAGCAACCAGAGATACATACACACATAGACAGACACAACCATTTGAAGAGAGTAGAATCTGTAGCCCACTTGGCTGGTTGGTTGACCATTTGTGGGACCACTGTGATTCGATTTGATGAGTTACATATAATTTCTTTCATTTTGTGATGAAAACAACTCCCTCATTCACCAGTGAACTTGTAATTGACTTCTGATTATCTGTGGTTCAGTTATGATATGGTTGTCTTTCTTGGACCCAAACACTCATGTTATAAAGAGGGACTATTGCTTTGAGTAATATCTACTTCATTTGGGTGTAGTAATTTCATTTATCCAGTTGCTTTTGTTTATTTCATTGGATGATGTCATGTCATACAAGAACAAATATGATTTGCTTGATTTATTTTCAATTTTGATTGGAAAAATATTGGATGAAGTATTGTAACACAATATTTCTATTAATTTTGACTTGTTCTTACCTTTCAACTTTGATTTTTAGTTATTTTTTATCATACCTTTGCCATAGAATTACAGTCCAAGTCAATCAGTATTTATTACCAATTTTGCAGTGAATATAAAGTCAAAATTAATAATAAAAAACAATTTGGTTTTATGAAGATTCATTATGATAAAATACATTGGATACATAATGTCTCAAGTACTTACCACCAGAAAAATATTTTTTGGGTTTTACAAAGGTTTTTCTAACTAACAAATCATTTATGTATGGATCAGCTTGACTTTTGTTCCTGAGTTCCAAAAAAAATCATTTAGAAAAATTTGATGATTACTTTTTTTCTATAATAAAAGAACTCTAACATCTTGTTTCTTGATGAAATATTTATTTAAAAAAAACCTTTCCATAAATCATTTCTTTCCCAAAATAAATTGATATTAAAGATAAATTAAAGGAATTGTATTTGTTTATTTTCGTAAGACTGCTGATGTGCAAGGTGACGTTATCCAGTAGAGAGTCAAAATGCCTCCTTTTTCGATTCAATCAAATGTAGGGTGCCTTTCATCTATATGGTCCATCTGTTGTTGACAAAAAGATAGTCTTGTTTCCAAACTATTCTTCAATTACAAATTTATTATCTTTTTCCAGTGTAAAATAATGAAATTTACCAGAAAATAAAATGTAGAGATATTTTGCTATGTGTGAGTCACCATATCTAAAATCATTCATGTTTGCTTTATTTATGAATTATGCATTCAAGATTTTTTCAAATCAATAAAAAAAATCAAGTTAGCATTTTTTGTGTATTTATGTCTGCTAGAAAATTCTGTTCTGTATAATTTTTTTTTCTCTTGAGAGCTGAAGAAAGCAAGCTGAAAAAGTATTATGGCATTGAAATATCTAAATCATTACAAACATATATATATATATATATATATATATATGTATGTATATATACTCACTAGTCATTACCTGTAAAAAATCTGTGGATATATTTGAATTTCTATAAGATAATGTTTTTTTCATTCAGTAAAGAAACTATATACATATTTTGTTGAAAACAACAGACAAAATTTTTATTTAGGTTTTCCTGTCAGGAAAAAATAAATAAAAAGTTAACTTGACAAAATTTGTCTGCTATTTTCAACAAAAAATGCTTGAGAGAAAAATTGCTCCTGAAATACATATGATTCAAAATGAGTATATATATATATATATATATATATATATATATATGATAATGCAATGCAGTTAATAGAAACATCTACCCATGTTTCTGTGAAATTTGTGCAGTTTCTTCGCATTCTTTTACTTAAAGACTCAATACGGTTGACTTTCACTAATTGGGCATGATTGGGATCTGTGGTGTGTTGGATTAGTGAAAATGCTGAATCACAGAAGGTTAACCTTTAAACCAGTTGTTTCAAAACTAGGGACTTGGGACCCTGTTGAATTATACTGGAGTGATTCTTCTGAACCTGTCATAGTGGCAGAGATTCATCATCATCCAACACTCAGCTATCGTAAACCATAATTATTGTATATAGAACTGAACCATGTATAAGAATTTGGATAAATGTAATCTATTTTTAAAAAAAAATGATTTTTAACAGCCAAAAATTGCTTTTTATGGTAGTTCATTAATCAGTCTAAAGAATAGAGGCTTTGGTTCACTGGAATTTTTCCCCTGCATATAGGAGGGGCCTTGAGTTTTCAAAGTTTCAAAATCACTGCTCTAAACAATAGCTAGCCACCTTGACATACCTTTAAAATTTTATGTAATTCAGTACATGATAAATAAAAAGGGACTCGATTTTTAAATGAAAAGCAATTGGAGTTTTGATGAGGAAATGTAATGAAATGTACAGGCAAGCTTCTTGAACCAATGAAACCAGCTTTCACTTCAGTCACACTTATAATCCAAGTCAGGTTCATCAAGAAACACTCTTGTTCTTTCAAGTAGTTCAACCTCTTCACTTACATGAGGCTTAAACCACTGAACCAGTATTTCATCCAGTCCCAAACTTCCTCCATTCCTCATAGTTTTTTCTCATACACATCAGTGTCTTTGAGCCATTATCAGTGAAAGAATACGGTGGTTTTTTGTTCGGTTTCTTCATATTGTATGTTGTTAAAGAGCCAATGTTGTAACGCTCGCTGAAGATTTTCACTGATATACCAATGTCCAGTTTTTTCAAGAGTTCAACCTTATCTTTGATTGATACTGTGGTGTGTTTTTGCTTCATAGCATGGGATGCGCTTCTTTCATTCACTGGAAGCATAACTGAGGGCAAAGAAGAGTGCATGATATTTATAAATGTAAGAAATCAAGCAGGTATCGCTTGTCTGTGTTTACAAGAGTGTGACAAAAGCTGAACAGTTTTAGTGCCACCAGATCAATTTACTGTAGGTTGGTGTGGTTCCCGCTGAAATTTGAAATCAGTGCCGAATTAGTGAAGGAAGCAGATTACGGATAGCTAGATTGGTGAAGGTCAACTGTAGTGCACCGTAAGTAATAGGTTTTATTAAGAAGTGACTGAAATTATTCAAGTGGAAGAGTTCATTGTTCCAAATGGTAAGTAGGAGATATTCTTATTAGCAAAATTGTCAAGTTTGAGAAGAAGAGTCAAACAAAAAAACAAGCTTAAGGTAAATCGACCAATGAGATGCATTAGCTACAAACAAACAGAAGAAATTTCCCATTAAGCTCATTATACATGTGTGTATATATATATATATATATATATATATATATGATTTAGTTTTTGGTCACAGGAATGTTGAAAGTGCTCAAAGTTTTTATTGTTCATCTTTTTCCAAGCACTTTTGACTGCCTCCAGTCATTTTCGAAGGAGTATTTCCAATAATTATTTTAAAGTTGAAAGATAAGTATAAGTCAAGAAAGCCCTAGGAAAGATGCAAATGTTAAGATCTGTGGATAGTCTCTACATTCCTCTGACCAAAAACTACACAACTGATCTGCAGACAGGAAAAACTTGTCTGTTGTTTTGAGCGAAATATGCTTAAGAGAAAAATTGCTGCTGAAATACACATGTATAGATATATGTCACAGAACATCTGAACATGGTACATCAACAGTGATCGAAAAGTAAGTGACTTGCATGACATGACATTTGAGGATGATTTGAAGGACAGTTCTTGAAGAGAATTTATGAAATCTCTTAAATCAAAATTATTTTTCAGCAAAATGTGTAAATTTTATGACTATATATATATATATATATATATATATATATATATATATTTTCAGAGAGAGAGAGAGAGAGAGAGAGAGATAAGCAAAACATATTTCCTGTACAACACACAAAAAAAAATGAACTATAATCGATGAAAACTAACAAATAAAAGTCAAGTCTTCTCTTGTCTAAAGATGTTACTTTGATAAGAAATATTTCAAAATTGAAAATTTTTTTTGAACAATTGAATCTCTTTTCTGTATCCTTGATGTTGAGATTCTATTGTCTGGAAAAAAAATCCAAAATGTTAATGACTCTTCTCTTCTAAGTTATAAACAATGCTTTAAAATTATTTTCTTTTCCTCATTGTGTGTGGTTCAGCTGTTTTGTTGGACAAATTTTTAAAATGAAAGATTATACAACAAATACATTTTTGATTGATCAGTCTATTCATCTGTGAAAGAAATCTAGTGTGTATATATGTGTGTAAATTAACATTTTTATGTGTGTATATATATATATATATATATATATATATATATATATATATATATATATATATATACATATATATATATATATATATATATAGTGTGAGTAAAGTGTTGTTTTTACAGATAAAGTGCTCAATTTAAAAAAAAATTTTTTTAATAAAAAAAGAGCTGGTATAATTATTAAGCTTATGGATCCACTACTTCGATCATGTAGTGGCTATATATATATATATATATATATATATATATATATATATAAGTGTAGACAGAAATCAGCACTTCATCGTGATTGTAGATCACAGCAGCCTGGATTACAATGAAGTGTTGATTTCTCTGTCTCTACTGCTTACATTTTCATCTATCTCCGATATTGAACACTCTCTCCTTATAAATATCTCAACTCTCAAAAACAATAACAATATATATATATATATATATATATATATATATATATATATATAATAAAAATCAGGTGTACAATATGATTTAATACAATAACTGATGTGTGATGGGTCAATTTCATAGAGTGCTCTATACAATAAACATTAATCATCAAGTCGAGTTAGGGTAGAGCTTAAAATATGATGAAGTAAATGATACACTATGCAAACACGTTTTTATTTCTGTCCTGTTTGGGCTTCTTCAGGCAAATGATTCGGTTTATCTAAGATCCTTATTTAGGACATTTTGGGGGTTAGGGGTGAGGGTTCTATTTTTCTATGATGTAAATAGGTATCTGAAATGGACCAAATCATTCGCCTGAAGAAGCTTAAACAGTGCAGAAACACAAACGTGTTTGTGTAGTGAATCCTTTACTTAACCATATATTATATATAAATATATATTTATATATATAAATATATATATATATATATATAATATATATAAAAATACATATATCCATTAAATGTGGAATCGGTCTAGAAAATAATGTTTCTGTTCCAACAGTGCTCAATACTTTGAGTAAAGATGTTTTGTATACTTGTAAAACAGCTGATCAACTCCTTTATAAAGTATAAAATTACATATATATATACTATACATAACTGTAATTGTTACAAAGAAACCAGTAGATATAACACACTACTCACTCTCTATTTCATTCATTGTGAATCAAGAATGGGATTTTCAGCGGTCAGAAATGAATGAAAACATTACAGACACACCATGATAGTTGACAAAAAAGAGAGTAGGTGAGTCAGCAAATCACTCTCCCATGATCACCTCACTGCCTATGCAGTACAGTCGTCTCATGTTATGATGCGGTTGTCGGGATCCAAGAGATAAAACTTTGTTATAACTGAGCAACAATCTATTCAACGATTTTAGAGCAGAATCTAGTTTTTTGGGGAACCCAGCTTCCATCCGTGATATATAAAGGACATTGGTGTTAAATTAGCACAGAAGTGCTTAAATATTTTTTACCATTTTTAGCTTTTTTTGGCTGTTTTGTTTTTTGCTTTTTTAGTGCTTTTTGGCAGTCAAACTAGATCAAAAATATTTTTTCAGTTGGCAACACTGAGTTTCTGTCTGGGCAATATTTTCTGACCACTCGCATTAACAAACTGCTTTATAATGTAGGAGGCCTGTAGTAACTGTAAAAGCCTGTTACACCCATTGTCAACCTTGATTGGCCAGTTCCTAGCAGAAAAAAATATTAGTATGTGCATAATTTATTCTCATATATGTTGTAAATTGATATTTAGTAGGCTAATCAGTGATTCACCAATAGGTTTTCAATCAGACTATTAAATCAGCCTAAAAACTATTTCAACATCACTCTTATCTTTACAGCCTAATATCTAGATAAACAGGTCTGGTTAGTCATTTAATAGAAACCGTCAAGTGACGAACGTCTTCTGGGAGCATTCCGTGTTGAGGGTGATGAATCGATTAATTGGAAAGTGATCAATGAATTAAGTCGCTTCTCTTGCCTTTTGTTAAGCAATGATCATTAATAAAGTCCGAATTTTAAAAAAAAACAACAAAAAAAACAAGCGTGTGTGCTGCTGGACACAAACTAGAGGGCAGAAAGTTCCAATGTTCACTCCTTAATATGTTCAAAAAAAAAATTTTTATTTTTGTTTGTTTGTTTCTTTCCATCCTCCTCCTCTGCCAATAATTGTGTGTGTGTGTGTGGGGGGGATTTACGATGTAATTTTATGCCAAATTAGTCCTCTAGTTGGTGTCTGGCAGGTGCCCCATCTTCTGTGGAGGAGGCAGAGAAGATATATTCTTGGGGGCTGGAGGCAAAAGGATATATTCCAGAGTAAAAGGCAAAAAGCCAGGTGAGGGACTAGGGAGTTCTTGAGCTGTGAACATTCCTAGTAAACTCTTGATCCATGGCCTCTGTGATGTTCTAACTAAATTTCTCATACTCAGTGGAGAAGGACTGATCCAAGGGTGGATGGGGCAGTGACCTTATTGCTTCCCTCCTCACCACATCATCACCCCCAGTGGACACCCACGTCTCTTACCATCTTGCCATGCCCATTACAACCGCTTGGTACTAATTCAGTGAGGATAAGACGCAAATCATTGATTGACTGGTTATAAAAACAAGGAATACTAGTAGCCAACTCTTGAAGCATAGATCCTACTGATAATAATTCTGGCAGAAACAAGGACAGAATCTGTTAAAAAACTGCGACATAATATATACATTTTTTTGTCTTCATTTGTGTCTCCTAATAAAACTATTTGTTTCCTATTGAGTTTTTACGATAATCCCTGTTGAAATATCCTAATCAAAAATAATGATGCATCAAAAATAAAACAAAAAATATTGTTCAAAATGCAATAGTTAATAATAATATACATCTATCTATCTATATACATATATATACATATATATATATATATATATATATATATAAAGACAGGATAGTCTGCTATTTTTTTCTCTCTCTCTACTCTTTCTGCTTTCTTTCTCTCGCCTTTCTTCTTTTTATACTTTCTATTTTTATCCCAAGAAGGAATTATTTGACATGGCGTGATGTTGAAAAGAGAAAAAAAAACTTCCCACTTTCCTTATCAGCTCTCTACATCGTATCTTTCTACCTTTGCCAACGCTATGGACTGATTAATTCTTTACAAACACTGTTAATGGCTTTGAAAATTGGTCTCAACATGGAATTTCTGTCGCGGTTAAAAATACTGTATATGCCAGACTATAAAACAAATGGTTTACAAGTGAACTTTCACTCATTGCAACTCATCCAAGCCCCATAACTGTCCATATTGAGCTTTGGTAGATGACCCCTTAGTCATAATACCAGTGCATTGAATACAGTGTAATATTGACTTTGGAAATTTTTTTTGCTTTCTCTATCCAAACTATTGAACAAAAGTATCCATCAAAGGCGGTGGAGGGTTCTATCTCGCTTTATATACATATGTGTGTGTATGTGCGTATGTTCCAGCACTCTTGGCCATACTGTTTTATCAACAAACTTGAAAATTGGTATCGGTGCTCTGCTAGAATAGATCCCCGGAGATCACATGCGAACCGAGGCTGACAGAATACAAAATGGAGAGATGAACTAGACAAATCCTGGGGAAGATCTATGTCCAATGGCGAATGTTAAAAGACTGATGATGATGAGATCCCTCCTGAAAAAATTTTTTGTATTTTTTTGAAAAAATGCTTGGGGGGGGGCTGGTTTTGACAGGAGTACTGATAACATCAAGATTCTCAAGAATCTAGATTTTCATTTTTATTGTATCTTAGAGTTTTTCCCATGGAAAGCATCAGTGATGTCACAATTGGAATTCATTCTGACCATATTTATACTTCAATGGGATTTTTTTACATGACTACAGTTGTTCAATTATAGACTGTGATGGCAAGTTCTCTTTTTTCATCTGACCCCCAAATACCCCCTTCCCTCCCCAATAACTTTACCCATGAGAGCATGCTGACAATATCAAAAACAGACTCACACAATTATTCTATAAGCAATAGAGGTATTTAGTTTTATAGTTTTATAGTTTTGGGTAGGAACTGATTTATCTCTTCAGGTTTTCTACTATATAAAATCCTTCTTTTTCTTTCAAATATTCATCTTGTAAGTGTGTTTACAGACTTTTATGCTATCTGTATTGAATCTAGAATCGGTATATACTACTTGAATTTGGAATCAGTATATATTAATTATGAATTTTGTCAAAGTGTAGTTTATACTGATTCTAGATTCAACACAGACAGCATGAAAGCCAAGTCTGTAAACACACTTGCAGAATAAATCTTTGAAAAGAAAAAAGATTTTATGCAGTGGAAAATATGGAAAGATGAATCAGTTCCTATCCAACACAATTCATAATTCACAAATGCATTCTTTAATGTGTTTGTATTCATATCGTTTTGATTGTCTCTGTGACATCAGGAAAAAATGCCCCCAAGGAAAATACCCACATAAATACCTACGTACCCATTTCCCTACACAGAGCCATATTCCTTTCCCAGACTTTTTTAGTCATGACCCAGAACACACATTTTTTTTGGTTTGCAACCCTCAAGGCAGAAACATGATTTCAAGATTTCTTTATGATAACCTTACATTCCAAAATTGTGATGTAAATATATTCATACTATGTTTTCCTTATAACATTTCTTCATTTTTCCTTTAAAAAAAAAAATATCAATCACTGTTACCCACAACAGACCAGTTTAAACACTGTTGCTGAGTTTAGGTTATTGAGGTGTTCTGGCAGTTGTATGTATCTATCCTAACTTCACCCAGCTCTTACCGTTCATTGTTGAAACTTGAAATTTTCCACACATACTCCTTCTCAGTGAGTAGGGAAAATGTCTTTTTTTTTGTTTTCTGAAAATTCCTCCAAAAATATGCAATGCAAGTTTATGCTAAATTGGTCACCAGTTTTTGCTGACTTGTTTTTTATGAAAATTCATACCTTTTTAATGATCACAGCCCAACAAAAGACGAGAGATGTAATTCATTCATTGATCACCCTTTCTCCCAACTTTTTGATTGATCACCCCGAAAAGAGTATATATAGGTGGTTGTGATTCATAATTCTTGGAATATTATTTTTTTCAATATTCTTATATCTATTGTTTTCTTGGGTTTTTTTTTAGCCTTCCCGTACCCCTCATGAGTGCCCTTGCGACCCTCATTTAAGTCGCAAATATGGGTTGGGGAACCACTGCTGTTTAATTATGAATGCTGAAATTGACAAAGTTTGAATTCGCTAATGTTATAAATATTGATGTATTTGAACATGCAACGCACAAAGTAAAGATTGCCTCTATCCAAGCCATAATAACAACTGTAGCTGCATTCATCCTGCAGTATTTTTTTTTCTCTTCCTCTTCTAATCCTAAATTCTAATTGGTTCACTGACATACCATTCTTGGTCGGAGTACACATTCATTTGTTTTCCTTTGGATTAAGTGATCAACTGGTTGTGACAATTCTTTAGAAAAATGTCATTAAGCTCCTCAATGTAGGTATGTTTTCAAGTCTCACTCAAAATGTATTCTTTGCTTGTTTCTGTATCACTTTTTGTATTCAATCAACGTTTGTTGATACAATATCTACAAAAGTCCTCAGTTTGTTCCAAATTTGTATGGTCTCTAATAGTTAATTACTAATTACTGCTTGTCAAAAAATTCATGGATATATTTGAAGTTCTACAATATGATTTGAAAAAAAAAAAAGAAGGAAACTATGTATATCTTAAAAGCATAAATGAGAGATGTCTGTATGTTTGTATGTCACACTATAAAAAGTGCCTAAACATTGGTAAAGCCCAACAAAATTTGGCATGCCTACTCGATGAGTTCACAGAGGAGGCTTTAAAACAAAAAGTTTTAAGAAAAATATTTTTTTGAAGTGTTTTAGAGGGGGTACTATTTACCGATGTAACTAAAATGCTAAAGTGCAACCTACTTTCCCGGCCCATATACATTTCTTCTTATTTCATATATTTATATATACTTTTTCGAGGGGTGAAAAATGAAGGGGAACCCACCCTTTAAAGGATCAAAAGTGAAGAGAGACTTTTCCTCTCTGTAAAGGGTTGAAAGGGACTGATAACTTTTTCCTCTTTTAAGCTGTCAAAATTGAAGAGGGGACTTTCCTCCATTCAAGGAGTTAACAACAAAGGTATACTCCCCCTTTTAAAACATCAAAAGTGAAGGGAAACTCTTCCCACTCTTTGAGGGGTCAAATTGGAGAGAGACTTTAAAGTGACTGTAAATTTTTTCTTTTTAAGGTGACTGAGGTGAAGGGGGAGTTTTCTTCTTCAAGTGTCGAAAGTAGACAAGAGACTTTTTTCCTCCTTTAAGGAGTCAAAAGTAAAAGAAACTTTTTCCTAAATTAAGATCGAAAGTTTTGTGAAAAAATGCATTTTCAAATGTTTTTGAGGAGGGAGGGAGTCTATTTATAATGTAACTATAAAACTGGACCCTTACTTTCCATTCAAATATATATATATATATATATATATATATATATATATATACCAACCGAATAACCCATCTGTGAGATTGGTATTCTAATTGCTAATGTACTGTGATTTTGCAACTTCTTTTCTCTAATCAAAATATATGTCTTCTTCTTTGTTTAAGTGCAAGAGTATTAAAGATTTTAATTATAGACATTAGCAGAAAAATCTATCCCTCTCTCCTATTTCGAAGTAGAAATTATCAAATTCCTTGTGAAAATATAAACACATTATTTCATTGTTTATATTCTAAATTCTTTTATTGACTTGATTTTACAAACAGTTGATTTGTCTGTCTAGAACTTGGAGAATGGTCATTAAAATTCAAACAGTTTTTTTTGAGAATTTGAACTCCTGGTTGTTTATATTAACACTATGTTTCCTCTCATTCATTCTTTGATGTTCTTCTGATGTAATAAATAATTGTGCGAAAAACTCTTTGAATATTGATTTATCGATAGCCATTTTGTGACTGGTTCTATTTACAGTCAGAATTGTGACTTGATTTTCATGAAAAAATGCAAACACATCTTAATCTTTAGCACTCCACATTCTTTTTCAAGGGCACCAAGATTTTGTGCACTTAGTAACTTTGGAAGCATATAACATGTATGACTGAAACTGAAATAACAATACAATTTAGAAATTCAAACACAATCATTCTGTGATTGGAGTCACCTGTAGTGAAAAAATAAAGGTTCAGCAAACAAGGTTGCCAGTGAAAAAAATTTACCAAATTATTTCTAATCAAGATTTTTGTTGATTATTATAAGTTGAAATCCTGAGGACATATGACATTACAACTTTCTTAGCATCTTTCAAATGTGTTTTTTAAAATTTTTTAGTCGAGTCCACACATCTGTATGAGACACTTTTTGGTTCGTTGGTCTGTCACGCTTACATCAAACAACAGAAATAGGCAAAAAGGGAGGAAGAGAAGTGATGTCATCAAAGATGTGACGTATTTAATGCTATGATGTAATTGTAGAATATACAAGTCTGGCATTTTTGTATTCAAAAGAACCTAATCACAATTTTCATTTAAAATAATACTCTTGGAACATTTCCTTACTGCAATGTTTCACAAGTTTGAGAATCAATTGACTCAAAGAAAGAACACTTGCTCTACTTCCTTCTCCTGCAACTACCATCATTGATGGTGAATGCAATGTTGAACTTATGGTTCTTGTTTTAATTCAATTCAGTTTACTTTTCATGATTAATATTCAAAGAATTTAACAGGTATTTATGAATAATTGGAAATAATCAACCAAAACTGTCACTATAGATTTCTTCAGTTTTCTGGCTGGTGGATTATATATTACATGTACTGGCCACACTAATGGAGCTAGAGGGCTGAAAATTTAAGAATTCACTTCTTATAAGCATTTTTTCTAGACATATCTATATATATATATATATATATATATATATATAGTATTGCCTTAAATTATCATAAATTTTGTCAACATGGCTTGGTTTTTAGAGTTAAAATAGGGACCTTTATGCTAGGAGAACCTAATTTTATTGAGATCAGCACAATAAGGTATGCATTCGCTTACGTTTGGTGGTTTTTTGATGCTAAATTCCTGGAAAATATCTTTTTGAAATGTTGGATGATTTGAACAAAGTATTTTTTTTTTCTATCCTGCTAAAATCTTGTTCAGAATTACTCATTGAGATTGAAAAGGCTAACTAACCTTGCTGTTTTGAAGAATTGTCAAACTGGTTTGTTAACCAACTTTCAACGAGACCAATACACATTTAAAAAAACAAACTGTTCTCATAGGCAAGAAACACAGTTTGTGCACGGTAATGTGTGTATATATATATATATATATATATATATATACATATATATATACAAAATGAAGTAATTTGCTACGTGTTTGTGTAATGAACCCTTTTTTTTATTATATTCTAAACATTATAATTCAAACTCTTCTCTAAATCAACTTAATGTTCAATGTATCAAGCACTTTATGGAATAAACCCATGACACATCGGATATTTTATTATACCATATTGTATTCCTGATTTGTATTGTATGTATATATATATATATATATATATATATATAAAGCTGGAACATTATTTTATAAAGATGAAATTAGAGTAATTTCTACATTAGAGTTCATTAAATGTTCCTGCAAAACTTTTTGTGAGTTGATGCAATTAGTGTCTCCAAAGCCATTTAGATTTCATTAGTTCGGGTTCAACCATTTTGAAATGCTTATTATCTCTGCCAATGAAGCTGGAGAAGTATATGCATTTAGTTCTGTCCGTCTGTCTACAAGATATCTCCAAAAGTATGCTGAATTTCAATGAAGTTTAGTGGAAGGGTGAGCAATGTGGTCGGGGGAGAATTGGTTAAATTTGGGAGGCGGATCCAGGAATTTTATTTGATTCTGAGATATTTTTTTTTCTTTTTCTTCCCTTCACGCCCCAGCATATCTATGCACATACACTTATGACTACCCACACAATATCCCCAAAAGTATTTTACAGATGGGTTATACAATAAACTACATTAAGAAGCAATTCAATTTTGGTGCAGATCCATGCACAATTATCTCCTTCGCATTGTGGTTATATGTCTGTTCAAACGATATCTCCAAAAGTTCTCAATAAATTTCGATGACATTATGTTGAAGGGTGTGAGTGGTTAAATTTTGGGACAGATCTTTGCACAATTCATTCCCCAGGCTATTCATGGATGTATCACACGAACAGGCCGCACAATTTTTTTTTATACCTGCCAAATTCCTCCCTTAAATGGGTTTTCAGTGGGGGTTCAATTTGCTATGTGAGTTTACGCTATATTGATCCCTTAGTTTGTGTCCAGTAGCATTCACACTAGTTTATTTAAAGTTTTTTATCAGTGATCACTGCCCAACAAAAGGCTAGAGATGTAACTTTTAGTTAATCAGCCCTTTTTCCGATTTTTTCAATTGATCACCCCCAACACAGCATGCTACCAAAAGAGGTAGATCATTAGACAGTTTCTATTAGGTGACTAACCAGACCTATCGAGTCACTGTATCCTGCAGAGTAGCTACAGATTCTTTTCTCTTTGTTCACCTGTATATGTGTGTGTCTCTGGAGGCTCCTTGATCATGTTTTGGGGGCTTACAACCTATGAAATTTGCATGAGTACACCACTAAGCATCATATGAAAACGTTCTTTTCTCCAAAAAAGATGCTTTTTGGGGTCGCTGTGGTCATTTTGGACGAGCAATGCCTACATATTATGCTGGTATTTTTTTTAAAGATAATTTTAGATAAAAGAAACTATATTTTTAGATAATTCTAGATAATAAAAAAAATCCTTCAAGATAATTAGTCATTGTAAGTGTGTGGGCTACAGTGATTCATTTATGAGAGGAACGGATATTTTATTTATGCTTGCATTGCTCTGTTATATATGTACTCAACTGTACTTGGGTTTTCATGCTTTAGAGTGTGTTCATTGCATTAAATAAGCTATAGATTGTTTATGTTGTTGACTGATGTGAAATCAATACATTTGCACTTGTTTGCCATCACCAGATTAACCCTATTTATCCATCTATAACCTTGTAGCTTACGTTGTCTACCTGGGACCCTTGTTACTTCTGCTAATGAAGTTGTAAGAGGTGTATGTATTCACTCATGTTTGTCAACTGAATATATCTGAAACCTCTCGATGGATTTCAATAGCAACTTGCACAAGTTTGAGGCAAGGGTTACAAGGAAGCAATTTATCAAATTTGGGAGCGGATCCAGGAAATCTTTTTGATTGAGAGATTTTTTTTTTCATATATATTGGGGGGAAAATAGTCTAAAATGTGGAAAATCGGAGCACAGTTACCTCCCCCGTATATGAACCTAATTTCACCCTTCTTAGTCATAGTATGACATTGACAGAGGTATGCACTCTCTGAGTGCTTTGGTAGTTTCTGAGATTTGTCTTGTAACGTCCATTTTCCCCCTTGCCATCGCCCCCCCCCCCAGCCCATATTATTCTTTCTTCACGCTGCTCAATCGTTCAAATCAATAGGATACAGCGGGTTTCTTTTCTCCTGCATTCCATCCCCTCCTCCCCCTCCCACTGCAACTGCATTTGTTCAACATTTGCAGCTGCATACGGCAGTGGCGGTTGTGGAATTCGGGGAATTGCGGGGTAGGGGTAGGTGCAGTGACGATGGAATGCAGTTGCAACAAATGGCACGAGATTCTCACTATGACTCTACACGTGTTTTTTTGGAGGCGGGTGTATTTTCTTTTTTTTTTCTCAGGAAAAAAAGGGGTTGCTAATAATAATAATAATAATGATACTGAATGGTTAGTAACTCAATAGAAATCGTCACGTGACCAACAGCTTTTGGCTACACGCCACTTTGGGGTGATCAATTAAAAATTTGAAAAAAAGACTAGTCAATGGATAAGTTACTTCTCTTGCCTTTTGTTGGATCACAAAAAATGAATTCTCAACTAAGGAGCCAATTAAGCATAAACTTGCATTGTGAATTACCTCATGAAAAAATTATTTTGGATTGGTGGGGATTTTTACCCTCCCCCTCGAAAAAAATGTTTTTGTTGTTATAATGAGTAAATTTTAGATTTTCAGCCCTCTAGCTCCATTAGTGTGGTTTGTATACATGGGACATAGATAACCAGCAATCCAGAAACTGATCAATGAATAAGTTACTTCTCTCATTTTTGTCGAATCACTAAAAAGTTCAAATTTCAAAAAAACAAGTTGGCACAAACTAGTGAGTAATTAGCATAAACTTGCATTGTAAATTGAACCCCCATCACTGAAAAACCTATTTTGGGGAAAAATTTTGAAAAAAAAAAACAAACATTTTTTTATTGACATAATGATGATGATGATCATCATCATCAGTCTTCTATCGTCCATTTTTGGACATAGACCTTCCCCAAGATCCGCCACATTTCTCTATTATGGGTGTTGCTGAGCCAGTATTTTCTGAATTTATCTAGTTCATCTCTCCATCTTGAATTCTGCTGGCCTCGGTTTTGCATGTGATCTCTGGGGATCTGTGTTATGAGTCGTGATGTCCATCAGTTGTCAGCCATTCTTGCATCATGGCCTACCCATTCCCATTTAAGTTTTTAATAGATTCTATGATGTCTTGGACTCCCATTTTCTTCCTGATATACTATACTTAAGGAGTAAATGTTTGAATTTTCAGCTCTTTAGTTCCATTGGTGTGGCCGGTATGCATCATACATACATAGTCAGCCAGACTAGCTTAAAACCTGAAGAAACCTTTTTTGACAGTTTTAGTCAAAGGTTTCTCCCAAAAACAGTGTCATCAATTTGAAAGTTAATTGTTTTATTGAATTCATGTCTTTATTATGTAATTAATATCATATTTCATTATTTTGAATTGGCAGTTCATGCGAATATATTTCTATGAAGTTCTTTTTTTTCGGATCATCTAAATAAACCAAGTGAATCGAAAACTGTCTTAGAACAAGTAACATGTTCATTTTTCGGTCATTCTTCGAAAATGAAATTTTTTATCATGGGAGATAACTAAATGCTAAGGGAGAGTAGTCCCTTTACTTATTCATTCATTGCAATAATTTTTTTTTTATCTGATCGGCTTCATTTTAAAATATAGAACTCCAACAAGAGGAATGTGTAGATGTTATCAATGAGGAAGAGAATAAACTTATGAGAGATGTCATCTATTAAGAAATATTCGGTTTATATGCATATAAGTAAATAGCATAATACATATTGGTTTGTATTCTTCCAAGTAAATTGAGTAATACATATATTCTGATTGAAAATAATCATTTGAAGTAACATAATGTTATTGAAGTGTTGATGGGTTAGTGTTGAACTCTTCTTGAATTAACTCTCAAACAATATATCATTTTTTGCTATTTTTCACCTAATTTTACCCAAATTTTCATTTGTACACTCATGATTACCTCCATAGAAGCGAAGGGTCATAGACTAATTGTATATATTTTCCCAAAATGGAGCTTGTAAAATGATGTTTGTACGATTTGTTAACATGGTTTCAGACTTCAGAAAATGTCACTAAGTGATAGCTACTATAAAAAAAAAAAATGAAAGTGTTTTGAAGTACTTACCAGATAAGCTTTACATGATGGTATTCCCTTGTCTAAAAAACCTCAAAACAGAAAGTACTTACTTAATATTTGAGAACAATGGTGGGTTTAAATATACAGATTCTAAATTAACCTTGACCGACATACATTTGGATTGATTGCTTCTCATATTCATAGTGTCCATTAGTCCGTACTTTTTCTTTTGTGTTCTTCAAGCTAACAGTTTTCTGAGTATAGTGAATTGATTCCTGATAGTAAGTCGTCTGGTTCGTCACTTAATAGAAACCAATGTCTTTTGGTAGCATGCTGTGTTGGGAGGTGATCAATTAAAAAGTTAGGAAAAAGGTTACTTCTCTCACCTTTTGTAGGGCAGTGATCTCTAAAAAGTGGTAACTGATTTTCATTCAGTTTTCTAGTCAGTGTATGGTGCCGACAGAAGTACACACTCTGTGAGTGCTTTACAGTTCTTTGACAATTTTCTGAGTTTTTTTCATGTTATAGCTGTACATTTTGTCTAAATTGGATCTGACATTATAAAATCATACAAAGGTTGATGATAATTCTGAGAGCACTTTTAACCTGAGTAATACTAGGTAACCTTGCCAGCAAAAGACGCATTACTGAATACCTATAAATAGACTGGTAGCCTGTTATCTATTCTTATTTACATGTAATTTTCTAGATCTGCGTCTTCCATCTCTGCCACTAAAAGCTATCAACTATATTGACACGCTGAGAGATCATTGTGAATTTGTATTAGAAACCATGGAGATTTTTTCAGTTTCCAAGTCAGTCTGGCTGGCTATGTATTTACTCCTTCTTTTCTCTAGAGAAAAAAGTTGTTTGTTTTTGGGGTTTTTTTGTCAGCCCCCCCCCCAGTTTTTTTTGGGCGGGGGCTCAACTTGCCATGTAAGTTTATGCTCAATCGGCTCCTTCAGATTGTGCCTGGCATTCACACCTAGTTTTTTTAAAAATTTGTCTTTTTTTAGCAATCACCATCCAACAAAAGGTGTGAGAAGTAATTTACTCCTTGATCATCCCTATTTCCAATTGTTTACCCCCAACATGGCAAGCTACCAATCTTTCTATTGAGTGATTAACCAGACCTGCTTATTCATTTTCTACTTGGAAAGATTATTTACCCCTGATAACAAAGTCGGAAGTGGTATATGTATTCATTTGCTTCTGTCTTTCCACCTAACGTCTCTGAAGGTTCTTGATGAATGTCAATGAAATTTTGTCAGAGGACTGGCAATGAGCTATAGAAAAATTGATTGATTTTTGGGGTGGATACAGGAATTTCTTTTTGATTCAGAGGTATTTTAGTTATTCTGCAGAAAACGAGGTGAGAAATAAACACTTGATGAATAGGGTAAACTTATGTTTCAAAAGAAGTGAATATTTTTTTTTTACTCTCAAAGTTCTCTCCCTTGTATTTCAATTTAAAAAAATTTCTATTCAGTTATTGTACAATGTTGGAATTTGTATTTGTGCAAAACTAATACAGCAATAGTAGTAGTGTGTCTAATACATATGGCAAAAGTGCTGTACTATTTGGATCTGTTCAGATCGAGGAATTGTTTCATCAGAAAAAAATGATGATTGGTTCAAGTCACAAATGGAATTTATTTTTGTCATAAAACTAAACCTGATTAAGTTCTATGCACTATTATGTACTATATACCAATAAAGCATTGGTAGTTGAAACAAAGACAAATTGAATTAAAACTTTTATTTGAACATTCACTTTTTGTGGATCTATCTGTCCAGTGTTGATTGCAGCATTTTATTTTTCTTCTTTTCTTTCAATAATTCTTGATTACACAGAATGTTATTGTTGGGCACTGATTAAAAGTAATAACAATAAAACATTTTGTATGAAAACCAGGTGCCTAACGTAAAACGTGTCATCCGAAGTGATGATGGCCAAAATTTTCTGCATATAGATGAAATGACCAATAAAATTGTTTCCTAACTTGATAGACTGCATTAAATGATAAGTTTATCTGAAGGAGAAACATCCGCTCTAGAGTGAGTCATTACATACGAATCCTGAGATGCAAATTATAAAACATATATCGAGGACAACTAATCTTCATGAAATCCTCAAAAGAAGAAGTCAAGCGAAGAATCATTCTAGGATGATAAGCCTTTAGTAGAGCAAGCTCAACTTTCAAGAACTAGAAGATCCCATTAGTTCTAAAAAGAATGGTATGCAACCAATGCATTCTCCTGACAGTCACCTATGGAGCTGAAACATGGAACCTAACCAAGAGACTGGCCCTCTAACTGAGTAGCATGCAATGTGCGCATTAAAGAAATCTGCTCAACCTTGCATGGAGAGATCATGAAAGACAGCACAGTATATTAAGGAGAAAAGGGGAGGTCTGAGACATCATAGAATCTATTAGAAAATACAAATTGCAATGGGCTGGTCATGTTGTAAGAATGGCAGACAACTGCTGGACATTACAACTCGCAACATGGATCCCCGGAGATCATATATGCACCCGAGGCCGGCAGAATACAAGAGACTAATTCAGAAGGTATTGGCTCTACGATACCCATGATAGAGAGATGTGGCAAATCCTGGGGGAGGTCTATGTCCTATGATGGACGTTAAAAGACTGATGATGACAGTGAATCAATGATTGAATCTGCCCTATACAATGGTTTGTGGTACTCAAGTTTTTCTGCCAATGTGAATATTGGCTTTCCATTGATTGTCAATGAAGTGCTGGATAGTGTAACAATATGGGAAATGGAACCAAGTTTGAGTTTTGGCCAATTCACTTCACATTGATGCCCTTGAGAAAGGTATGAATCCACTTCTCCCACTGGTTATAGATAAATAGCAGGGCTGTTGGTGCCTTTTAGTCCTGTAAGAAAGTCTATCTGAGAAGGTTACTCTGACAGTTGCCATAACTGGTCCTGAGTTCAGGTAAAGGAGAAGTATTGGGCATACTAGAGCAGCTCCACTCTATTGACCAATGTATGCCTACAGGCCTATATTTAGTCTACCCTGGAAAATTACCATTGGAAATGTATGACACTTCTGAATGTTCAGAAAGTTTTTCTTTGTTAACTCAGCATTTTAGAAAATCCAATCTATGGCCTTCTTCTGGTGTGCTCTTGGAATGCAATGGAGTTCAATTATTGGAAAAATTTTCCAAATCATAATGACCCCTCTAAAAAGTATTCATAATTTTGACAGTATAGTTGGGGCTCAAATTTCCTGTAAAAAAATGTCTGAATCAAAATGAATTTTTGTAAGTTATCTAAATTATTTATCACTCCATTTCTTTTTACTCACAATCACCCCGTGTGATTTTATCTAACTACCATTAAAAAGATCCTTGTGTGGATATGCCCAATGATGACTCAACAAGTGGTCCTTCTACGAAATTGACATATAAGCCAGCACTAAAGGCAGTGCAGTGTCGAATTTGAAGTTGTTTTTTTTTTTTTCATCAAAAGTTCTTGAGAAATCAAATAAAAATAAACCAAACATTAAAAATGATCTAAATTTAGATCTAAATTGGCAAACCTGAAGAAAAGTAATCAAAGTACTTTGAAACCGTAGTTTTGTATGACGGATAGAAAATTATTTTACGTCTCAATTCTGGCAGGCTGCACCACACCCCATAAAGTCAGGCTCTCTCCTAAAATGCACCTGTGGAACAGGCACTGCATAGTTTGGCCACAAACTCCAAGTTGAGAATCCAAACCTTTTTACTTTAAAAATATCTTGTTAATCCAAATTAAATACTTGATATTTTTGAAGTGTAGACCCATAAGTATATTGTATTTTTTTTTCTTTTACATTTTCTCCTCTAGTGTTGGATTTCAATCAATCAGACATTGTTATATATGGGAGTGTTAGTATCAGTGTTAAATCAGAATAGAAATAAAAATTGACGTTTTGTCTTCCCAGTGGATCTCCAAGGTAGAATTCTTGATAGTTCCCCGATGGGTTTTTGGAATTTATGACTTATAACTAATTCTGACTCTGGTTCCGCTATACTTATTGAAGGTAAAGCTATAACAGAATTATATTTACCCCCAAAACCCTCTTCAACTTACTCTTTTTTTTATTTTCCCTTTTCCATACAAAAGATTTGTACTTATATTCATATATACACAAACACACACACCCCTTTTTCAGTTTTCTTTGCCATCATTTTGAGTTTAAATATTCTTATTGTTATTGTTATTTTTAGATTTTGTTTTCTCTCTTGTTTTTCTTACCTCTGCCAACAATGTTAGAAGATACATATATATATATTCACTTATGTTTTTCTGGTTGTCCATACATTATCTCAAAAATTTTTCAATAAGTTCATGTCATGAATATTTGCTTATTCCTCTTATTTTCTCATGAAGAACTGTAGTCAAGTCAATAGACATGGGGTTTTATCCCTTTGACAAACATTTCTTTTTAGGGGGAGTTAATTCATCTTTGTTCAAATAATTTAGAAGGGAACCGGTTGAACTGGAAATTGTTTTATTCACTAAGTTAGAGCACTTGAATGGTATTGAGCTATGATATGCTTTTGTTGCTTTGTTATGGTATCAAATCCACAAAACATACAGAAATTGGATCATTATGAGTTAGATAACATATTTAATGAGTCACACAGGATCCAAATCGGATAAATATGACATTTTTAAAATATTTGAATTGCTATGTTGTTTCCAAAAATTTCTGGTATTCAGAGTTTATTTGCACAACTGACAGTATTTGATAGATGAAACCAAACCTATACTTGATATTGCTATTTTTTATGGTTTGTCTTCTATGATGAATCATTATGAAGGCAAACTCCTCCTTGAACAGGGTGGGGAGTGGAATGCATAAGATTAATAATAAAAACAGCAAAAATTATATTAAACTGAAGTCGGAACACAAACATATTGATTAAAATATCAAAAACACTATAAAAAAAAATAGCAGTCTTTCCTCTTTCATTAACCCTTTCAAAACTAACCTTTTAAAGTGCTTAATGCTTGGATTTTTTAAAAGGATGTAAAAAAGCCTAAAAACATTAATTTCCATTTTATGGTTTAATAAACAAAAAACAAAAAACAACTAACTCTTCTTTCATTAAATCAACGGTAATCCTTGCAAATCAGGCACTAAAAAGACTTGTATAAATATCAAAAAAAAAAGAAGTTACCTCCCTTTATGTCTAAAAATGGCTGAACATGCAGACACTAACTTTTGGAGTAAATGTTTGAAATTCCAACTCTCTGCTCCATTGATGAGGGCTGTACACGTGATGCATACATACATAGTCAGCCAGACCAACTTGAAAACTGAAGAAACCTATATTGTCAGTTTCTACCGTGTCAACTTCGAATGAGGCATAACGGTGAACTGAAGATGCGAGTGGATTCAATCTCTCACTGATTGCTTATGCTTGCCCAAGCACATGTGACACTCTTGTCAGATTTACATAAGCCCAGACTCATTATTTAATAGCCACACTTTTTATTATAAGAGAGAAGATTCATTTTGCTTGAACTGTGGCAAATGGTTTTCCAGCTGATATTTGCTTCAATATTGTGAAGTGTGCTAGAGAAGAAATACTTGAGACAAAACAGAAACAGAGTTATTGGGATGAGATTAATTGCTTCAATACATGTTAGAAACCGTAAACCAAAACTGTCAAGATAAGTTTCTTCAGTATTCAAGTCGTTCCGGCTTACTATGTATGTATCTCGCATACAGGCCGTACCAATGGAGAAGGAGGGATGAAAATTTAAATATCTACTCCTTATTATGTCTACAAAATGTGGGTCTGGAGGGGGCAAATTTATAATGTAAGTTTATACTGTATTGATCCCTCAGTTTATGTCCATGCTGGTTATCGAAATATCAAACTTTCTTAGCGATTACTGACCAACAAAACCTGAGAGAAGTAACTTGGTCGCTTTTTTTTTTCCAATTTTTTGATTGATTACCCCCAACAAAGCATGTTGGTCATATGATGATTTCTATTGAGTAACTAACCAGACATGTTTATTTCAATTTTCAAGTTTGAAATATTTTGATTATCAAATATCCAATCCTTGATAGATGTTCCTTGATCTCATCTTCAATCCACAAACAGTTGTGGAATAACATTATGAGAGTTGCAATCGAAGACAACAGAGATAAAATGAAAAAAAAAGACATTATAATAAATTATGATGACAATTTATTCATCCACTGGCATTCACCCATAAAAAATGATGGGGTTATTTATGTATGGATCTACTCTAAGAAACTTGAAAGTATCATCGGATAATTTATCTTTAATAATTCAATTATCTTAAGTTTTTTCCAAGTCTCAACTCAACATTAAATATTTCTGTCAGTTTCTTACTTATTCTTCTTTTCTTTTATTTTAGTTTCAAATGTCCAACATTTCTGTGACGTATTATTCATTCTTATGTTACAACAGCTTCTCATTTTATTACAAGCCTATAATTGTTTTTTTGTTTTTTTTTAGTTCTGTTAATCCATTTCACATTGACCAATCCATTATAGCCTTTAGGTTATAACATGAGATACAACCATACAATTAAACATACTAATTTGTATACGTGACTTGTACATCGAGAGATTAAATAAAAATGCCTCTCTGGGCATCTTTGTGTACAATTTGCATTAAATTCAAGGATAAAAATGTATGAAACTTTGAAAATTCAAAATCTTATTGCTTTTGAGAAACATTTATGAAGCATATTTTTTTTCACAAAATTCTCCTATACGTTTCAGTTAATAACTTCCAAAATTGCCAGATCAATTTATTATTTATTGTCATTCAAGTTATTCTTAAAATTAATAATACTTGTACTATTTTTCCACTAGATGGCAATTTATTCTAGTATTTCAAAATTATTCGAGAGAAAAATCAATTTGTTTTTGCGATTTTACTTATCAGACGATTGAACCTATTTGATCTTTATATACATACATTATTACGCACACATACGGTGCCAGTTGGTGTAAATTGGAATTTCAAAAAAAGATTTAAATTTCATATGTCTTTCATATCTCATGTTACCAGCAAGTATTCAAATACTTGAATATTTACCAACATAAGAGTATGGATTTTAAAAATACTTCAAAAGTCAGCGCTCTTGTAATATTAACAAGGAAATATATTAGAGATTGATTGTGACCAAACATAGTCAGTTGGTTACACTTGTGGAGATTTATGCACAGAAATATCCAAAATAAAATGATACATGATTTTGTTAGGATATTAGGATTTCACTGGTGGTCCTTAAGTTTTTTAGTCATGATTGTTCTTTGAAGAATATATTGCTCAACTCTTGAATTCATTCAAATAAAATAGAATGTCAGTTTAAAGGGTAAAAACTTTTGATTAAAATTATTCTCCTTTAGCCATTTGGTGAATTTTAAGATTTGTTTTGATTTTCAATTCTCAGAAGAGTTTCACTAATTTTTTTTAAAGTTCCACTGTCAATTATAAGCAGTTTATGGATTTAAGAGTTGACTTGAACCCTAAAAATTCGAAAGCTAATTACTGAATAATCTCCTTCACTCAAAAAAAAAATCCTATTCCATCCGAGTTGAACACAACCAAGAAAATGCAGAACAGCAAAAAGTATAGAACAGTTGCAAAATTATTAAAATACTGCCGTCTTTTTTGACGGCATGGGTGAACTAGTCTGAAAATAATGGTTCCATAAGATCGAAAGACTCAAGTAGTTCTGTTGCAGGTCTGTGAAGTCCAAGTGTATTTCTGCAAATGAACCAAGTCCTAAAATCAATACACCCCCCCCCCATTTTGTTTTCCTCCTCGGATATTAAGTGACCTATATAAGCCAAAAGAACCTCATTCATATTCAGCCTTATTAATAATAGGGATGAATCATGGTAAAATCAAGTCCTTGCATGCATTGCCTTGAAAATTTTGATAAGTATCCCATTTCGCATGTCATGTTGAACTTGACTTATGAAACATATTAAATTTACTTTATCATAAAGTAAATTCTTGTGGCCCCTGCCAGATACTGATCATTATTATTGAACATTGTAGCCCCACAAATGGCCAGCCTGACCAACCAGCCATATGGGCTACAGATTCTTCTTTCTCGCTCATCTGTGTTTGTCTCCAGGTGCTACTGATCACATTTTGGGGGCTACAACCATGAAAATTTGCATGTGTACCTCTAGGCGCCTTAAAACGATTTTTTCTCAAAAAAAGGCTTTTTGGGGTCACTGGTCATTTACGACTGACAGTGTCTAAATCTTGTGCTGGTACTTTAGATAATTTTACCTTAAATATCTATTACTTTTTTCAGATCATTTTAGATAAGTAGTTTTGTTACACACTGGGTCTACGGTGATCTATTTATGCAAGGTACAGATATTATCATAATTCTGCAGAATCTTTGATTGGCATATGTCCACATAGCAATTTATATAGCAAGTAGGTTCTACAAGGAATTGCTTGTCCTATGCCCAAGAAGGACTACCTTACAGGATTTAAGTGCTCCAACTATCCTGCTATTTACCCATAGCTGGTGGGGAATGAAGGTGGATTCATGTCCTCCTAATGGGGATTAGTGTAAAGGGAACGTAAGCAGCCTTGGCCAAAACTCAAACTGGATTTGCTGATTCTGTTTCGTGTGCCTGTAACTACAACACTGATCCATAACTCTACTTCTGCTTTCTCATACGCTGTCTTCTGTTTGAAATCTTTGCCTCTGTGGCACATAGTAAACATGTTCAGCTAGTGAGGCCGGCTATTTTGCCGTTGAAGACACCACTTAGTATGTCTGATAAAAGCACAATAGCTTTTATTGTAATAGAGGGTCTGCTACTATTGAAAGGATCTGTGTGTTTATGCCACTTTCAAGGTATCAACAAGTACAGGAATACCTTGAATGGTGTGGTTTCGATTAATGCAGAATTTGATGTAGTATGGTCAAGGTATTGCTTCACAAATCGATCTATCAGATAGTTTCCAGCTATTATGTGCATGTATGTATATTGAACGGACCATACCAATGTTCAGTTTAGCATTATAGTTATATTGTAAACAGAATCCTCCGGCTAAAACCCTTAAAATCAATTTTGCTCAAAACTTCTTTCCTTGAAAATCTTCCCCTAGGTCAACTAAGTATCTATGACGAATTCTGTCGAGTTGTGCTGATATTTAAGAGGAGATAAGCGGTGCACAGTGACAAACAGAGTTGTTTTATATGATAGATATTTTACAAGTTCATGAATGTTTACATTAAGATCAAAGGCTGCCAAATAGTGGGAGATATTTCTTGCCACGCCAAAATTTTGCTGAATGCCGAAATCATTTATGAAAGTAATTATTTCATTTGATGATGTATTCTAAATCATTTATTTCAAAAAAAAGATTTTATTCTGCTATTTACCTTTTTATTTCAATTTTCTAGTTTCTTCTTTATCGCAACCTCACAATGATGATTTAAATAAAATTAGGATTGAAAGCTACCGAATATTTAAGAGGGTAGTAAATAGAAGTACTAAAAAATTGTTATAATGAATACTAATGAAAAAAAATTGTAATAGTGGAATAAGTTCAAACAATTCATTGAAATTCTATTGCGACAGAGTCAAAATGGCCAAAAATTTAGATATGGCCAAACCGAGAAGTCAATAGTCCATTGCTTTTGAATAAAACCAATTTGTTGAATTTGGCTATAAAACGGCTAAAATGGCAACCCTGTTAGGAAAAAGCAGTTTCAGTTAATTTCTTCTGTAGGTGCTCACCATATCAGATATCGGAAATCTGTCAGACTATTGTGATGAATTTAACAGGAATAGTTTAGAACTGATCATTAAATCTTCTATTATGATACGTCTCTAAAAATAACTCACACAAAGCCTTTTGTCCAGCTGAAATAGGTCTTTTGGGGCCCATTTTATTGTATTAACATAAAGAAACCAGAAAGCACTCAGTCAGCGCTATTGTCATTAAAAACTGAATGAAAATCAGTTCATATATAGCTACTAGACAGGGAAAGTTACTGTAAGTGTTGATTTTTCAGTTTTTTGACTATTGCCTTCATGTATGAAATATCTCTCAATCAAAAAATATTTCCTGGATCCAACCCAAAATTTAATCAATTTTCCTCTACCCCATGGCCCATCCTACTACATAATGTTTTGGGGATTCATTTAGAAGTTTTGGAGATATTGTGTGAAAAAACATGGGGGAATACATAACAACCAGAACAATCCTCACCTAATTTATAGGTATAAACTCTTCACTCTTTGTCTATACCGTTATGTTTGAACAAAAAAAAGATTGACCCTCAAACTGAGAACCATGCAACATGAATATGAGAAAATCATGCTCAACCTCACATGGAAAGATCACAACACAGTATATTAGAGAAAAGACAGGAGTTTGAGATATCATAAAATTCATTAGGAAGCTCAAATGGCAATGGGCTAGACATGCTGCAAGAATATCAGAACTGCTGGACATCACAATTTACAACATGGATCACATGAAATTGTGACCAGCAGAAAGTAAGATAGCGCAACGAGCAAGACAAATTCAGAAAGTACTGGCTTCATGACACCATGATAGAGAGGTCTGGCGAATCTTTGGGAAGGTCCTTGTGCAGTGACAGACGCTAAAAAGCTGATGATGATTCATAAAATCAACATTTCTATTCTATGATTTGAAATCATGACCTGGTGGTTGGTTGGCAGCTCTCTTACTGACTGAGCCAAAGTGACAAGTCTTATATATCTTCAAAAATTTATGTTGCAAATATTCAAGGGCTTATTCCATCCTGAAAAATAAATACGTTAATACTGAAAAAAAAAATCTATAATTCAAACAATTCAAAATTAGAGGTGTGAACTGATTTGTGGAATTCACATTCTCCATATTCTGTGATTTCAACCAATGAACAACTGATAGCTTAGTCAGTAAGATAGCTTCCTGGCAAAGTTGACAAGTCTTGGAAATTAACAAAAATTTAACATTCAGTTACGCAAGGGCTCATTTCATTCTAATGAATAAATACCTTTTATACAAAACCCGCAAACTGAGAAGCATGCAACGTGCGAATGAGAGAATCATGCTCAACCTTACATGGAGAGATCACAAGACAGCACAATATATCAGAAATAAAACAGGTGTCGCAGATATCATAGAATCCATTAGAAAACTTAAATGGCAATGGGCTGGTCATGTTGCGAGAATGAAAGACAACCGATGGACATCACGACTCACAACATGGATCCTCAGAAATCACATGAGAAACCAAGGCCGACAGAATACAAGATTGAGAGATAAACTAGACAAAATCAGGGAATACTGGCTCTGTGATGCCCATGATAGAGAAATGTGGTAGATCCTAGCGAAGGTCTATGTCCAACGACGGACGTTAAAAGACTGATGATGATGATGACAATATGAAAATTGCAGTAATCATCTTCTGTCGGGATAGTGGAGTTTGACCCTGCAGCAGCCAGGCTTGTTTTCCTTCCATCTTAGGCTGTGATTGATTCTGCTCATCTTTGAGTGAGAAAATTTGCAGATCATTGATTTCATGTAAATTTTCATCAAAAAGTATTTTCTCATTACTCCTACCAACAAGGTCATGTAATTGATCCTATCTCTCTGTTTCTGTGGGACTGACTTGGGTTCAGAAGTAATGGCTTTGTTTGTGAGACCATTGCAGTGTGCAATCAACTTAGAGTAGAAACATTATTGGTTTTGCTCCAGCTATAACCATGATATTGTATACATGCAGGACTCTCAGACAAATGGTTCACCAGAATATTTGGAGGATCCTCATATCCCCACCACATCCAAACCTCGTAACTGTCCAAATTAGGGTTTGGTGGAGGGCCTCTTATCTATAATATCCGTGTATTGGACACAGTGTAATACTAGCGTAGTTTAAGAAAGCAAACAAATGACCATTTTGTTTACTGGTATATATAGTATTGGCTTGCTGTGTATATATATATATGTGTGTGTGTGTATAGGCTGCTCCATTGGAGCTAGAGGGCTAAAAATTTAAACATTTACTCCCTATTATATCAAGAAAAACAACTTTTTTGTCTTCTGAAAATTCACCTCCAAAACATTTTCTTTCTTGGCTGGGTGCAGGTCAATGTACAATGTAACTTAATGCTGAATCGGTCCCTTTGTTTTTAGAAAATCCCCCCCTCTCAAATGATTTTTTTTTTTTGTGGGTGTTCAATTTGCAATGTAAATTCATGTTAAACTGATCCCTTAGTTTGTGTCTGGCAACATTAATGCTTATTTTTTGAAAATTCAAACTTTTTTTTATTGATTGCGACCAAACAAAAGGCAAGAGAAGTAATCCATTCATTGACCATCCCTTTTTCAAATTTCAATTAATTGATCACCCATTACGTGTTATGCTGTGAAAATACATCAGTCACATCACAGTTTCTACCGAGTGAGTAACCAGACCTGTTGCTTTTCGTGATTGCCTTCTCCAAGAATAAACTTGCGATTGTTCTGCTCATCCATTCTGATCCTCTATTTTTTATTCTAACTTACTACAAAGGAGAGTGACTGTAATCAAAGTGAACCAAATTTTTTTATTGGCTTGAGTTATCGTGGGATTTTTTTTCTTCCTTGACCAATTGGCTTAGTTTGGCATGGATGGCTCAATCCAATTACCTCCCTTACTTTGATGGACTTCGTACAGACAGGAATTGATCATATTGGGGAAAAAAAAATTTCAAGAAGACAGATGAAGTTTTATTTAATGAATAGTCTTCACTCTGAAATTGAATTATAGCATCCTGTAAACGTATGGTGTGTATCCCCCCCCTTTTCAACACATCATGGGCCAGCATGACTCCCCCACCTTTTGTCTTACACTTACTTTGGGAAGTCCTATGTCTAACATCAGATCTCGAGAAACTGATTAAAAAAAATTTGTAAATGTCCAGTTGTTATTCAAAGGCCATCACACAATGAACATTATATATCCAGCATCAGGGTTGCCAACTTTGGCCAGAAGGGGACATGATCCAAACTTTATCTTGGTGACTTACCCAAAACTGGCATTGGAATAGTATTGAAGCTTGAAATAGAGGGACAGAGGTTCATCACTAGCCTCAGAAAGAAAAAAATAACATTGTTAGTCATATACAGGTATATCCTGCTTCAAGAACTCCCTGTTTTACAAATGTCTAAATAAGATTTTAAACCTGCTGGAAATTATATGAAATCTTTTTTTTTTGTTCTATTTGTTTACAGTGAAAAGTTTTTCACAAATATGTGTTTCCCACGAATAATTATACCTCATTTTACGAACTGTCGCTTTACAAACAATCAATAGGAACAAATTAATTTGTACAGGCGAGGTATACCTGTAAATGGAAAATTTGTGATTGAAAGTGATTTGGGATTAACCCTTTAAATAGGATGGAAATTTCAAAAAGAAGAAGCAATGAATGTGTAACCAGATAAAAGATATAAATACAATAAATAAACAGGCTTAATATATTGGTTGATAGATGGTAAATGATAATCGATGTGTTTGGTTCTAAATCTCTTTATAAATACGATTGAGAATACGATAGACGCTACTTAGATTGAAATGTTTATATAAATGATTCCTTAATAGAAAAATAAGCATTCAGCAGGAACGACACGTTATAATAACTTCCAAATGGATATGTTTAGCTTTTAAAATGGGGGGAAAAAAATGAAATAAACTAAATGTTATTCATTAATTCCAATTCTTCAGGATTGTCAAATTTAATTTGACTCTGAAAAAAAACGAAAACGAACTCAACAAATTTTATTTTCAATTAAAGGTTTTTTCATTTTTATCTTTTTAAAACATTTTCAAATCAGAACATTATAAATGTGGAAATATCTGACACCTGATGGTTGTGTAATTTTGTAAAATTATGCTTCTTTATACACCAATACTGAGAATAATGAAGTTAATTTGTTGTCAAATTTGTCTACACTGTTTGAAACCTCATAATTCAAAGCTTTTTTTTTTCTTCCAGCTTATATAGGTATACTTTGAATGGTGTGGTTAATTTGTTCAAAGATTTTCTGTACTGTTCTGAAATCACATTGTTCAAGGTCTTGTTATGACTTTTTTTTTTTTTTCCAGCTTAGTTACATTAATTTGTACACGAATCAAGACACACTATTCAAAGTATTGCTGTACACTGCTATTAGATTATTTTCTGTGTGAATAAATTTTGTAGAATAATTCCTTCTAATGATCCAATCACCTTGGGGTTTAATAAGGTTGAAGACTAGATGTCTGCTTTTCGGCTAAGATTAGTTTCATCATAACACTAATGAGGAAAAAATTGTTCAACTAATTGTACCAAATTGGTGAATCAGTATCCAAAATTTGACAAGTCATCTAACCCAACTTTTTGAAAAATTTGATAGCTAAGGAGTAGGAAGTTATATTGGATTAAGTTCTTCAATTTTAGGTATTGTTGAGGGGGTGGAGTTGACTTGATTGGTTGCCTCCGTGTCAAATAGGTCATGGGTCTTTAGCGTTCCTTCTATGCCTTCAATCCAGTGCCTATTAGGTTGTCCTCTTTCCTGAACGCCTGAAATTCTGACATTGTAAGGTCTGAATGTTGATTGGTCAGTTGCCATCCTTATCAGGTGTCCAAACCTTTTAATTTTCCAGTGTTGGATGAATTTAATTACCTTTACTATAAAAATGAATGAAACTAACAAATTAGAAAGATTTTTTTTATTCAATCAACCATTGGGAATCAGATTGCAACTCATTGCAGACTTTCAGCAGGAAGTACCACTCCACAAGATCTTGTGTATACAACTTATATTATCATCATAATATCATATATAAATATGATATGATGATGATGATGATGATTATATATATGAATGATAAGAGAGTAAATTGGCTCACGTAGTATCTCTATCAGTCATCAGCCCATTTCCCTTCCTACTCTCTTATTAAACTACCTAAATTTATTTTCTCCCCTCTCCACCTTAACTTTCTCTCCTCTCTCCCTTCCCACCATATTTGTCACACATGATAACTGTCACGGAAGTGCTGGGTCATTGATTAAGTCTCCTATAAAACTCTTTACTGAAATTATCTTCCCCGAACTGAGTTTTGCAATTTATTCTTTGTGGTTTTCAACTGTTCTGTAAGTCGACAGTTCTAAGAATGGCAAAAATTCCATGTTAAGACCAGATTTGAACCGGTTAGTTGACAGTGTTTGCAAGGAATTACGTGACCGAAAAGTGGTTGAATAGAGATGGACAGCAATCTGAACAAAGAGAGAAAGTTGTTATCCTAATAAAAGGTGGGGATATTAAACGAAAGCAAAAGATATTATTTCTTTAAAAAAAATCAGTTCCTGAGATATAACATACAAGAAAAAAAAAAAAGTTAGCTGCCTGAACAGTGTTTTTTATTTTTTTATATATATATATATATATATATATATATGTATATATATATATATATATATATATATATATATATATATATATATATATATATATATATATATATATATATACTTTGTGTGCTTTTACTTTATTACTGGTGACTGTTTTGTTCAGTGGTAAGAGCAATGCTATGTTGAAGTGGCTACCCTATTGGTCACAGGTTCAACTCCTGCAGCAGCCCCATTTTCTTTAATTGTTTATTCTATTTATCGTTTAGGCCAAGTGATACATTAACCGTGTAATGACGGGAAATCATTTCAAATAAAAGTTTCAATATTACACAATTTATAATCATTCTGTTGGATCATACACACATTTTTTAATACATACACATATTTATATATATTTCTTTTGCCAATGAATTACATAGTGTTTTAGATAATATTTTTCCTTTTGTTTTTGATGGAATGATAATTCATTTTTAAACGAGGAATTACTGGTAAAATCAACTGGAACCAAATATTTTTCTTAATTTATAAAAATTTCCATTACTGAAACAAATGTTGACAAAAATTGTATAAAAGAAGTCTCAGGTTTTGACCAGAGTCTGTTCTTTTTCTTATTAACGACAACTTTGCTTGCTGGCAACTATCCAGCCTTCAAGTCATTTTTTCCTCCTTTTATCTTTTCCTCCTTTTATCTTTTCCTCCTTTTATCTTTTCCTCCTTTTCAACTTTTTCTTCATGGATACTATGTCACATGATCAGTGATTGTAATATTTGTTTTCTTACTCTCTGTTTTTTGCCTTTATCCCTGTCCAGCTTTGTTTCTTTCTAGGTTGGTCATTCAACTCTCAGACTTCATCTCGCTCTCTCTTCTTGCCGTCCACTCTCTCTCAACCTCTCTTTCTTCTTGTCATTCAATTCTCTCATCTTGCAATTTAACTCCCATGCTTGACCTCTTTCTCCTCTAGTCAGTGAACTCTCACTCTTGACCTCTCTCATCAAATCCCTACTTAATTTTCTAGAGCTAAAAATTAACATATTGTAATTTTAATCCAAACAAGACTTTTTTTTGTGTGTTATTCTAATGAAAGGACTAAGTAGTTTCTTTCATTAACTTCCTTCTCTCTATTATTCATCCTTATATTTCTTTTTCATACTAATCAATTTCATCTCTCATTTTCTTTTAAATTTTTACAATTGCAAATTAGGAAAAAAGTAAAATCTAGTCCAAATCAGTAATAATGCTGTGATATTTCATCAAAGAATAATAAAAATTCAGAATTAACAATATTGTTGTATTAAAAAGACTGTTATGTTTCCATTGTAAACAACATCTACATGGAATATTGGTTGTAAGGAGTTTGGTTTTGGGTGTGAAGTCATCTTTCGTTGAACTGTTATGTCCCCGTGACTGAATGGTTAAAAGCGGCCAGGCATATACTGGACCCCCTCTGGCTTGAGGGTGTGAGCTTGCTCTTTATTTTCTGATTATGCTGTTTGATCATTACTGTAGAATTACTGTTCAGTTTCAAGTTGTGATAAAAAGCAACTGAAAATTAGATTGAAGGTAAAAACTAGTCAAAATCAATAATGATATAAAGCTAGAGTTGACTTTATTTTTCTCCTAGAGCCAAAGCAACAAAAGAAATCCTCACCAAAATCAGGAGTGTTAACTGATATGCGAAATTCATACAAAGTTATTTTGTAGTTTATTTCAATACAAAAATTGTAACTAGTAAAAATAACTAGCAACAGACTTCAAACAAAGAAAGATTTCAAAATAGAAATTGTGTAAGGGGTTTTTTCATGCAAGTCTGGCCTTGAGATTTAAAAAAAATTCAATTCAAGAGAAATTCTTTGTCTTACTTTGTCTTGATTGTTGAACCCCATTATTGTATGTGTACCACTATTTATCCAATACAAATATTGCTGTAATCAACTTCAGTTAGAATGGAGTTCGACCCCTCCTCAGCCAGTCTTATTTCTCTTCCATCCATATCTACCCTAACTCACCCCTTCTAGATATTCCTCCTATCCACATTTTCCATTCAGACTCTTTTTTTTCTTGCAAATACGCATGCTTGTCTGGCTACATTGTTGGCCTCTGAAGGGAGTGGGAGGGTGCAGTAGTTGCATTGAAATTGAGCCCGTGAGTTGAACTACGTCCATTCATAGAGTAGGTTGACTATAGTTTACCAGTGAGTGAATATAGAATGGCTGGCTAAAAGGATTACAGCAGGTGAAAACAGGATGGCTAAAGAATGAGGGTGCATGTGTTGTGTCTGCATATACAGCTTTGTGCAACTTGCTAAAATTTCTCTTTGAGGCCCTAGCCTACATTCATTCTATTTGAAAAGTTCATTAGTTTCTTAATTTTTCTAATAGAAAAATAATGATGGAATTTTCCAGAATCAATATTACTAGAAACTATTAACGTAGATTTCTTCAGTTTTTAAGTTGTTCCAGCAGGCTATCTTTGTTCTGCTTCTCTTATCTCCCTCTCTGGTCATTTGACTCTTACTCACAAACTCTTTCTTTCAACGATTCAGCTCTCACTCTATGTACTCAATGAATTAGAATTGAAATTTGTAAGGGTTGCTTATTTGGGGGTGGATCCAGTAATTTTTTTTTTCATTGAACTAGTGCATGGAGTTGAGTGTGGTATGCATCCTTGTGCTTTTTAGTTTACTGCAATTCAGTAAGAGCTGATTCAAAAACAAATATATTCACAGGTAATCCTTGTTTTGTGTGGTCAATTTGTTCCTAAACTTTCCTTATTGTTCAAAGCTGCTCTGTTCAAGGTCTTATTATAATTCAATGTGTTTTATTTTTTCTTACAGTTTATACTTAGTTAAAATAATATGTATAGCAATGCTATAATTGTACTACATGAAATAACACACTATACGAAGTATTGCTGTATGTTTATGCTTTGATACCCTAGCAATAACTCTTCTTAACAAGGTATTTTCTTTACTTTTAGGCAAGAAGTCCAGCTGAAATGAACTTCAGCCTTGACTCCAGCAAAGCACAGAGAGAGCTTATAGCACAGTTAGAAGCAAAGAACAGGTAAGATGATTTTGTCATGTTTTCTTTTTTATCTACCGTTCATGGTAAGGTTTTGCAAGGTGGCAGACTATAAGATGAATTAGCATAGTACCCGTAAACAATGATGCAAATGTCCGTACTTGGCATGTATCTGAACTAATTATCTAAAACAAAAAGATATACCCGCAAAAAGAGGTACTAGCACAAGATTTGGGCATTGTTGGTCCAAAATGACCATGGAGACCCCAAAATATACTTTTTTGAAAAAACAAAAAAAAAACAAAAAAAAAGTTCTTAGATGGTGCTTAGTGGCGTACTCGAGCGAATTTTCATGGTTGTAGACTCCAAAAATGTAATCAAAAATGCCCATAGACATGCACATACACTTGAAAAGAGAGAAGAATCTGTAGCCCACTCAGTTGGTTGGTCAGGCCATTTGTGGGGCTACAGTGATTTGATATTTACATTAGTATGGATAAAATTGATTAGTGCAACATACTCTTTGACTTCCTTTCCCTGTGATTTGGCTTTGTAAAGTACTGCTTGTAAACAAAAGCATGGACAGAAAACAAGTAAAGCTGTAATCAGCAGAAGCAGCTGCTCCAACTGTGCCCGCTGCTTGATTGGTTGGTTGCTAGAATGTAACTTAATTTCACCCTGTTTTGAGCAGTCTAAGTTTGGCCTTACAGAAAAGCTTCTCACCTACTTACCCCTAGAGTGGACATTCAAATCATGGCAGATGTTTGTTCATTTTTTTTTTTATATCAGTTTGTTTCTGTCATGCTAGAGCAAATAAAAAACTAACAGTGGCTGTCATATAATGATATTGTTTCCAAGGGTATTTTGAGGACTACCATTCACTGCAACTCATCTGAGCCCCATAACTGTCAGCTTTGATTGATGGCCCTTTAGTCATGATATTGATGCAGTATGATATTTGCTTATTATTAATTTTTTGCTATGATTTACTTTCATCTTAATCTTTGCTTTTTATCACAACTAAACTCACTGCTGAAGGGAACCTAGCCTGAGTAAATTAATTAACAGCACGGATCAGAATGACTTACAATGCTTTGTCTAGTGAAATAAATGAAAAATAAACCCATAAAACTATGCAAATATTATTTTATTTTTAACGTAAGTATCCATCATAGAGTACCTGGTAGATGATAGTATGTATGTTCACCTACACCTTCAGAAATGCTTATCTTCTCAGTTTTCTGTAATATCATAATGCTAATATTCTATAAGCTAGATGTTTGTGTAATCTGCGCTATCACGGGTAGGATTTAGTTAACAAATGCAAGATTTTGACTTATCCTAAATGGCAATGGGCTGGTTATGTTGCAAGAATGGCCGACAACTGATGGACATCACAACTCATGATATCAATCCCTGGAGATCAAATCCTGAAACTAGGCCGGCAGAATATGAGATGGCGAGACAAAGTGGACATGTTCAGAAAATATTGGCGCTTGAGAGAGAGGGGAGTGGTGAATCTTGGGGAAGGTGTATGTCCAATGACGGATGATAGAAGACTAATGATGATCATGATTCCATATATAGTGATATAGCAAATACTTTTGAAGCATATTAAGCTGATGCTAAGATTTCCATGGTAATTTTTTGTGTGACAAAAGATATGATATATATATATATATATATATATATATATATATATATATATATATATTATGAATTAAAATTAAAAATGTTCTGCTATAAAACTTATGCCAAATATCAATTTCAAAAGCAGACTTGAAGAATACAAAGGATGTATCTCGTACCATCCTCCCTCAAGAGAGATTATAATAGTCCATTCTTGGTGCAACAAGGTGAAGGCTGAACAGGAATTTGAATGAATGAAAATAACCATAGTGATATGAGTGCTTCCATAAATGAATGAAAATTACCATAGTAATATGAGTGCTTCCATGGATGAATGAAAATCATTATACTAATGCTTCCATGAATGAATGAATGAAAATCATCATAGTAATGAGTACTTCTATGAATGAATGAAAATCATCATAGTGATATGAGTGCTTAAGAGCGGAATTCAAGGAGTTGACCACTGAATTATTTTAAATAAAATTTCTTTGAGCAAATTCCTCTGTCATGCATTAAAAATCAGGAGAAAAGATATTTTCAATGTTCGGGAATTAATGAATGGCCTCAGTTTTGTCTCTAAAGACAAAGAAAATGGGCAAAGCGTGCTGAGACCCCGGGATGCCCTGGGAAACCCAGTAGTCAGAATCTCCCTCTCGGGATTGCTGATGTAGTTCAGAAGAAAACAGAGAGCAATACATCTGGCATCAGCCTGGCTGCTGAAAGGATATCAAATTGATGTTTTTCGGAGGTGTAGCTGAGGCGAGGTTTGAAATCACTGGGACTCCAATTCAGGGGGACTTCCTAAAGCTTTATGAATACCAGTTCACCTGCTGCATTTCTACTGACAAATCTCACTAATTGTGCGAAGCCCTTCAAGGAACTAAGCAACCCCACCAGGCCCATGAAATCCATAGCTAAGCCCTAGGGATATGTTTTTCTTTTCAGAGAGACTAAAGTATCTAATGAAATCAAATTGATTATCTGCGTGCATGTTTTTTGGAATTACATTCATCCTTTATTTCAATCAATTTAAATTGAATTTGTTGGCTCTCTCTGTATGAGTTCCACATCTTACACGTCTAAAGTTGCAATGTGTGTAGGTTTGTACAAATACATCAGTTTCTTATCTGTTCAGAAATTCCTAGTGGAATCGTGTCTTCTTATTTATTGGATAAAAATGCCTCTATGGACATCTCCTTCTACAATTTACATTAGAAATATGAATTCAACATTAAAATACACATTAATTCAAGTTGTAAAAATGTATGAAACTTCAGAGAAAAAATTACATGCTTATCAGTACAGAGCAACAATTACCGCACACATTTCATTTATTCATTTTTCCTAAATTCTTCTATATATTTCTACTAAGGATTCCCAAGATTGCCTTATTAATCTATTTTCATCCTAGGTGATATCTTGAAAATTATTTGCACTTTGACTATTTTTGTGTGACATGATAAACTATTTCAGTATTTCAAAATTCTTTTGGGAAAAAAAGAAATCAATTTGTTTTTGCAATAGACCTAGCTTGTAAATTTTCTGTCTTATCTGACTTATGAAACATTAGAATTCTTTAATTCTTGGATTGAAAGCTTCTGGGAATGGAAGAAGTCGTTTGAAGTTAGAATAATTGTTTTTTCGGCAATGTGGCTAGGATTCTTGAAAAAATGTATGCCTTGTGAAAATGTTACGTTTTGCCATTGTTTTTTGTCTTCTTTTTTTAACTCCATTTTCAAAGCTGTACTTACAAAACTCTTATATTTTTTCATCTGTTTTATGGTTGTTAAGATCTTCTGCAATGATAATGCATGCTTATAGTTAAAAGCAAAAATCTTTTCTGATCTCTTTCTCTGATTGATATCATCAAGAAAAGAAAAATCTTTTCCTGCTAACAAAGTTGGAAGAGATATACATATTCACTTTTGTGTGACTGTCTATCCACACAATATCTCCCAAAGTTCTGAATGAATTCAAGTGACATTTTGTTGATGGATGGGCTGTGGGATGAGGGAAAATTAATAAAATTTTGAAGTGGATCCATTTTGCAGTTACCACCTCTGCATTGCAGCTGTATGTCCATGCAATATTTCCAAAAGTTCTCAATGAATTTCGATAACATTTCCTTGAAGGATAGGTCATAGGGTGAGGAAGAATTGGTTGAATTTTAGCATAGATCCAAGAATTTATTTTCGATTGAGAGATATTTTTTTCTTACATCTATGTATTCACTTGTGATTGTCCGCACAACATCTGTAAAATTTTTCAATGAAATTTAGTGGAAAGTTTGACCTTGGGCTGAGGAAAAATTCATTGAAGTTTGGGATGAATCTTGGACTTTTTTTTTTTTTTACAGTTACCTTCCCAGCATTAGGAAGAGAAAGGGCAAAGGTGGTTTGATAAGAGGATAGGAAGTGAGAGGGAAGAAGAGAAAGTTAGGTAGTTTGATAAGTAAGGGAGAAGGGGGGAAAATAAATTCAAGTGGTTTACTGACCGGTACAAAGATTTTTACTTGTGAAACTAATCCGTGTTATGTAACATTTAGATAAAAACATGGATGGGCATTGTAGATTTGAAGGTATCAAGGAGAGAATGAGAAAATACAGCAAAGGTGGTGAAAACAGTTGCAGCATGAGATAATTGATATTCTTAGTTGTCAACTACCGTGGAATTTCCACTGGTTCAGCTAGTTAATGCTTACTTCATGAGAAAAACATTAACTGATCACACTTTGGGGTTTAACAGACCAAATTTTTTTATATGAATTTAAGGGTCATGTATCGAGGAAAATTGCTACTGATTAAATTGAACCCCCTTTGACCTTTACTTTTGTTTTTATTCCATTCATAGAAGTTCCATTATTTTTTAATCTGTTCGCAGAAGAGTTCTATTGTCAATAAGTGTGTTATCAAGTGGTTCATGAATTTACAAGTTAAGTTATTTTAATGATCTTCATTTCTGGCTTATTAACAAGCCTGAAGGTCAGACCATAGATGCACTAGTTTGACCTTCAGTGCTTTTAAAAGTTCATTTCTTTAGAAGCTCCCATGTTGAGAAACACTTTCATTTAATGCTAGTATCATAGTAAAATAGAATTCCATTCATGCAATTGACACCTGTTTGTATTCTGGCGTAGTAAAAATAGAATTCCATGCTCTGATGATGTAATAATGCGTCACAGATTCATAGAAGGAGTGGGAGGGAATGCTTCATTGAGATGTTTGCTATGTTGATTTGTCAGATTGCCAGTCAGTCAATGATGGTGATTGCCACTATGGATGCTGGTGCATCTAATATCTAAGTTCATATTTTGCTACCATGGCCTGTAACAAAAAGAAATTTCTATTATGCTTCATTTTCACCTTACGTCGCCTCTCAGGTAAAACGGATTAATGCTGTTCACTTTTAAAAGGAGCAGCAAGTATCAATAAGATTCTTTCAGGTGATACAGACTCGTTTTCCTTTGTTTCTGCTTCCCTACTGGAGGTTATGATCTTTTTGGTTTATTATATATAGTTCTGGAAATATTGAAATTGTCCCTGCGGTTTTCGTGGTTTCTTGCTTTGGAGAGTCTTTGAGAGTGCAATCTTGAATAGGTTGCATTCAATAGAGATATCTCCAAAGGTGAATGGTCATCGGAAAAGATACATCTTGCATTGTGTAGCCGAGTAGTCAGATCTTCATTCAGTTCGCGAAAAAGTAAGAATCCTTTGGGGTATTTTTATGACTTCAGTTAAGTACTGTTCGTACATCTTATTTGAAGAAAAAAAAAAAAAAAATTTTGGTAGTTTCATGAGATGAATCTATATTGATAATTTGAAAGAGTTTGTTTGTCTGTCTGCAATGCAAACTTCAACTTCTTACCAAGCATAGATAGGTAGTTCAGCTAGTTTATTTCTATTTGAGCTACTTTGTTTTACTCAGTGGTGGTTCTGTTTGGATTGAAAAGATTCCCAAATATATTTCCATTAGTCTATGGTGGGAAAACGCGATTTTCTGAAAAGTCTACATCCATTAGCAATCGATGAATAAGATGGATTCAAAAGTGAGAGAAGAAGACTGGAGAAGAGAGTACAGCCTCTGTTAATATAAAGTTGATGACTTGATAGCCCAACTGACTAAAAACTCTTATCTATATAGGCTTCCCTTGTTACAACATGGTTATATATGTATATATATATATATATATATATTTATGAAAGTGTATGTCTCTCTATTAGAAACTATCAACATAGGTTTCTTTCAGTGTTCAAGTTGGTCTGGCTGACTATGTATGTATGGCATGAACATTAGAGCTGGAGGGCTGAAAATTTAAACAATTACTCTTCATTCTGTTTAGAAAAAATGTTTTGTTTTTTGTCAGAACCCCCTCTCCACCAAATACATTTTTAGAGGTGGGGGTCCGTTTGCTATGTAAGCTTATGTTAAATTGATCCAGTGGAATGTTTTTTTAAAATTCAGTGAAAAATTCGTAGTGATAACTGCTTAGAGAGAAGTAACTTATTCGTTGATCACTCTCTTTTCCAATTTTTCTTATTGATTACCCCCAACATGGCATGCTGCCAAAAGACATTGGTTGCATGATGGTTTCTATTGGGTTACGATGAAAAAAAACATTTCATAATTGTCTGACTTCGATCAATTTTCTCAGCTATCACACATTGTGAAATTTAACAATCCTACGATGCTTGAAATCGAACAACATTGGTCTCTTTCCCATACTGTCTTGAATTGACACTGTCGGTTTTTGTTGTTGTTTAAAACAAATTGAAATTTGAATCCTTTTTATCACGTCAATTGTTCAGGAGTTTAAAAGATTAGTCTCTACAAAAATTTCCAATAATCTAAATTCTGTTGAAAAGATCACTGCTCAACTTTTTACTATTGGATAGAGTTTATAAGACGACCAATTTCATAAATACAAACGGAAATGAATTTATTCCTGATAATAATGAAATTATTCAGAATTTCCACTTTGCGTGGTGCATTGTGTGTATATATATATATATATATATATATATATATATATATATATATATATATTCACACGTGTGTACTTGAAAAATGACATGGTAATTTATGTATGGATAGGCACTGAGGAGCCTAAAGTTATTTTATGAGGTAATTCATTTTGAATAATTCAATTATCCTGATTCAAGGATGTTTTTTTTTTTTTCAAGTCTCAACTGATCTTGAGCTGTTATAATGTGTGATCAGACATGAAGTCTTAAGAGTTTCTATGACGTAATCCTCATTGTTTGGAAGGTAAATCAACCAATAAAATCATCTCTTTTGAGTCTAAACAGACAAAGGAAAGAAATTTTCAAGTATGCTCATTTTATGTATGTATATGGTTATTTGAAAGACAAATAAACAACCTCCTCTTCATCTGCTTCCACACTATAGACATACACTTGATTCACACCCTTGCCTCTTGCACATCCCAATAACCAAAGACTGCTATTTCTTCCCCTCTCTCTCAACGGCCATGTATGGGATAGTCTTTTACCTTCCTGGTCTAAAACCAGACCCCCATCACCGCACTTCCATTCCATCTCTAACCTCTTATTTTCATTCATTTTCTCATCTTGCGTTTTGACAAAGGATGGGTCTTGAACATGTCTTGTTAATAAGATTATTATCCAAATTTTAGTCATTACTATTGTCTTCTATGTTACCATTATGTAGGATAAACCCTGTCCAATTATTCACTAATATAATTAGTCTAGTGTCTAAAGTTGTAAAGCTTTATAAACACTGAAACAGATATTGGAAAAAAAATGATTTGTGTAATTTTCTTCAGTGTTTTTCTTATATTTTACGTACACTTTGATATCATGGTGCTATATCTAAATTTTCTCTAGTTGGGATCATCAGTTGTTTACCATGTAACTGTTTTGGGGATTTTAAAAAACAAAACAGTTTGATCAACATTGCTGGAGTGCCATGTTGATATAACACCACCTCCCTTTCAGCTATGATTTTAATATATAGCTTTTGTCATATTATGTGTCGTTTGTTATTTTAAATAAGGTATTATTTAATATATATGTCAAATTCTTTCGGAGAATTTTCGCTTAGTATCTGTGATTGCATTTGCGTATTGTATTAAAAGATTTCTTTACTTGAAGCCAATTTTCCCTCCACTTTACTTCGTATTCAAAAGAATATAATATTCATTCCATTTGTGTAAAGTGGATTTTAGAAGAACATTGATACAAGATGATGGAATTCACTTCTTTAGCTTCCTATTTTTTTTTTTCATTTTCTAATTAAAGACAGTTTTGATTAATCACTCAATGGAAACTACCATGTGAACAATGTTTTTTGGCAGCATGCTGTGTTGGGGTGATCAATTAAGAAATTGGGGAAAGAAGGGTGATCCATGAATAAGTTATTCTTCTGCCCTTTGTTGAACAGTGATTATGAGGAAAAAGTTTGAATTTTCAAAAAACTAAACTAGCATGAATGCTGCTGGATATAAATTAAGGGACCACTTTAGGATAAACTCACATTTTGGGGGTCACTTGAAAAAAAAAAAAGAAAAAAAAAAAGGCATGCTCTACGGGACATAATGAGGAGAAAATGTTTGAATTTCAGTCCTTGAGTGTCATTGGTGGGGCTTGTGCATGTAACGTAGCCAGACCTATTTAACAAGAAACATAAGTTCAATGATGCATCCACCATCCTTACATCCATATCCTGTGATTTCCAATTTTAAAGCGATTCTAAATGAAGCAGTAGTAGCATTAGTGATAGGAGGAGGAAAAGGAAAGTTGATGGTTCTCCAAAAACCTGGTTATTGAAAAAAAAAAAAAAAAAATCAGTAAGTTTAAATTAAAGTAAGTAAACAATTTTTATCTATGATTTCTCTTGAAGTTTTAGTGTATGCTTATTTCATTTGATAAGTGGGCTTTAAATGAGTATATATAACATTTCTAATGATAGAGTTAGCTGGAAATGAAAAAGTTTAGCTTATTTTAGTTATTATTGAAGACTTTTTCTAGTTATCAATAACAATTCTTGGCAACATAGTAAAAAAAAACAAAAAACAAACAAAACCTTGATTTGTCATCAACTGATCAGATTAGATGTTCTTCTTCTGATGAAAAACATTCTCCTCTTTTCTGTTTTTTTTCCCATAATTGGGACCCACTGATATAGAGATGTGTAGACATATCTAAAAACTGAAGAAACCTTCGGTGACTGTTTTGGTTGATTGTTTCTAGCATAAAGATATCAATAGAAAGGGGATTATCAATTTGCCATAAAGCCACATTTGTACTCGGGATTTTTTTTTACAAAACCTGAAAGTTTCCCCAAGATGGAAGATGATTATGAAAGTATTATCTTATCCTGGAAAAAATCCTCTTTGGGGAATTCTACTGGGAAATCTTCTTGCTCAAGTGCTCGTTTTTCATTTTGTCAGATGAATTTGAGCGACTGTAACTAACAACAATGACAGATTAATTTACAGTCATGTATCAGCCTTGGGCACGTTTCTTCACTATTTAGAATTTATTTTTCCTTCTATCTTTTGTATTTTCTGTTTATGTTTGTTTGTAAGTCATTTTTATTGATGGAAGATTAGAAATCTAGAATCATGGTACTTACCGAGGAAACTGTTTGGGAATCTTGGGTGCTTGTGAACAAAACAGCTTCCTTAATCCTATCCCAACCCATCTTATATGAGACAGAAATGAATAATCAAATCACCATTGCTCCTCAAATGTCCTAACTGACCAATGAGCCAAGAAGACTACAGATTCTTCTCTCTTTGCTCATCTGTCTGTGTCTTCGGACACTCCAGGTCACATTTTTTGGGCTAGAACCTTGAAAATTAGCATGAGTACATTACTAGGCACCATCTAAAAACTGTTTTGATGTTTTTTCAAAAAAGTGCTTTTAGGGTCTCTATGGTCATTCTGGACCAACAAAACCTCGGTTAAATAAAGGGTTCGGTTCGTTACTTCCCCCACACCTACCAGATGAAGGCTGTAAAGTACAACGGCCGAAATGTTGTATGGAAAACAACCAAGATGAGGATAGTCCAAACAATAATAAAGATGAAAGTTTAAGTTTTAAAGTTTGTGAAAGAGCAGTTTAATTCTCAATCTTCAATATAATCGCCATCATTCGTGATACAGTGATCAAGACAATGAGTCTAACCTGATGAATACATTCTCTAGGTGCTGCTCTGTGATTGTTTGAATTGCATTTGATATTCTGGCTTTGAGTTCATCCAAAGAATTTGGTTTCGATAAGTACACTCTTGTTTTGACATAACCCCATGAGAAAAAATCCTATGGGATATGATCAGGTGAACGAGGGTCCGCCTCTACCAATCCACTCGTCTCGGAAGATATCGTTTAACCATTGTCGCACAATCAAAGCATAATAGAGCATAATAGAAGTAATAATGTGATGGTTATGAAATTATTACATGAAAATATTGAAATGTTTGTTTTTTATATTTCAAGTTATTAATGTTTAAATCTGCATAAGGACTTTGGGTCTACCCTGTTTAGGCAAAAATACAACTCATAATAAGTGACTCAAATAAAAACATTTGTTGTTTATTTGTCTTATGTAATTCTAATGTCATTCATAGACCACTTGTAACTGCTGCGGAACTCTCCAGTGAAGACAACTGAAAAAAAAAAAAAAAAAAAAAAATGAACTCTTTGGGGAATTGAATTGAAGAAAAAAATTCTTTTTAAATTACCAAAAACTGCATGGGAGGTAACTCCAATCAGAAGTTACACCCCTTGAATAACTTTTCTAATCACTTAAATGTTATAGTAATAGGTGTTTCATGACCCCTTTCGGTGTATCAGGAAGGCATGAGGATCCACTTTGCTTGGATTTTAAATCACCATCTTTGACAAGTATAAATTTGGCGATTCAAAAATTGCTAAATGAATGTAGAAGTGCTGAAAAATTTGTCATATATCGACTATTTTCAGCAACTTTGGTGGTTGTTTTGACTGTCAAACTAGTGCAAAAATATTCTTTGAGTTGGCAACACTGAGTTTCAGTCTTGGCAATTTTTCCTGCTAACACCCATGACTTAGTGCTGTATAATGTCTGTAAAGTAAAGAGTGTGTGCAAAAAATTAATATTTGTCTTCAAGATGCCGAGATGCATTTATTTCTCTCTTACCTATTCTTTCATGGGTTTATTATTTCTTTAGCTGCTTTGTGTTTTGAATGAACTAAGGAGAATGTTGTGTAGCCAGTAGACTCACACACAAGACATCACATTTATGTTGATTCAAAGCATGAGCAAGCAGAATAGAAGGAACTTGTGTAAGATATTGATCAAGATAACTATTTTTAACTGCACCCGACTATTGAATTATATCTTTAGTTTTTCTTTATTCAAAATTCAATTATATATGGTGTTTCCTTATGTTGAAAAGCCAAAAGACAACCAAGAAAGTCTCGGTTCGTGCGTGTATGTGTTCGTGGGTGTTTTAAGTAGTTCATACTATTTTTCTTTTCTTTTTAGTCTATCATTGACTGAGTGGAAATGTTCCTAAGAGAACTCACTTATGTTAATAATACTGTTACTTACCTTCTAAGCAGTTACTTAGGAAGATAGTGTAATTGCAAGTGACATGAGGATGAACTTTCATGCTCTACCATTTTATAAGGAGAAAGCTTATAGTCATGCTTTTAGTGTTATTATCAATGAGTGCTAAAACCTTATATTCACCTTATCTAATACTATCATTCACAGGTATACCTTGATCAGTACAATTAATTCATTCCAAAATTTGCCATACTGTTCAGATCTGATTAACCATACATATAATGGGCATACATACAAATATTTTCTGTTTATTACCAATGCATTTCATAGGTGATTTAATTTCCTAATTTGACATAATGAACATTATGTCATAGAAACTCGAAACTGTCTGATCATTACACATTGAAACAGCTTGAGTGGAGTTGAGACTTGAAAAAGGAATTAGAATTCTTGAATTATTAGAAATGAATTATCCAATGAAATTGCTTGAAGCTTCTTAGTGCCCCTCTATACATAGATAGACCTGTCTTTTTTTTTAGGGTATATATTAGTAAATGAGTAAAAGGGTTGTGAAAATATCAGATCATCTGTTGTCATGACAAGAGAGGGTGAAGAGAGGCCAAACGGATGCTGGGTTTTCAAAAGAAATTACTGCATTATTTCTATTATTATTTGGACCATCCTCATCTTGGTTGTTTTTCATACAACGTTTTGGCCGTTGTACTCTATGGCCTTCATCAGGTATCATCTGGTAGGTGTGGGGAAGTAACGAACCGAACCCTTTATTTAACCGAAGGGGGTATATTGACTGCACTCCCCTCTCAGCATTAGTAGTATTATTATTGTCTCACACTGGGATTGAACCTAGAACCATCAGATTACTTGCAGTAATTTTGTCTGATTCTGTAACCACTACGCTATGTGTCCATGATGATACCTGATGAAGGCCGTAGAGTACAACGGCCGAAACGTTGTATGAAAAACAACCAAGATGAGGATGGTCCGAATAATAATACTTCATCTCAAAAATTCAGAGATTTACTGAATTTTGAAAACTGATTATTTGTCTGTTAGTTTTGGGGAGAGTGATAACTTGGAGAAAAAAAACAAAAAAAACAAAGCCTGCCTTTCAAGCTTATACTGCCCCATCTTCATCTCTCATTCAGATTTAACTTGAAACACTGTCTGCCTCTAAAGTTTGGATAGTTTCTTACGATGACTGATTTTTCTCAGCTCCAATTTAAAGTTTCATTCTGATTAAAAAGAAAATACAACTAATATTTTGTGTGAAATACATACATTTTTACTCAAATATTAGCCATCTTTTATTGAATTTTTCTTTTCATAAAAAAATATGAGGTCTTGTTTTTTTTTTCCATTTTTTTAGAAAAATAGATGAGTCTTATCTTTTTGAAAATTACGTACACTCCTCTTTTTTTGCTTGCATAACATTTTGTCTTAAGACATTATGCCCAATCACCCTTTGAAAGTTGAGAAAAAACAAAAATCAAAACTAGCAAACTGATAATTCAAGAGTTCTGAGTCAATGAATTACCTAATAAACTAGCTTTATGCTCCTCAGTGCTGATCCATACATAAATAACAATTTTTTTTCCATAGGCTAATAAATTAATAACGTTTCTGCTTTTTCAGCTTATACTTGGTTGCATTTATTTGTGCAGCTATGCCTGAACCAAACTACATCAAAACTCAAACCAATCAATCATTCCTGTATTTTTCACACTAGTGTCGATTGTCTTAAAAGAAAAGGGCTTAACGCCTTGCACTTTATCATTATTTCTTTGTTTAGTATTATTTTCTTTTGAAATAAAACAACGAAGTATTGCCTCTATCAATGATGTATTGCATTTTAATATTTATGTTGATTGTGTAATAAAGAGTGAAATGCTTTCCCTGGGTAATGTTTACAATTTGTTATATTTCTTATTATCAATCACTTCAACAAAAGATGGTCTTTTCTATTATGCAGTACAAGTACTGGTAGTCCCTGACTTACGACTGGGTTCCGTTGCGACTGGCAGGTCGTATATCGAAGCGGTCGTCAAGTCGGACAAATTTATTTCTGAAGTGTTCGAATGCTATGCTTTACCATAAAAAACCTACTGCGTTGTCACTTAACTCTTATTCCTCTCAGACTTTTTAAATGAAATTGAAAACAAATATCTTTCTTGTTTAAAATATCAGATAAGAAAATAGATGATTAAAACAAAAATATTTTCCAGACAAAAAAGTTCAGAAATTAGAAAAATATATAATATATAGCATTCCCCATTTCAAAATTTTATCCATTTCACTTTAAGTAAAATATTACTTTGTAAAATTTAAAAGATCTACAACACCAGCACAACTGAAAGTTATACATGTTGATATAGTATGTACAATTATAATTTGTGTACTCCATTGCACTTTATCAGCTATCATATATATGTATGACCAAGTTAATTTTTATGTTTACTTATGTTTTAATTTAGAAGTGTAACTTTTATATTTACATGATTTTTTTTATATCCATATATTTTGCCCATGTTTATGGTCAGGCCTAAGTCAGTGACTATCGGTACAGTTTCACATTCTCTTCCTCAAAATTCTGAAAACAGAGAGGTTTTTTTTTGTGAAGGTTGTCTGCGGATCAAAGTTAGAGTTTGCCTCCAATACTTGACCCAAACAACCCACATTTGACATTAAGTTTATTTTAAATGAATTTGAGAGTTATCATCAAGGGATATAACCCTTGATTAAGAATCCCCCATTGAATCTTAGGTGAATTTTAAAAATTTTCTATCTATACAATTCAGAAAAGAGTCCCCATTATTTTTAGCTCTATTCATTGAAAAGTTCCACTGTCGAACGAGCCATTACTAGTAGTCCATGAAGTTAAGAGTTAACCCATTGTAAAGTTATTGTGTCCAAGTGCTCCTACCAGTCAGATATGCCTTTATTGTTTGCCAATATATTTTATTGTATTGCGTTTAGTTCAGTTTGAGCTTGCTTTGGTTTGACCTTTTCGATACCAGTTTTTTTTTCTTTTCTTATTCATAAGCATTCAAAAATATTCTGTAGATATATTTTCTTTGGATTTTTGTTAGATCTCATCTTTTGTGCCACAGCCACCACCCATGATTAATTCTTAAGTTTAGGCGTGGTTTCCATTCTGAGAGAAAAATTTCCATGCATCAAATTCAGTAATGGTGGCTAAAACTTTCATTTCAAGGAATAGATGTAAATTTTATGATGTCAAAGAAGGCGGAATTCTTTGACTGGATGATTTTGAACAAAAAGGAATTGTAAGAAAAAAAAATCTATTCTAGATGCAGAATGACTTGGAGACTTAGATGCAGAATGTTTCAACAAGTCTGGTTAGTCAATTGATAGAAACCGTCTTGTGACCAATGTCTCTTGGCAGCATGCCAAGTCGGAGTGATCAAATGAAAAAAAAACTGGAAAAACAGGTGTTCAATGGATAAGTTACTTTTGTTAGGTAGTGATCATTAAAAGTTTGAATTTTTAAGAAATTTTGACTTTTTAGTGGTCACTGCCAGAACAAACTCTGAGTTAGGTAGCTTATCCAATGATCAACCCTTTTTCCAATTATTTAATTGATCATCCCATAATGTGGTATGCTGTCAGAAGATGTTGGTCATGTGATGGTTCCTATTGACTGACTAACCACACCTGTTTTTGTATTTTCAAAAATCTTCGGTGCAAATTCTGTTTATCACGACTCACAACGTGGATCTCCAGAGATCATATGCGTAGCTAGCAGAAAATAAGATAGCCTGACAATTTAGACAGGTTCAGGAGATATCCCGAAATAGAGAGACCCGGTTAATTTGGGGTAAGGTTTATATCTGACAGACATTAGAAGGCTACTGCTGATGGTGATGATGATAAGGTTGGAATGAGCTTTTTGAAATGTATTGGATGCTGTTTTTACTGAATATATATTAGGAACCGTCATAGGTTTCTTCAGTTTTCAAGTTGGTCTGGCTACGCCTCAATGTATCATACACGCAGGCCACACCAGCGATGCTAGAGGGCTTATTATGACTACAAAGAATGTTTTTTTGGAAATCTCCCCCCGGTTAGTTGAGTGTTTTAATTTTCAACTGAAATTCATGCTCAATAGGTCCCTTAGTTTTTTTGATTCAGACTTTTATAGTGATCACTGCTGTATGAATAGTGAGAGGAGTAAATTATCTATTTATCACTCCCCCTCCAATCCTTTGATTATTGATCACCCCAAACCCGGCTTGCAGCCAAAAGACATTTGGCATGTAACAGTCTCTATTGAGTGACTAACCAGACCTGTTCCATTATGGAAGTTGATAACAGACATAACAAATATTGAACTCGGTAATAAATATTTATAGTTTTAAATCCGAAGGGGGGTAAATTAATTGGCTCGGCTTTTTGTCTGCTTGAATAAATCAATTCTTTCCCACCAAACAAAGACTTGATTGCATCACTGAGCGAACATTCACCTCACATTCTTGAATACAAATATTAGATTACGCGACTTCACAATACCATTATGATTACATTTTAAGCCACAGGGTCATCAAGTATAGGGTGTGATCCTTTGGGGTTCTTCAGTGTTTGGGTGTAGTCTTTTAGGTGGGGCATCTAAAGATTTCAGGAATTTTGGCAAAATTTGTCAGTGAGGTCTGGTAGAAATGCACATGCATAAAATTATGTGTGTAGTATTTGGATATGAGAATTTAATATCAAAGTATTATGACTCTTAAAAAAATTCATTTTTCATGTTAAGCCATTGTGGCTTCATCATTATTCCAACATTATTACTGTTGAACCTGCAATGGTAATACTATAAGATGAATTTTTTTGATGAAATCATTAGTTGATATTTCTCTGCGTGTTTCGCAACAGTAGTCACAAGTGAGGTCTAACCTAGGAAATTTAATGCTTTAGCCATTTATTTGAACATATAATTGAAGGTTTTGTATGTATGTTGTGTAATTATGCTTATAGTGTAAAACTAACCTTACAGCTCAGTGTTATTAATTGGTGTATGTATCATGATGCAATGAAACATGCTAAATTGCAGACACATCATTTTTAGCCAAGCTGTCATATGAAAAATACACTAATTTTTATCCAAGCCTGTAATTGCTGCAAGTTAGTGAATCACTATTTAGCAGCTGCTAGCTATACTATTAGCCATTACTTTGTTGATTTGGGTGAAAATACACTCAAGGAATGAGTTGTTCACTGCAACAAAGGAGGATAATTTCAAAATGGCTGAATCTGGTTAATCTCTTTCAGATATCGCTTGTGTGCTGCATTTGAATGATTACAGTGTCTGCATGATTATTGCAGAGCATTGTGAGACCAGTACCATGCAGAATGTAAAGCCTTGTGGCTGACCGACGAAAGTTAATGAATGTTCTGACCGGAGGATGAAAATTATCTCAACATATAACCACTCAAAACAGAATCCTAAAGATGTATGATGGCAAGGGACCCTCCATTTCATCTCGCATCGCAAGGCAGCAACTAGAAGAGACAAATTGAAGAGGTTGTGTAGCAGTAAAGGAGACATTTATCAGTAATGTCAATCATAAAAAAAATACCTCTTGCCTTTGCCAAAGAAATTACAGATTTGGACTGTTGAAGATAAGAGCCATGTTTCGGGGTCTGATGAGTCAAAATTAATCATAGTTGCATTGGATGGTTTCCTACAAACATATCTGATACCATCAGAGGCAACCATGTTTTATGATATAATATCATTGAATGATATCTACGGAAAAATTTTTGGTTCTCGTAGCTTTTTGATTTCCTGATAAGAGTACCTGTATCTCATTTTTTTTTGGCAGGCCCAGAAAGTTATTTATATATTTATGTATCTTTTGTAAGTCAAAATAAAAATGTATGAGATGGAAATTAATTCACCCAAAACATACTTCTGCCATATTTTTGTGTGAATATTAAAGTATTACTCTATTATTAATAATATTTTTCATTTCATTTTATTTTTTTTCCCAGAGAAATAATGCGGGAGATACAGCGTTTACGAATGGAGCAAGAAGCACACGCTAAAAACATGGAAGTCCAGTATGATCCAACGTTGTTGGCTGAGCTGCGGTTGTTACGACAACGAAAAGATGAATTAGAGGCACGGATGCAGTCATTGCAAGAGAGTCGGAAGGAGCTAATGATTCAGTTGGAAGGACTGATGAAGCTGCTTAAGGTCAGTGGATTTATTAAATACAAATTTATTTGCATCCAAACTATGGCTTTGGAGTGACAAACGTAACAATTTTTTTCTCTGGTGTTAGATGACAAAAATCAAATTCATACTTAAAAAGGGAAAAAAAAAGTTGATGTACCAGAGAATTTATCCAGCCGAATGGTGCTTTGCAACCAGAGATATTGATTCAAGGTACCCCTAAAAATGTCCAGGATTGGAGCATACAGAGAAAAAAAAATTGGGGAGGGGTGATTTGTAACATTTCAAGGTAATTTCATTTATTACGTGACTAATGCTGAACTGGACCCCCAGTTTGTGTTTCTATTGGGAAACACTGTGATGTCATTTTAGAACACTTATTCCATACATCTCTATTCTTTGAAAGATTTTTTTTCTGGACTTTATAGTTACATGACACCATTTTTTGTAAGTTTTTTTTTTCTTCTCTTTTTATGAGTCAATCACTTTTCCAGGACACAAACTTTGGTGGGGGTCAAGGGATTTCTATTTACAATGTAACTATACCATTGAACTCTTTACTTCATTGATAAATCATTTTTCTAAAACACGAATGGGGATTGGAGATTATACAGATGGAGGTAGCTATTTTCGACTACATTTTTTTCACTTTGAGAGGGTAAAAAATTGAAGGGAGATTTTTCTTTATTTTTAGGGATTAAAAAAAAAGATCAGGGGAATGATTTTTTAAAAAAATTTTCAGGATCAAAATAGAAGTGGAGGATTTTTCATATGGGGGGGTGGGATCAAGGGAAATTTTTTTTTACCACCTTTAAGGGTCATTCTTGGGATTTTATTTCATTTTCGAAGTAAAAACTCAAGATGGAACTTTTTTTCACTTTTACGTGCGAGAATGCTGGGGGAGATTTTTTTTTTCACCTAGATGTCAAAGAGATTGTCAAAATCTAGGAGAACTTTTTTTCACAGTCTGTGGTCAATATCAGAGTAAAGGAATTTCTCTTTCAGGGGTCAAAATCAAAGGGGAAATTTTTTTCACTTTCAGGGATCTAATTCAAGTGGGAACATTTCTTTCTACTCCTTGGTGTCAGCAACAAAGGGGAACTTTTTATACCTTTAAGGGGAGAAAAGCAAAGGGGAACTTATTTCATTAAATATCTCTTTTTTGGGGACTCTAAAACAAGTTATATTTGCAGTTATTTTCCCCCCCAGGCAATGCCGGGTATTATTGCTAGTATATAATCAAAATATGAAATGAACGAAGAGAAAGTGAAGAACAAAATTATATTGAACGGATACAAATTATTACACTTCTAAAGCAAGATCTCTTTGATCTCTATTAATCCACTTAAAATCAAAATACATAAAATGTACAATGAAAGTTAAACAAGGTAAAGAATGCAACTGTTTATAACTTATACAAATTGTTCCACTTCAAAAACAATTTGTTTAAACAATAATAATTCTCTAATATTAAAACAAAGAACGACCACGCAGTGAACTGCTACGAAGCACGCTAGATCAAAATCAGCGAGTTCCAGAAATAGCCGGTTTTCTGGAAGCCGGATAAATGGTCTGGTACTGTACAACCTTAAAATGAGTTTGATTTTTTTTTTTTTTTTCAGTCTTCTTTGTGAGGTAATTAAAAAAAAACTTGATCTCAATACCAGTACTTACTCAATTGTTCACATATATACAACACAAGGCAAAAACGGGCAAAAAATAGAGGTAGGATGATTGTGCTGTACCAAGTGGGGAGGGCCTTTCTACTTTGAAAATCAGCCTTTTCCTGGCTTCAAATAACACTGATTTTTTTTTTTCCAATTTCCCACTTGTACTTGGTGTCATGGGGTGGCGACAAAGACTGTGTTATTTCGTCGATCTGTTTTTATTTTCCTTTATATTACTTGAGCACTTATCATAATCCACTTCCGGCTTGCTAAGCCCATTAAAACTTTACCTGAGCCCTGTATCCCTACTCTGTCTTTTGCCAGCCACTCATAACACTAGATGAGAGATTGGACTCTCCCAGCAACTCTGTCTGGTTAGCACCAGCCTAGGAGTCAAAGCTGGTTATCCCTGCTATTTACTCTGTAGATGGGGGAGGAAGAAAGAAATCCGTGGATCCTGATGAATAATTGAAGAAGAAAAAAAAAAAAGAAAGAAGCACTTTGCATAGAGCTGTGGTTGGCAAGCTAGTCTCACAACCCCTTGGCTGTGTGACTTCAATCTTCTCAGGGTACCTCGCATCGTTAATTTTTATGCCATATTATGTGAAAATAAATCTAAATAACAAAACTTTTTAAACTTTGCCATGGAGCAATGGTTAGCAAGTTAGTCTTACTACAGTAATGAGTTTAATTTTCCCTAGGAGCTCCATAATTTTAACCATCTCTATGACTAATCCAAGTTTATCTATGACTAATCCAAGTTTAGTAAAGAAGGTCTTTAATCTTGAGTCGTGATTACTATTCTAGTCTTGTAGCCCATTACTACTCTACTCTAGTTAGTTCAATCCCATTAGGTGTTTGACAATAGTGACCATGTACTAGACTAAGTTGAATTTAATAATGAAGTTCTTTGGCATTGAGTGGTGGTCAGCAAGCTAATCTTCCTACCCATTGCTACGGTAGTGTGTCCAATCTTCACTGATTGCTCCAGAATTGTAACCCTTGTGCCAAACTAAGCTGAGTTTATTAAATTGCTGAACTTATACAGTTTCTCTGGGCTTGTCAGAACTAACTTCCCGCTAATAAACATCATTTGCCTGCAGATGTTTTGGCTCGGGTTTTTTTTTCTTCCTCAAAAACGGATCTCGAGAACTGAAATTCTAATACGTTTTAGCTAAGACATAGAGCTTTCAAAAAACGAGTAACACACCAATATCAGATGATGATCAAGGTATACATAAATAATTGAATGAACAGTTGAAATCAAACATCACTTCATATCTAAACATACAGTTTATTTAAAGCTCTATGTCTAAGCTACAACGTATTAAAATTTCAGCTCTCTGGATCTGTTCTGAAGGATTTTAGAGCAACAAAAAAAACAACAAAAAAACAAACAAATAAACACTGAAACTAAATGGATATAATCAAAGTCATTGGTTGTCTTTGCTTCTACTAAATCTATAGCTGTTTATCAGTTTGGAAATTCTACCAGCTATTCCCACCACCATTTGCATTGAGTGTGTTTGAACTGCTTATTTTGTTGCTCGTATGTCAACCACTTTTGTTCTATTGCTTCAGGTGGATTTTTGGCTGGTTTTAGTCTTTTTCCTCAATCGTGGTTGAGTAGGTTGTCTCGGCAGAATCATCGTCAGTGCGTGGGCATTGCTCAGTATTTTTCCGCTGGTTGTCGTCATCTCTTTGCTGTCTTGTGCGACTCAATAATATCTTATTTGATAATGCAGTTCTTGGGGCGTCTCGCAATCTTTCATGATATGCTACAAGAAATACTGAGGTGGTGTTGTTAGTGTATTCAGCTGAAGACCATAAGGTATGTTGTGTAATCATCACTGCCTGGTCAGTGAAGCTCATTGATTCAGTGCTTCTGATTTTACCTCAAAGTATCTCCCTTCTGCGGTGAAGAGCAGATTAACTTAGATTGTGTATCTTTTTATGTAATTTATTTGAGGCAAGTACAAGGTGGCCCCAAAAATTAAGTACTTTTCAGTTGGAAAAGAAAAGCCTTACTAAGTTATAGTCTTATTAAGCTTGTGTACATTTTTTAGGTGTCTGTATATCTCTCATCTCTCTCTCTTTGACTGTTCATCTGTTTTCACTAATTTTCATTCATGCTTGTATTCATTCTGAGAAAATAGTATAAGTGAAATATACTCAAATACAAGTCAATTGTGTATAAATTATGTATGTAACTGCTATCTTATTAACTGCAATGAAAGTCAACATGAAATTTTTCCCCTCCGTTCTGGGAACTGTTCTGACCAAATTTTAGATCAGTTAACATCATATCTAAGAAATTAAGTGACCTGGAAAGAGAGTGGTTATTGAGAGATAAGAAAAAGAAAAAAAACTGTCGTCTTTCTTTTAATTGGTCTATAGCGATGATAAAGATGGTGATATAGAGAGTGGGCCAAGAAAGAGGAATATTTTTTTTACATCACACCACATCATATTATTCCCTTTTTAAAAAAAATCCTTTCAAGATAAAAATAGAAAGAGAAAAAAAAAGAAAAGAAAGTAGACTATACTGTGTTTATATACACTCCGTATATATAAATACAACTATTGGATTTTGGACAATGTTTTAAGTTTTATTTTTAATGCAATCATTATTTTTGTTTCAGACATTTTAACTGTGATAAGCTTGTAAACCCAGTTGGAAATGAATAGTTTTGATTGAGAGATAAACATAGACAATTAGTGTCAAAAATTTATACATAACGTCATGGATTTTGATCAGAATCTGTTCTTTTTTTTCCTTTTGGTTTAATAATTTTAAGAAGAGTAAATCGCAAAATAAAGATCAAGAATAAACAAATGACCAGTTAATCCCCACCCCCCAAAGGCTTGAAAGCTATAGGCCTCACTATAGCAAGAAGAGATCAAGACTAGATAAGTAAGACTATAGTTTGGTAAAAAATATTTATTTCAAAAATAATAATCTAAATTGGAACATAACACATTTTGGTATGTCAGTCAGTCAGTCAGTCAATGATGGCTATTGGTCCTAGAGATGCTTGTGCATCTGAAAAGATATTAGTATATAAGATTTTGAAAATTCCCAAACTTTTAGCCAGGGGTTTGATTTACAATGTAAGTATAATGCTAAACTTGGAGCTTGTTTTGTCTCCAGCAGATTTGCTTAACCCAATCTTTATCTCTTGGTTTAAACTTGGTAGACTTAGTTTTGATCTCAAAGCCTATGAACAGGCATCTGACGCTCAAGCAAGTCACTCACAACCAAGATTACAGCAGTTAATTGCAAAAACATATACATATATACTTGCAATTATATTTCAATATGATTACATATATTTGTATATCATATAATTTCATGGCAAGGTTAATCCATTTATCCAGACAGAAATCACTAATATTTCAAGGTTGGTAGTTTTTTTTTTTACTGAGAATCTCTTGCTAAAAACTTGAAAAGTTTTGGAATTCTCACAAACTTATACGATAATAGCATACTCTGGGGTCCCATTAGAAATCACAGAAAATTTGTTGGCCATCACTCATCATCCTTGAGTAACAGACATTTAGTGGATAGGTAAGAAACAATAGATAAAAAAAAATACCCCCCAAAAAACTGCTCATTAGTCACTAAATTAACTTCTTCAAGCATTCTTCATTAATTGTGATTTTATCCAAGTGAAAAGCTGTCTGATACTTTTTTTCAACAATCATACTTCTAAAATCCATAACATAGACGTATGAATCTTCCTCGCACATCTCTTGCCATTTCTGCGGAGGGAGGGGGGGGGGCTAAAAAAGAATATTTTTGGCAAGCTATATTAACTCCCTATCTTGAAAGTTTAATTCAGTCACCTCAGTTGATCTGATTTATTTATTGGTCCTATTCATTCATTTCTAGACAAATGCGGATCTCAAATGAACTTGTTTCGACTCCTTCCCATGAATCTAAAGAAATACGAAGCAAATTTTCCAAAGCATTGTATCAATGTATAGAATTGAATATTTGGCAATGTAGCCTTTAAGTGGTTTGACTTGGGATTCTTGAAATCTAATGTTGTGGAAGACTTGGGCAGAGTAATGGATCATACTTCATTATTTCCAGCCATTTGTTAGGCTTTATTGTTGGCCGTCTTGCCAGCAACATTGTGTTGTGTAGAACGATCTTTCAGAACACTTAAGAGTGTTAGAACTTGGCCAAGATCCACAATGTTTAGTGATCTCTTATCTTGGTTATGTATGATGAGTGTTCAGAGAGATAAAAATCAGCAAAATAAAATGCAATGCATAAACAAAGTCATAGTTTGGTGAAGATCCAAGAAGAATCCTGATTCTTTTTATCAAGGATTAGCTGCTCTCAACTTGGTCTATAGATGTGACAATATTTGTTCTCATTTAGTATAGTTATAAAGATGATTTATAATTTATATAGATAGATATTTACAATTTTGTTATAGGTGATCAGTTCCAAGCCATTGTGAACAAAGGACAATTGTACCTCGCATAAATGAATCACTACAGCTTGCATGTGAGCCAGAATTAATTATCTAGAAAGTAAAAAAAAAAAATAGGAAAAGAAAATCATCTTTCAAATAATAGATCTTTTATCCGAGAAGTACCAGCTCAAGATATGGACATTGTTGGTCCAAAATAACCATAGACACTTGAAAAAGCACTTCCTTGAAGGAGAAAATGAAAAATTTTAGATGATGCCTAACAATGTACTCATGCAAATTTTCAAGGTTGTGACCAGGAGTACCTGGAGTCTTTTACACATCCGAACTAGCAAAATGTAGCTGAGGCAATTTGTGGAGCTAGAGTGATTATACATATATATATATATATATATATATATATATATATATATATATATATATAAATATATATATAAAATAAAATGTAATGTACGTTTGTGTGATGAATAATAAACTGTTTTAAATCATGTAGAAACTTATTTGAAATGATCTCCTGATCTTGATGTATCATGCAACCTTGGCAACATAGGTAGAATTAAACAATTGAAGAAAGCAGTTATTTGGGCCTTTGTATTACCGGTGGCTGTTTAGCTCAATATTAAAAGCATCACTACTTAGAAGTGGCTACCCTATTGGTGACAGGTGTGATTCCTACAGCAGCCCCATTTTCTTAAGTTGTTTATTCTATTTATGTTGTCTAGGTTGAGTGATATATTAATCATTTCAAATAAGTTATATATATATATATATATATATATATATATATATATATATATATATATACACACACACACACAATAGGAAGTGGATTCGCTACACAAACAAGTTTGTTTCTGCCCTCTTTATTGCAAACCTGATATGTATACATATATATACACACACACACATCGGAATATACTTGTCCAAAATGACAGTGTTATTTATGTATGAATCGGCACTAAAGAGCCTAAAGCTATTTTATTAGATGATTTACTCTCAATAATTCAAGTATTCTAATTTTAAATTTGTTTTAAAGTCAACTCAGACTGTTTTAATGTGTGATGATCAGACATGAAGTCTTAAGAGTTTATGTCATAATAAGAAAGTAAATCAACCATTTTGAGAGCAAAAAAAACAGAAAAATTGGTATATGAACACACACACACATATATATATATTATATATATATATATATATATATATATATATATATATATGGCTATTATTATTTTCTCTTCAAGAGAGATAGAGACGATTAAATAAAATGCTAAAGAAAGCAACTTAAATGTTGTCAAAGATAAGACTCCTATTATATATAAAAAAAAAAGGTTTGCTACAGTGGAAGCAAACAGAAAGAGGTGTCAAATTGTACAAGCTTCTTATCTCAGATAAAGCTAACACTTTAACATTGTTAGAGAAAAGATCTTAAAAAAAAAGGAGAAGGCAATGAAAAGATGTGGCATTTCAAATGGAAAATGATTTAATTGCAAATATATGGGAAACAAAGAATTAGAAAAGGTCTGGTAAGTCAATCAATAGAGACCAACATCTTTTTGATGCCTGCAGTGTTGAGGAGGATCAATCAAAAAATTAGAGGAAAAGGGTGATCAATTGGAAAAAAGGGATGATCAGTGGATAAGTTACTTTTCTTGTCTTTCGTTGGGTAGTGATCATTTTTTTAAAAAAGTCAAAATTTTCAAAAAACAAGCATGGATGCTGCCAGAAACGAACTCAGGGACCAATTTAATATAAACTGACTTCGTAAATGGAACCCTGCACTAAAATATTGGGGGTGGGGGGAGAAATTTAAGAAAAAAAAATTCTAGATATGAGGAGAGAATGTTTAAATTTCTGCCCTTTAGCTCCACTGGTGCAACCTGTACACATGGTACATGCATGAACAATTAGATAGCCAACAAGGTGGAATCACTTAAAACTTGAAGAAACCTTTTCTGGATGTTTTTGTTGACAGTCTCTAATAGACAAGTTTTATGTCCAAAAATTAGACAAGTGATGTTTAACTCTTAAATTTTTTGGGAAAAAAAAATGGTTGATCAAAGTTACTCGTACATTAAGGTAATTTTTCTTTCAAATATTTTTATTCAATTCATTAGAGAGTTCTATTTTTTTTATAAAAATTCTATTCATTGAAGACTTTGTTGTTCATGAATTTAAGAGAAGAAAAAGCTGTGATAATGAAAAAAGTTGAATTCAATGTTGCCAACTCTGAAAATATTTTCATGCTAGTTTGACTTCTAAAAAGCTCTAGATTTTATTTAAAATCTAGAAAAGATGCTATATATGGTCAAAAACGTGTCCGAAAATGGCCAAAATAATTAAGGATGTCAAGCACTTTTTTGCACTGCCAAATCAAGAAACAGGCTAAATTTAGCTCAACAAGCACTAAATTGACAACTGGTTGAATTTTCATAAAAACAAAATGATAAATTGACTCTCACTACTTGAATTGATTTCTCCACTTCATACTATGTTATCTATTTGAATATATAAAAGTATTCAGAATAGTTGAATTGGTTCTAGAATATATATAAAGTTTGGAATTATGTCTAAATGCTGTATACACATTGTCAAAATGATGAAACATAATATATCTGTATAAGTAATTGGGAAGAGTTTGTTTGGCCATTTATAGAGGACAGCCAAACAGTTTGATGCAGAGCTACTTTATTTGGTATGCAAACTCATTGGACCCAGTAGAAGTTTTTAATATAAAATGTTTTTCGTTCTTCATGGGGAAATATTTACCTAAGAATAATTGTGTTTGAAACATTATTTCTGCAAAATGGTATGATGTAATAGTTTGCATTAGAAAATTTTATATAACTTGACTCAGAGAAACAACTCTTACCAGCTCACCATCAGTACTAAGGAATCATTTTACTGTCATCATATCTAGCTTGGATGCAAGTCTTGACCTTTTGCCTTGAATAGACTGGTACTTCAACTAGTATATATATATATATATATATATATATATATATATATAAAAAAAAAAACACATAATACATATGGTACAGATTAGGCTAGCAGTATAGCATAGTATATTAATAATATAACGCAACTTCTGATCTGTGATGGATTTATTCGCCTGATGAGGCCTGGAGAGGGCAGAAACATGAGCTAGTTTGTGTAGCGAATCCACATTCTACTATTTATATATATCACCCAGAAAAATAAACACCCTCCCCAATAATGTCCTTAGAAGAGATCCAAATAAATCGAATCATTCACCTCAAGAAGCCCAAACAGGGTAGAAACATAAACGTGTTTGTGTAATGGATACTTTATTTCATCATTGTCATTATTTATATATATATATATATATATATATATATATATATACATATATATATCTCACGCATACAGTAACTGTTTGCATAATGTGACATTTTTATCATTAATAACTTTTGTAGTTGCCTTTCATCACAGTTGTGTTGAAGGAAAATAGCAACAGAAAATTAATAATGATCTATGCTACTCCATCTAATGAAATAAATAAAAAAATTGACATTATCAAAAAGATAAGTCACTTTTATTGACTGTAATGATTAGAGCAACACAGCAAATTCTGGCACTGGAGGAAAATGAAAATTTTCTGCTCAGTTTGGTCATTTTCTACACTAACAAACTAAAAATTTCTGATTATAGTTGGGGGGGGGATTCTGGTTATTAAGCCCCGAATTTTGCAATTTTTGACCAAATTTTTTTCTTACAAGTTCTAGCACCTACAATCCAGTGTTTCCCCAAGAAAATTCCACGTTATACAATTCATTTTATAAAAAAAAAAAAATATGGTACTCACCATTTCCAGAATAAGTTACGCAATGTGAAGAGTTTTTTTTTCTGATTTCGGTGTTTCATTTATTGTATGCTTTTTTTATATAAATAAATTCTCTCTCTGAAACAATTTTTCATTTAATGTCTTATCAAAATTAGGATGGCAGGACTATCTGTGAAAATGGGTTCTATAATTTTTGGAAAATAGTATAAAAGTTCCATGACAAAATAAGTTTTAGGAACCACTGATATAATCAGATAGTTGATCGAATATAATGTTTTCTCAATGCCAAAGACCATGCACTCCAATTGATAAACAAATACATCAAATATTTGTTGTTCAAAATAAATGCTGTAGACTTATTGATTTACCTATACAATTGTTCATATTATCCATACATGAATCAAATCATGTGAAAATATATAAATTCATAATTCTATTTATCACTTGTAAACCAAGTTGTTGATGTATTTTGTTGAAATTGAAAACCATTTCTCTAATCTTTCAGAACCACAGTTCTCCACGCTCGACACCCAACAGTAGTCCTCGATCTCGAGGTGGAGGTCACTCTCCAATTGCAACTGTGCCCAGCAAAGGAAGTTCTCCGAGCACTCCTATGGAGGCCCTGGCAGGCTTGGCTGTTGGTGGTGATTTGCGCCAAGCTTTTAGCCAAGTTGGCACGGGGCCTTCCTCCAGCGTTCGCAATTTACGCAATGACCTTCTTGTTGCTGCCGATTCTGTGACCAATGCAATGTCTTCTCTAGTCAAAGAACTTAATTCAGGTATGAAAATTATGAGCTTTTCTTTGAAACAAAGGATTGATGGGACTTGGGAGAAAAAAAAAAAAAAGAAAAAAAAATGTCTTGTAAGTAATTAAAAATTGATTCACAAACATGAAGTTGTATTTTAAGGTTTGTCAGGTAAGTATCAAATCATTTTGAATATCTAGAGAACCGAGTGCACAGCCATGAGAAAATTTAGCAACCAATCAGAGAGGATCTTACTGGGCATGCAAAAACAGATACTCCCCTAGGGGGTTACTCAGCAGACAGACACCATTTAGTGAGTTTGAATATTGTGACCGTTGTATCCATAATGATCACGGCTGACCATTCTTCACATTTTGTGCAGAGTTTTTTGGCGAAACATAGTCTGGTCTGCCAGCCACCTTGTCGTCTAAATTTGACTACCTGTGACCTTTGACTTTTCCAAAGGAAATTTCAGACTATGGATGAAAATGAAGAGAATATGACAAGGCAGCTGGTGGTGATAGCGAAAGACAATTTTGCAGACTGTTTTGAAATGTAGAAGGGATGCTTGGATAAAGGTTTGATGTCTTGAAAAGAGTACTTTGAAGAGGACTAAGGCAGAATAGACCTGGGTAGGCTCTTTTGGAAAAAAAAGTATTGAATTGTTGAATAATTACTGACAGGCCTCATATTGATTACTAACATAAAATTGTAATAATTCAGATCATCTTAGGAACATTTATTAACAAAAAATGAGGTTTAATTTGATAGTATTTATTTGAATGTTTATTCACATCATCCTCTAGGATGTTTTACAGATTTCCTTTCATTCTTTGTTTTCAATATTGTTTGGTTTACAGGAGACCCCTGATGTAGCATGTATTTACAATATATATTATTGCCCCCAAAACTGCTGATAATAGTATTCTGAGAAGAGGCCTAAGTGATGGCCTCTGGTTCTTTCAATGGATCCTTCATTTAAATGAGTTCAGTCACTTTTTAATCAAACCTCAGGTGTATTTGATAAAATGTACACATTTATTTACACTATTAAATTCTTAGAAGTTATGATCTATTGAGGTATAAAATGAATAAGAGGAAGTAGATAAAGTGCTCAAACCCCTAAGAAACATTTTTACCAAATGCATTATGGCCTACAGTATATACATACATATGTAAATCTAAATAGCTGAGTCCATTTTTTTTAATATCCCCAAAACAGGTCCATCATAAAATAGCTGATGATCCCACAGTAAAATTGGATGTTCAACATTAGGATGAAAATTTTGAATATTAATAAATTAAGTTCTGTGTATAACTTGGAAAACCCTGAACATAGTACTTCAACAGCAATCAGAAAGTAACTGACTTGTATTAAGTGACATTGTAGCATGATTTGGGTTGTATGAAATATCTAAAATAGAAATTCTTTTCAGTTGAAATGTGCCAAATTTAGGAGACACACATATATATATATATATATAGTTTGTTTTTTTTCTTTCCTCAAAAAAAAAAAAAAAAAAAATTATTTTCTCATAGAAAATTCGAGTGTATCCATCCATTTCTTCATGGGTAATAACTAGTAAATGAATAATTTTAGAAAATATGCAGTGTATAATAAATCAGTCAATTTCTGGCTAGTAAGTAGCTGGCTGACTGGTGACTTGATAAGAAACATCTCCATGACAACAGATTATTGCCCGTCCCCTGAATCATCACTCCTTTCCTCCCCCATTGAGCTGTATAGGGGTGATCATACATAAAACTTAAGAGCGCAAACAAAAAAGATGAAGGGAAAGTCATGAAAAATGTAATTATATAATGATAAAACTACTTGAAAGTGTTTTTCCAAAATTCGCTTTCTTTTGGTGGGGGGCAGTAATTTATATACTAAATTGGTTCCTTAGTTTCTGTTTGGTAGCATTCACCCTTGTTTTTTGAAAATTCAGACTACAAAAAGGAGAGACAAGTAACTTTTTCACTGATCAATCCTTTTTTAATTTTTTTAGATGTTCATCCCCAACATAGCATGCTGCAAAAAGATGTTTGTCACGTGACGGATTCAAGTTCTGTGCAAGACAATCTGGGTTGGGGAGAACAAACTTTTTTTCCATTTTTCAGTATCCTAATTCCATGCTTTTCAAAGTCGATTGAGAAAAAGCAATGTCAGCCAGTGCATTAAATGGTTTTCATTAGTAATATCTTGATACAGACTTTTGATTTTAACATCTGATAAATATGCTATTTACACTTTTCAATAACAACTTTGCCAATTTTAACTTTATCTTATGGAACGAAGTGAAGATCAATTCACAGACCCAATTTGGCAAGGGGCTCTGCACCATTCACAGCTTCTTCCAACAAAGATACCTTATTGATCGTCGGATCGAGCTGTAATTTGTTTCTAGAGACTACATGCAACTCTTGGATACGTCAAACTATAAAAAGTGCCCTTACACTGTCTGCAGCTTCAGCCGTTCTTGCTAGGGCTCTACGTATCACATTCGTACTTGGTTCCTTGTTTGCAGTAGTCTGGAGTAGATGCAAAGATAACAACCACCCGAAGTGGCGTCATTCACTTCACCTGCTACTTTAGCTATTAAGGTATAGCTCATTAGAGAAATGGACTCTATATTAATGCCCCTGGGAATGGCATTAATACAAAGTGAACACAAATTGTCTCCGTCCTTTGTCAGTATTATCCCAACAACCATCTCACACCTCCAATAATAACGGTACGAAAAAAAAAAGAAAAAAAAGGAAAAGGGTGTTGGTGACTTGACAGTATTGCTGCAATACAAGCAAAACGAGGTGGAGCCAGAGTTGTAGATTATAGCCCACCCTGCTACGAGGCCAAGATTAGATGCTCCAGGCTTGCATCTTACAGACAAAGATGGCAATGACTTCAAATGAATTATTAATTGTTTTATGAGTACAATTTTCATGCTTAAGTACAGTCTAACCATGTTTTGAATAGTCAAGACCTGTTTTAACAAAATTTTACTTCTGATGGATTTTCATTTTGCTGAAGGTGATGGCTTGCTTACTGATTACGTGAGCTGCAATAAAACTACAAAAAGGTGGAGCGGAAGTTGTTGGTGCCTTTTAATTTTTAGCTCCAAGATCTAGGGCTTTTGAAAGCATGAAAAGGTGAACTCTCACTACAGTTGTTCAAGAACTTCATACTCAACGTATTTTAGTAGGAAAAAAAAATTGTCATTATTTAGTTTATAAGATGTAGCAATTGAAAGAAAAAAATGTAATAAAGAAAAGAAATAGAGATCATCAGTTGTTTACCATGCAACTATTTTGGTGATTTAAAAACAAAACAGTTATATCAAGGCTTCCCAGCAATGTTGATCAAACCCCATCTCACCTACAGAGTACAAATACCTCCCCTCCCACTAAACGACCAGCAACACAAATAACCCCATTTCTTTCCTCAATCTCAGATATGTGAATAGCAATTTTCTCTGAAAAAAAAATGCTAGCAACCATTGAAATGCGTCAAAACTTGTCCACGTGATAATGAAAATCCTTGTGATGTAACACCTCTTCCTCTTAAGATTTTTCTCTTCACCTTCCAATTGTCATTTTTTCAACGTATATATACACACACACACAACCCCCCCCCCCCAGTACAAATCAGTAATTCAATATCTGATGTGTGATGGGTTTATTTCATATAGTGCTTGATACATTCAACAGTAAGTTAAAGTAGAGCTTTTAATATGATATGGTTCATCATCAGTCTTATAACATCCATCGTTGGATGTTGACCTTCCCCAGGATTTGCCACACTTCTCTAACGTGGGCATCGCGGAGCCAGTATTTTCTAAATATGTCTAGTTCATCTCTCCATCTTGTATTCTATTGGCCTTGGTTTTGCTTCGCATGTGATCTCTGGGGATCCATACTCGGTATTAAATTGACTTTTGCTGTACAAAAATCATATTAAAGTTTTCTATTAAATAGCCTAATATCTAAAAAAGACAAAACATTTCACTGAATATTTCTTAAAACTTATTTCTTATACAGAGGGCAGTGGTAGCGATGATGAAAGCAGTGCTAATGGAATGCTGGGAGCTACTGGTAAGTTACTATCATTTTCTACTTATACCAATGTTTTTTGTTTTTAGTAAATAGTTGATAAATTTTCCAAGCCATCTATAACAATTTCAGTCTTCGAATCTATTGATTTAAAGCACTATGAATGAGAAAAAGTCAACTAGAATGCACTCAGACAACACATATCTCTGCCAATGCTGTACACTAGAAATTGAATGGAAATCAGTTCATATTTAGCTTCGATGCAGAATAGGTAACTAAGTTTTGATTTTCCATATTTAGGACTAATATATGACAAAAATCTCTTGATTTGAAAACAACAAAACAAAAAAAACTTGATCAATTCTTCGGTGGAGAATCTAGATGTTATTAATAAACGAGTCAGAATAAAGGTCAAGGAAGCTTTTTTAAAAAGAAAAAAAAAATGTAAAATAAGTTTTTGAATGGAGTGGTGTATTAATGCCAATTTTTAAGTATGTAGATAAAATGGTATAGCCGGGAAGATAAGCAAACAAACATACGCACGCATAAAAAAAAGATAGAACTCTTTGCCAACTTTGGTGGCTATGGTTATTCAGTAATTATGATGATGATATCTGAGTAAATATTACAGTATTATAGAGTTTGGTTATATACAAATACTGGAAGTCAACAGTGTCTGGGTAAACAGAGCCTTGCATAGAAGACTTGAAGGGATATTTTTTAGCCATTTTTTGGGGGAGGAAAAAAAGTTGTTCTTATACACCATTAAGTATGGTTTTTGCATTTTTCATTTGTTCTTGCCGATTTTGTTGTGGGTACAGAAATAAAATTGTTTATTTTTTTTGTCATTTTAGCTATGTTATTGTAAGTAGCTGGGGTAGAAGACGTTCCGAGTCGGTTCAAGTATTTGCTGTTTTAGTTCTATTATTATAAGACTGGCATGTAATGTCTCATGGGTGTTGAATCTCCGTCTCCAGATGGAATTTCGGCTTTACCAAATAAAAATTTGGCAGTGCGAAAATCGTTAAATTTAGCACAGAAGTGCTTAAACATTTGGGGCATTTTGGGTCAATGCAGCATCTTTTTGGTGTTTTTTTTTTTGGCTATTTTTACAAATTCAGGGCTTCTTAACAGTAAAACTTGTACAAAAATATTTTTTGAGTTGGCAACTGAGTTTCAGTTTTGGCAATTTTTTCTGCTGACACTCTAAATGTCCTTCGAGCAAAAAGCTAAAAGCAGATTCCACAAGAAGTAAGATTTGTAATATAGTTGGAAAGTAGGTTGGAAATAAATCGGAAACCATCAACCAAAACTCTCAGCATTGATATAGGTTTCTTCAGTCTTTAACTTGGTCTTGCTGGGTAGCTATCTATCTATGTATTACGTGTTTGGCCACATCAATTGAACTAGAAGAGTGAAATTTCAACGTTTATTCCTTATTATGCAAAAAGAAAAAAAAAAGTTTTATGTTTATTCTTACCCTCAAATAGATTTTGGGGAGGAGGGTTCAATTTGCAATTTCAAATTCATGCTAAATTGGTCCTTTATTTTCTGTCCTGCGGCTTTCATGCTCGTATTTTAGAAATTTAGACTTTTCTTATTGATCACTGTTCAACAAAAGGTGAGAGAAGTAACTCATTAATTGATCACCTTTTCCAATTTTTTTCTTCTTTGCTTGACCCCTCCCCCCAACCTGGGATGCTGACAAAATACATTGGTCATGTGACAGTTTCTATTGAGTGACTAACCAGACCTGTTTATTCTTTTCATTTTTGTAAAAGCGCGTAGCAGATATTATCTAATAGGTTATAATGCAGTTATTCTTATCATCTGATTATATTTTTATGAAAGCAAAGTTGATCAATAATTGATTTTTTGGTAAAAACATTATTTCATTTAGTGAAAAAAAATGAATAATTGCTTCACTGTTACTACTTGTACAGAGACCAAAACAAACGAGGTGCAGATTAGGAAAGAGAGTAGGTTTAATGGTGTGACTGGACTTCTGCAAGCCAGCAAAGTTCTTGTAGCTAAGTTGGTAGAGCAGCTGGTGCATTAAATCTAATTTCCCTCCAACAAGAGAGATGGGTCGGTTTGAGTCTGAGTCTGACTGAGAGCTTATCTTTCTGTACTGATTACTCACCATCAAAGATTGATTTTAAAGATTGAAAAAAAATTAAGATGAAGGTAAGCGTTCATTAGAAATGGAAGAAATAGCAGGTCTTGTTAGTGACTGAACAGAAACCCTCATGTGCCCGATGTCTTTTGGTAGCATGCATTTGGGGAGTGGGGATGATCAATTAAAAAGAATTAGAATAAAAGTTGATCTACAAATAAGTTACTTCTGCCTATTGTTGAATCACTAAAGAGTTTGTACCTGCTTGGTTTTAAACTCGTCAGCTTAGGATATAAATTGAACCTTCTACTAGTAAAGTCTATTTTGGGGGAAAATTAGAAAAAATGTAATAAGGAATAAATGATTAAATTCTCTTGCTCCATTGGTGCAGCCAGTATGCACAATATATAGATAGCCAGAGCAGCTTAAAAACTGAAGAAACCTATTGTGCCAGTTTCTTAATTGCTTCATTGATACTACTAGTACAGAAAACAAACTGGGCACAGAAGATATTGTGGTGGAGAGTAGGTTTAATGGTTGGATTTGGACTTCTGCAAGCCAGCAGAGTTCTCATAGCTAAGTTGGTAGAACAGCAGGCCTATTAATCCTGGCTTCCCTCTGACGGGGATGGAACTTGAGTTTGACTGACCATGGGCTTTTTCTTTATTTCTGATCTGTTCTGTTTACTCACTGCCATAGATTGACAGCCTCTATCAGGTTAGATTCCTGAAAACCACGATTAAGTGAAACAATCCTATTTTATTATATTTTCAATTAAGCATTGCAAATATATATACATATATTACTGAATTACCGATTAACAAAAATAGCACAAAAGAGATAGGGATATGGTTAAGGGTTTGGTTCCAGTTGGGTGCTAAAAACAGTAGCACGTCAAGCGATACACCTCAAGTATAGAGAGTTGGAAGTTTGATTCTCACCTGGAACTTATTCTTTATTCCGATCCTTGCTATTAGTATTTACTCAGTGCTGGAGAGAACTCAGCCTGAGTTTAATTGCAATAAAAAGTAACTATCAAGATGAAAGTAGATAGTTGCAAAAAAAAAAAAAAATGATAATCATGACAATATTTTATGCTATTATATTTATACCTTTTCGTTCTTTCTAAGCAACATGAAAAAAACGATGATGAATAAAACAACATTATCTGAGGAGAAGGTGTACTTACATTTCTATTCCTTGGTAATTTGAGACTAAAAATCAATTCTTATCTTTCTGTAGTGTGCTGTAATCTGCAAATGATAGGGGAGGAGAGTTGGAGAGAACAGATGCCCCTGGATGCAGATATAAAGGGGTGCAAAATTTCCGCTGGCCTATAATGCCTGTTAATTAATAATTATATCCTCCCCTAGGATGTAGTGCAAGGGCCCCTGGGTGCTGTCTTTGCCCCCGACACTGAGAACCCTTGCTACATCACTGGAACAATGCTAATAATGAAATGTCAGAGAATGAGTTTTGACAGTACAGTGTAGCTCAGGTACTCATATTTAAAGCTTTTAGCTCCGATGAGTCAGATTATTTTTATGATGGACCATGTTTTTATGAGTCTGCTGAAACTAGTCTTCATTTGAGTTTCTAGCCTACTCACTTTCAATATCACCCAGTAGCTTAGCAATGTTTAGCCATGGGTCCTGGCAAAAGCTGGCTTTAGAAATAAAGGAAAAACCTTGGTCAGACTTATTTGGGTGACGACAGACATTAGCAACATACTTTTATTGAGTATCGATGAACTCTTGTAATGGTTGACCTAACAATTCTCTCTAAATTTGCATTGGTACATATGTGAGAAAAATTAGTCTCGTTTTCAAGGTATAAAGGCTCTTTATGAGAGCTACCTTTAATCATTCTTCTAAGAAAACCAAACCAACATGATTTTAGCTTTTCAATTTCTTGTTCAGTAGGCTTCCAGCCTTGTGTTGCATACGTCAGTCTTGGTCAGTAAAATCTGAGCTGATTTGATTTTCTGGATCTAATTAAAAGAAGAGCACTTAAAAGTGCCAATTAATCAGTGTTTTTAATTAAATTGATGTTCGAAAAGGCTATATAAATCAATGTAAGTAGGTAAAAGGTGTTCAAAGGCAATTAATAGTGAACATATTGCAGAGAAGTCTGAATAAGAGTCCACCTATATACAATGCAGCATGTGTGTGTATATATATATATATATATATATATATATATATATATACACACACACATATTAGCAAGAGTACCCAGTATTGCTCAAGAATAAACAGAACTTCAAATCGACAGCTCATTATGAAATGTTTTTTTTTCTTACCTAGCATAATAAATCGAAAAAGATATTTACACAGATGTAAATATTTATTCTAATCTGTGTTGTTTACTCACTGTTGTAGATTGACGACCATGAGTTATGATTATAAAACTAAAAGAAAAAAAATCAACCAAAAATTAAGAGAAATAGTGAATTAGATGAAGAGAAAAAAAAAAAAAGAAAAAGTAATATAATGGTTAAAAATACTTCATAGAAAAATTAATGGAATTATTACTTTAAATTTCTTCTTGATTGGATCATATATGCCTACTCTTCCCCTCCCACTTACTTTTTGTCATTAAAGAAAGAGAAAGGGTAGTGGGAGAAACCAAATCGTGATCATGCTACTTTTACTGCTTTGAACTCTTTCCTTGCCAAAAAAGTGATGTATGAATAACTAACACCCAAAGTTGTTTGAGAATTGATTTTATTATAAGAAAATGTCTTAGTTGTTGAAAGAAAGTGATGAAAATCCTGGCATAAAATTTTTTCTTCTTCCGACGTTTAGAACCGAAGATTGGCTGGAGGATAACCTCTGTTGACCTCGAAGTTTAGCCTATGTGAGAAGTCGATTTCCATTGATACTACATGCTAAATATCAGGTCAAATTGGCCTTTGGAACAAAGAAGCATGAACAAACTAACAAAGGAGTCAAATATATGTGTGTACGTATACACACACACACATTATATATATATATTACACACACACACGTACATACATTACTTGAAGGGAAAGGATAGTTAAGAAATTGTTGGGTTTGGGTGGAGAACAAGTGGATTTATTTTATTTCTCTGTTTTAGAGGGGAAGGGTTTTTCTACCTGCTGGGCATTTCTGTAATTTTCACCATTTCTCTTAAACCAAGGCAAAAGTGCCAGTTCATATGTAGATAATCCCATCTTTTTTTTATGGGTACTATGCTAGTATAAGTATATATATATATTTTTTTTTCTTCAATTTTCATCAACCAAAATAGTTCAGTTTTCAAGTTGGTCTGGCTGGCTGGCTATGTTTGTATCACACATACAGAGCATACCAATGGAGCTAAAGGGCTGAAATATTCAAAATTTACACCTTTTTATTTCCAGGGAAAACTTGTTTTTTTTTAATTTCCATCCTAAAAAGGTTTTTAAAATTGGGGGATCAATTTGCAATGTAGGTTTATGGGAAATTGATCCCATATTTTGAGTCCAATAGCATTCATTTGTGTTTTTTTTTTTAATAATTCAGTCTTTTTTTCACTATTAAGCAAAAGGTGAGAAAAGTAACTTATCTACTGATCATCTCTTTTTCCAATTTTTTAATTGATCACCTCAACTGGATTCTGCCAAAAGACAGTCATGTGATGGTTTCCAGACCTGTTTTTTATCTGGCAAAGGGAACAGCTATCTATATTCATCTTCAGAATCTTTTAATTTATACCTTACTTTTTGTATTTTATTGATAATTTAATCAAAAAAGTAACAAGTATGGTTTGTCACTCAATAGATACTGTTACGTGAATAATGTCTTTTGACAGCATGCTGTGTTTGGGGGCGGGGTGATCAATTAAAAAAAATTTGGATGAAGAGGTGATCAATGAATGTTTTACTTCTCTTGCCTTTTATTGGGCAGTGATCCCTAAAAAGTACAAATTTAAAAAAAAACAAAAAAAAAAACCAAAAAAAAAAAATTAAAAAAAAAAAACAAGTGTGAATGCTGCCAGACAAATTGAAGGATCGGTTTAACATAATATTGCATTGCAAATTGAATCCTCTATTATGAACCTATTTAGGGATTTAATTTTCAAAAAAACTAAAGATGTATTTTTAAAGAGTAAATGTTTAAAATTTTAGCCCTCTAGCTTCATGGGTTCGACTTGTATGCATGATAAATACATAGCCAGCCAAACTAACTTAGAAAGAAGAAGAACCCTATTTTTACAGTTTGGATTCACAGTTTCTAATAGCACATTACTCATGAAAAAAGAAAACATTTTTTTCTTCAAATTGCACAGTGTAGTTTAAACAAAAAGACAATTCTACATTCATGTACTAATGCATTCCTTAAGTAAAAATATTGTTAAAAAAACTCTCCTTTTCTTGTTCTCCAAATCAACTTCAGTTCTTGTCTCTAAACAACAGAAAAAGAAAAAAAAAAAGAAAAAGAAAAAAAAAAAGAAAAAGAAAAAAAGAAATGAATTAATCTCTTCTCATTGATTTCGGTATATAAAGCTGCATTATTTTTTTTCCTTCTTTGGACCCTATTGCATAAATATTCTATCTTGAATCATATAAAAGTCAATGTAACGTTTTTGTTTGTTTGTGGGTTCCTGTCATGCTAAAAAAAGAGAAGGAGAGAAAGGGGGTGAAACTAAGCTTGTGTGTGTTTGCATTTACGTCACTACTAATGATTTTTAGTCGGACTCAAAATATCGGCATGTTTTTGCCTCCGTAATCTGGGCAAAGTTCAACCTCTCAGGCCATCAAGATTGGATTGTTTCATTTGGATGGATTTTGAGTAAACGCTATATGAGCAGACATTTTTATTTTCAAGTTCATTTTTTTTCTTAGAAGGAATGGTGGGGGGGTACTCTTGGCTTGGAAAAAAAAAAAAAAAAAGTCAAGTTACTTGATTCAATAAACCAATGCTCTTAAAACCCAATCTTGATCAAACTTTACCGAAATTAGTTTTTTCACCAAATTCTGTTGCCGTATTGTTTTAAAATAACTAAAAAGCAGAAAATATAAGGTTATAGAAAATCAACAGAAAAATAAATTTCATTAGAGCAATACGTATTTTTATTTACAATAAATACATTTATACTAAAATATATATTTGTATGATTTATCCATATGTAAACAGTACTGTAATTTCTGAGTTATGTTGGTTTGTTTTTTTTTTTTTTTTTGCCATAAACTCAGAGTGTGAAGGATACAACTCTTCACCCCTTTTTTATTATAGATTTGTAAGTTTAGTAAATGGAGCTGGCAAAGGAAAATATTTGTAATGGTTGATCAAATTTTTGCAGGAAATTTAGAAATGGAGGGTTACTATCCGACGCAAACATCCGATGATATGGATGGCTGGCGAGAAGAAGTGAAGCGAAGATTGGACCAGGAATCTGAATTCCTGGCACAACTACGAGCGAGACGGCAGAAAGGGAGCAACAGCAGTAGTCGAAACCATAGTGATTCCGAAACAGACCCGTAAGTATATCTGGGTTTCTGCGGATTAGAGGATGTACATGGGTATTTGGGGGAGGGGGGGGCAATAGTAGATGATGTATAAGTAAAAAGGATATCAAGTTTTTCTATAAGAAAATGATGCAATGAGCAATGAATTGAAAGCTCCCTGCCCACTATACAACTACATTTTTTTTTTTTAATTGATTTAAATATGTGCTTGTGAGAAAGAAAAAAAAAAAAAAAAACAATGAAAAAACAAATATATGTATCTACATATCAATAAGTTTACTGTCTAATCATTGGAGAAAAAAAAAAAAAATTTCTCCCTCCTTGTCAATGCACTTAATTTAGTGGTGAATATCAATCACATAGGTCAGACATAATACAGTGAAAATTTCAGATCAAAATCTAGTATTCATCATATGCTATATATAAGTGCTGGATTGTTTATATATGTATTTACAATACAAAAAAAAACAAAAAACAATTGATAAAAGCTTGATGGTATGAAACTTCGAAAAATTAACTGGAACGGTAGTGGAAAAAAAATTGAATTCTTTGGTTGAATATGTTGAATCAACTCTCAGTTTCCCTATGTGAATAAAATTCTTGAAGATATCATAAGTTGGTTTGCATGCAGCTGGAGATTAAAATCAATGCAAAGGATTTAATATTCACATGGATGGACAGTCAGTAGAAGTGACAGGCCTGTTGTTATACTTACTGATCCCTCGTCGTTAAGTACGTTTTTGGGGAAACCTACATAAGGGAGCTTCATTCAAAAGGATAAATTATATAAAAGTATAAAATAGCATCAATATACAATGTTCATAATACCCTTTATAAAATGACAAACTACATGTATGACATATGCTATACAGCAAGAAAGGAATGAAAGGGCTGCTTGATCAAGAAAGTTTTAATTTTATGTGTTTCAAGCTGTAAAGCTTCCTATATATATATATATATGTGTGTGTGTGTGTATGTGTGTGACTTAGTCTCAAACAACCCACCTATATCCAACTCATCTTTGAAAGTCTAATAAGAAAAGTTTTTAAAAAAGATAAGACTGAGAGATGAGTTGTTTTTGTTACCCAACACTTAATTACTTCTCTTGAGAGAAGTGTTTCTGGCGTGTCTGGCACTTATAGAGCATCATAAACATATCATCACTTTCTGAATTATTTTTTCTTTGGAGGGGCTGGAGGCTGGTTTGATACCATTCAGAATGGTCTCAATATTCCTAATGATGTTTTTTTGAAAAAGATTTTTTTTAGTGATCATCAACAAACAAAGAGGCAAGAAAAGTAACTTATTGTTTCCTTTATGCGGTTATGCAATATTTGTATCGTGCTTTGTGTTGTAGGTACATTCCCGATGACTGTGAGTCGTATGGACGGACAGATGATGACGCAAGTGCCCTTGTCACAGATGATGCTGAATCCTACGTAGGGACAAACGATGGAAGCCGAGCACAGACGGATGATGAAGATGCTGAGCTCTATGATAACCATCCGAAAGTAACTAAATCTATCTTCTTCTCCATGTGAATTCTGTTTGCTACGGCATGCTTTTTCTTCCTCTTCTTCGCAACAGAACGAAGCGCACAAACAATGAAACAAAAGGAGTGAGCAAAATGAGGAGGGGGGGAATGGAATATTTCCACCCTAATTTGTAAATGTGAATAAAGTTTATTTTTTATCTTTTTCAAAGAAAAAGTGGAAAAAGAAAAAATGGAAAAAGAAAAAAAAAGCTGTCAGAATTTGGTATTATTTAGTCTGAGGTTATTATCATTATTTTCATCTTGCTTCTCATTTGTTTTTTTGTCTTTGCCCGACTTCTATCCCTGTCCCCATTGGTGAATTAATCAAAAGAAAAAAAAAAAAAAGAAAAAAAAAAGTGTAATTATGTATATACATGAGCAGCCTGTAAGATATATATATATTTTTTTTTCAATAATTTGACTACCTCTCAAGTTAGACGGGAAGTTTACTAAAATAATTTGTCTCGATCAAAAATATTCATGCAAAGAAGATTGACTTATGCCAAATGAATTATGATCTCATTGTTTTACCTTTCCTGTTCTTCCACATCAAGGTCAGGTGAACAAACTTTGCAAAGAAAAATGTTACAAAGAGGAATTCTTTGACATTATTACAAGAAATCTATTCATGTGTTTATTTCTGCTAAGTCTGCCCTTAATAACTTCTGTTGAATATTTAAAAGAAATTTTAAAACAACTTGACCTGCAGTTGAGAAAGCTTGAATGACAGAGAGAGATTAAACCAAGTCAAGTTGTCAAGTTAAATCTTACAGGCTGTGTGCGAGTATTTTGGATGGTACTTCAATACTTTTGCATATTTCTTTTAGTGTCTGGAATATTACAAATTCTGTTTTCTTATCTAATTTGGACTCTAAATATATAAACATTTAGAAGTAATGCAGGGGTCAAGGTCATGAGGAGTCTTAAAACTCAGCCCAGGGGGTAGATAATTCATTACTGCCTGTCCTATATTTCCCCCCAGTTGTTGCTTCTATTTTCCTGCTGAGAGATATTTTTTTGAATTCTAGTTCTACTTGAAAAAACAGCCATAATGGCTTCAAAGAATTTTCAGATATTGAATACATGTTTTTTTTTTGTGTACTTATTTCTCTGGAGGGCCAACAGACCTCTACTGCCAGCTTGGGCATCTGCTTTCAAGGATCAATTGCCTAGGTCAGCCACTCTGTCAGTACACTCCCTTAAAGGGTTGGCAGACCTCTACAGCTAGTTTGGGGAGAAGGAAACTGTCAAAACTTCTGACCTATGACCTTGGGCCCATGTTTCCACTTCAGTGGATATGGCATGCAAACCCTTTGTTTAAAAGGTGATGTCAGCCGTGTTCACAGCTATTCTTGTACAGGCCCTGTTGGCTTATGAATACGTGGAAAACTCTCCTGGATCTTCATTCGCTGAGCCAAGCCATTATAAGTGTTTAAATTGTATCAGTGTAGGCTCTCCACCATCAATGCAGCAGGAAATTAAGCACACTCTCTGAAAACTCCATTATATAAATATATACACACAATACTGATCATAAGTATTTGAACAGACGCTCAACATATATGACTTGGTTTTGAGAGTTGAAAGAGTCTTATTGCAATCAGCACTACAAGACAGGCATTTAAGCATGTTTTTGTGGTTCACAAAGGTAAATTTCAGGAAAAAACTTTTTTTTTAGATTTCAATTAAATTGTTCAATAAAGTAAACCAAGTATTTTTTTTTTTCTATCCGGCTAAAATTTTGTTATGAATCAATCATCAATGAGATTGGAAAGATTAACTGACATCGTTATTTGGAAGAGTTACCAAAATAGTCAAATGGTATTTGTAAAACAAATGGAAGTTGGAGTCCATTATTGGGAACAAAGTATCTAACTCCATGACCAATAATATTGCGTGTTGAGGTGTTTTGAGAGAGGCTCAAGAAATGTCTGGAAGACTTCCAGACCAATATATACATGCAAGCATAGGTAAGTAACAGAGTTTGTGTGTGTTCAAATATCCATGAGCACTACTAATATATGTATATACATACATGAAAAATTTGTCTCTTAACTGTATGTTTTTCAATGAGTTATTCATCTTCATCAGCCAGTTGGATGTTAATTTAAGTGATGTTTCTTGTCATAAAGTGGACATGCGATGCTGCGTCTGTCATTATATATATATATATGGCAGTTGGGTAACAAGGACCCAACTGCCATATCTGCCACAAATTCAGTATGTAAATATCTATCTATGATTGCCTTATTCTTTCACTAACAGCTGATTCTTAACCACTGACAATATTTTTTATGATTCTCAATGTGCAACAGATGGAGTGCTGACTTTGCTAAAACAGGTCAAAACTTCCAAAATCTGGTGATCAATCAATTTTTTTTTCTATGGGGAAAAAAAAAAAAAAAAAAAAAATGAATAGAAACATTATATATATATATATATATATATATATATATATATATATATATATTTATAATCTCACTCACTCTGGTCACTAAATCGTATCGCCCCCCCCCCCCATCTTCAGGGTGAGGTAATCTATATCTACCAAAATGTCTATTTTGGTTTCTGTAATCAATTATTCCCAATGTGAAGACAGATGATTAGATTAAAGCCCAGCTTTTTTCCATTACAGTGTCAAGACGGACTTGTCAGTTACATAAATATGTATGTATTTAGAGTTTCAGGGTCCATATCTTCTCTTATAATACTACAACAGTCCTAGAGACGTGGCAGTTTTGCTTGTTAATATCATAACTGACTGGTTGCCCATATGCTTTCATTTAATATCAGTGCAGCCCAACTAATTTGTTTAGCTATTTATAATACAAGTACCAGACCATTTATTTTTTAACATGTAGATCTGTCAGAATATATGAAGTAGTTTGTACACTGATTCAACCGCTAATCGGTCCTGATCATACAACACCTGAAATAGTAAAATACTAGACCACTTATCTGGCTTTTATGATAGTGGAATTCCTAGAAAACTGGCTATTTTTTGGAACTGGTTAGTTTTGAATCTGCAAGTCTCTAATAGTGCACTGCATGGTTGCTCTGTGTTATAATTTTCGTAGTATGGTTTAATTGTCTTAGATTCATGGATTAATATTGATTAAATTGACTTGTTTCTGAAGTGGATTAATTTGTAGATATTATAGATAGTTTTGTTCTTCACTTCCTTTTTTTTTGCTTATATATCTTATATTTTATAGAATATATGATATATAAGAATTTTAAGTGAATTGATGAGGATAAAATTGGCATAGAAATTGAAATTCTAGAAACAATCTGTTAAATAAAATTTCATTCTTTGCGTGAATAAAAAGTATTCAATGAAAAGTAATGTAGACCTTCTTCTATCCGGCACCACCAGCACCTGAGACATAACAGGTAAGTGAAAATGCCGAATCAAGGAAAGATTACCTGTAAACATTAGTTAACTATCTTTAAAATATTGTGTAAATCAGTACAAGTTAAATAACAATGGAACAGTAACATTAAGTGAAATTTCAATGAGGTAATGTATAAGCTCTGACAGACCTTATCTTCAGCTGATAACATGCAATGAATTTATTTCCCTTATTAATCAACCTTTTAGCATCCATCATTGGACTGACTTTCCCCTAAATTTGCCAAACCTCTATCATGGGCATTGCAGGGCCAGTACTCTCTGAATTTGTCTAGCTTGTCACGCCATCTTACTTCCTGCCAACCACAATTTTGCATATGATCTCTAGGGATCCATGTCGTGAGTCATGATGTCCAGCAGTTTGCCATTCTTGCAACATGTTTAGCCCAATGCCATTTGAGTTTTATAATGGTTTCTATGATGTCTCAGTCTCCTGTTTTCTCCTTAATCTTGTGATCTCTCCGTGTGAGATTGAGCATGATTCTCTCATGTGCTTGATTCCTAGTTTGGGCGTCAATCTTTTGGTTAGTCACCTATGGAGCTATCCTAAGGGTGCATTGGCTGTATACCCTTCTCTTTTGGACTTTTTTTATTCTTGAAATTCGAGCTTGCTTTACCAAAAGCTTGCCTATTATGATTCTTCACTTGATTTCTTCTTTTGAGGATTTCATGGAGATTTGTTGTCCAAGGTAGATGTAGTGGTCTTCTTTCTTCAGCTCTGCTCATTGTGTTTTTGTCCTCAACATGTTTGTTGTACATGACCTTAGTTTTAGTTGAAGTCTATATGAAGGCGAACTCTCTTGCTTTCTCCATCTGGTTAACCTAGCATTATTTAGAGATCATGGAGGTTCTTAGCCAAGAGGATGACACTGGAGCTATAACTGGGGTTCAAGTGTAAATGATATTAGTTAAAGCAGGAAAACAAGTAGGAAGCATGAATGATATGAACAAAATTGTCACTGGAAAAATCAATATATTATCCAATTTTGATAAAATTTCCAATACTTATTCATTAAAGGATGAATTTGAAACAATTCTTAATTCTAAATATCTAGAAATAATTTTTTTTCATATGATTTCTACGCCACCCTTCAATATTTTTTTTTTTTACACACCTAATAATTAATATCAAGGGATTTATCTATGTTCACCTTTTTTTAGAAAAGCGCTCAAAAACTGTTTGAACTGAGTTTAATGAAAAATATAGAAAAAAAAAAATTGAACAACAAATTTTTTCATTTCAGATCAAAAGCCTTAATTATAATCAATCAAATAAAACTAAAAAAATTTCCAATAAGAAAAGTATTAATTTTCCGTTTTTTTTATAATTTTATTCCCAAAGCAAGATTCACAGAGCAATTCTGGAGCGTTTTTCTAATAAAGATGAACATAATTGATATCTCAAAGGATTTATCTTTTATACGCGTAAAAATCAATCGAAACAATGTTTAGATGAGATAAATCAAAATGGCGAGAATCATACGGAAAAAAAAAAAAAAATTTCCGATATTTGGAATAAAAAAAAGAAGAAAAAAAGTCCTTCATTAAATAAGCATCAAAAATTTGATTAAGATTGAATAATATGCTGATTTTTACAAGATATTAAAATTTCTTGGGTGTCAATTTTCCAGTGAGATTGCGACCATATTGCTCATACCTAATATCCCTTGCATGTGTTCACAAGAGCCTGTTAACAGGTGAACATATTTACAAGAGCCCGTGAACAGATCTAGTGCAATCAAAACTATTTGCTGCGGGTTGGTGCAGTATCCTGGGAAATTTGAAATTACTCATGCCTAGAAAATTTGATTTCAGTTTCGAATTATTGAAGGAACCAGATTACAGGTAGTCAGGTTAGCTAACGTCTACTGTGTATATTAAGCCATGGTCCAGAAAATCAAGTCAATTCCAGTTCTAAGTTTGCCAGATAAATGGTCTAGTATGTTATTAATGTACCAAGTAGCGGCTTTAGTCATTGTGTTAAATTTCCATTATACAAGGGTGTCAGCTTTATCTACAGTTGTCAGAATTTCTACTTTTGATGCAGGTTTAATTCATTGAAAAATTTAATGTTAGTTAATTTTTCCATTCATTCTTGTTTAATTTTGATTGTTAGTCACCAGAGTTATTTTACTTGAAGAGGAAAGAGTGAAATCATATTTTGTTATAAACATTATATGTCTGTTCAGGTTTGACTCATTTTTCGTTCCATCTCAATTCTTAGTTGATTTTCATCATAACTTTACTCATGCTGTCCCTGTTTACTCGCTGCCATAGACTAAGTAAAAATGAAGGTTAGGTTTGAAAGGTTCAACTTGATCTCCTGCCTATTGAGTTCTTATAGCTCAATTGGTAAGAGCAGCTGATATGGATAACCTAGCTTCCTTTAAGTGGAAAGGGACATGAGTTCGAGTCTCACCAAGAGCTTATCCTCTATATTTGATCTGCGCTCTTTACTCACTGCCCTTGATTGAAGGTCTGCATAAAACTGCAATGAAACTTGAACTACTAAGAAAATATTTATGAAAAATTGATAGCAACAAGCTTGACTGCACTAGGGTCAGACTCCTTAGCTTTATTAAAATATAATAAATAAACAAAACAAAATTTATTTCTCCTATTTCAACTCATTTATTAGGAGTTCCTATAAATGGGATTTGCAAACTTTGGCAAAATAAGTTGACCTGAGTTGGGCTTTAGAAGCTTGAATGAGTCCAGTTTTTGTATATGTCATAGTGTCACTGTTATTTGTGCTTGACGTCACTGGTTTTTGGTCTGGTCATTGTTGTTACATTCTAAGATAAAGTCAAACTCAGTGGGGGGGGGGGTTAACATTACATTGGTATTTCTAGAACATTGAATAATTTCACTAATTAGAAACCATTAACCAAAACTGTCACCATAGGTTTCTTCAGTTTTCAACTTAGTCTGGCTATCTATATATGTTGTATCCAGGTCACACTATGAAACTGAATGCCTGAAAATTGAATTTGCTCTTAGTTGGGGGTTCTATTTATAATGTAATTTTATGCTAAATTGGTCATTTGGTCTGTATTGAGCAATTTTCATGCTTTCTTTTTTTTTTTTGAAAAGAAAAAAAGGAGACATTTTAGTGATTACTACCAGACAAAAGGTGAGAGAAGTAACCCACTCAATGAGCATCCCTTTTTCAGTTTTTTAAATTGATCACCCTCAACATAGCATGCTGCCAAAAGACATTGATCACGTGATGGTATCTATCAAATGACTAACCAGCTCTATATTTTCATAATGCTGCAAATCTTGTAATGAAGTTATTCTTATAAAAGTGAAATTAATCAATAATTGATTTGATGGAAAGACTTATTTTAGTTTGATACATCTGACAATACTTCAGTCTATAATTATAACTTACTGGTCAGAGCAAAGTGAAATGGCTTTCAATTTAGTTTAAATCCTTATCTATTATTAATTAATTATCAAATGATTTAAAGCTAACACACCTTTGTGCAAAGATTTGAATCGTCAACTATGACATTTGCCGCTGATCTGGAGTTTGAAAAAAAAAATGACTGAATAAAAATAAGTAGTTTCCAATCAAACTCATGGTTTGAGCTCATCTGTCACAAAGTCAACGATCAACCTGAAAATATGAATAATTTAGCCAGCTTCATTGCTTATGCCTTATTGTAGGACAATTGCAATTTTCTTTTTTATAAGCAATTCCAATACGCATCAAACTAAATAAGGGAGGGGTGTCCATATTGTAAAGTACAGCCATGCATCAACTTGTGTCGTGTTATGTTCTGCTTTATGGACACAACTCAATCTGGGCATCAGTTGACTATTATAAAGTAAAGTGAGATATACATACTACACAACATATTTACTTACCCCACTGTATTGTACTTTGAAATCTTTACAATTCATTAACTCTACTATTTAGACATATCAATGTTGTACTGTACTGTGATCTACAGTAAAATACCTATAAGTACACAGATAATAAGAGTAGTAGTAAGAATGATTTTAAAGTTTTACTTGAACCTTTGTTGGAATCTCGGACAAATCATAATTATCTCCCTTCCCTCTCTATATTAACTCATTCAATCTTGAAAAGACGGGTTTTACTATATGTTTTAGAACCCAGTATCAAACTCTAGAAACTAATCTAATTTAGGATTGTCACGGGACCCTTTTTTTTCTCGCCATGTTGATTTTCAGTTATTGAAATTTTTTTTATTCTATCTTAGCTTTTCCTATTTTCACCTCACATTTATCACTCACACACAATTAAGAAATGAGTATATTATCTGACAGAATATCTATGAATGCATCGTATTATTTGAAACTTTGAAATGGTCTTCCTGTTACATGGAACAAGAGTCATTTGGCCTTAATTGTTTATTTCATTTACGTTGTTGAGGCCGAGTGACTCATTCTCCGTGTAACAATGGATGGTAATTTGAAAAAGAGTTTAATATAAAGCATTCATAAATATACTGTCGGATTATATATCCATTTCTTATCTTAAGAATTAATTATCCATGTTGAAAACAAGTGCAGACAGACAGTGAATGAAGAAAATAAGAGTGGGGTTAAAACAATCATTTGGGCCTTCACCTTTGTTAAAAGCCATGCTATGTTGAAGCTATTCCCTTATCAGTTGCTGGTTCAATTCCTGCAGGAACCCCATTTTTCTTTTTTTATTCTATTTTTGCTGTTGAGGCTGAGTGACTCATTATCTGTGTAACAATGGAAGCCATTTCAAATAATATAACAAATTTATTTATATATATATATATATATATATATATATGAGGCTTTGAGCTCCTGAAATCTGAGCTCAGAAACCAAGGGCACTTATGTTAAAAAAGGGAGAGAAAAAGCTCTTAAATGTTTCGAGAGATTAGATGGGTGTGTCAACAGCTCAAGCCTTTTGTATCAAGTTGATTGTTTCGTGAATATTAAAATTATTTTTATGTGGCACTTGGGAGAAACTGGAGAAGTGATTATTATTGTTCCCATGTGTGTAGTTTTCCAAGTTATTTATCCTGTCGGGTTTTTCTAGGTGTGGTACTGCTGTGATATCTACTCCGTAAGGATCAACGTATGTTTCTACAATTATTCTCTGATATACACAAGGGTTGTATAAGACAAGTTTTTTTCAACTTCATCTGCACTTCATAGCTTTTTTCCAAGTGAAAAGCTCTAAGAAACTTTTTTTGAAGAATGATATCATCATTTCAAGCATGGATTTAATAAGAGACAAAACAGGTCTGGTTTGTCACTTCGTAGAAACTGTCATATTGCCAAGTTTTTGAGCAGCATTCTGTATTGGGGTGATCAATTAAAAAATTGGAAAAGGGGTCATCAATCATGAATTATTTCTCCTGGCTTTTATTGGGCAGTGATTACTAAAAAAGTCCAAATGTTCAAAAATTAAGCATGAACATAGCCAGACATAAACCAAGGGCCCAATTTAAACTTACAATGCAAATTCACCCCCCAATCCACCCCTAAAAACATATTTAGGGGGATTTTTAAATTCCAATCATCATAAGGAGTAAATGTTTAAATTTTCAGCCCTCTAGCTCCATTGGTACTGCCTGTAAGTGATTATAAATATATATATATATATATATATATATATATATATAGCTAAAGCTAACCAGACCAACTTTAAATCTGAAAAAAAAAATTTTTTTTAAATAAAATACCATGTTGACAGTTTTGGTTGAGAATTTACTTGGTTTATTTCATTTAAGAATACTTACCTACATGCTCAGGGTGACCCAATACCCTTTATTTTCAGGAACCTGAGCATTCTTTACTTTTTTGGAGGCCACATGATAAATCTTAGGCCAGAAGAGGTTTATTGTATTCAAGTATTGCCTTTGGAGTATTTATATTAAAATAATATGTACCTTTATACAAAGGGTATTTATATTCATGATAATGTGTACATTTATACAAAGCACCCTTTCTCTAAAGCCTCAATACTCAAGTCCTCACTTGGCAAAAGTACTTGATAACCTGTGTATTCATTGCAGTCAAAATGTAAGACCTGTTTTAGAAGAGTATCGACATGAAGTCACTATATGAAGGAAATATGAATTATGAATACTAGCATTCCAAGGGAAATAATGAATCAGCAGCAGCCATATATGGGCGTAATTACCCCCATATATGGTGCTCAGTCAATAAGCTGAAAAAAAGGGAGGTGATCGATGAATAAGTTATTTCTCTTGCCTTTTGTTGGACTGTGATCAGTGAAAATGGTCAGGATTTTCAACAAGCAGGCTCAAACTAGTGATCAATTCAACGAAAACTTAGATTGCATATCAAACCCCCCAGTGAAAATGTTTTGGAGAGGAATTTTCAAAAAACATTCTCCCAACTCATTGAGAGGAGTGTGTGTGCACAGTTCCAATTTTCTACTATGAACTGTAAAGGATGGGAAAGTCCTGATAGATTGATAAATATAAACATCAATAACAAACCGAGCAACAGGGATCAAACCGGTCTGTTGTGGGTTGTGATTAATACTAAGGGAAAAAAAAATAAAGAAAAATTACCTTCTTGAAACTTGGAATTGTGGATTCATTGTTTTATATGAGAGAACAATGTTCAGATTTCATCTAGATGATTATAAGAATCAACAAAAGAACAGTTTTTGCTTCTGGAAGCCTCATTAAATAAATTAACAAACACTACTGCCTGATCCAGAGATAGATTGAACTGTTGACCACCAGGCAGATTACTGAATACATTTTATGTGGGCCAAAAAGAAAATTTTTCCACAAAAAAATCAATTTGGAGTAGAATGATTTTTACCTCTACCAACTGGAGAGGTATGTGTATTCGGTTGTGTCTGTCTGTGACTGAGTTCACACGGTAACTTCAAAGGTACTCAATGGATTTTATGAAAGGGTGGACAATGAGGTAAGGAAGAAGTGGTTAAATTTAGGGGCGGATCCAGAACAGCCAATTTCATTTTTTTAATAAAAATGATCTTTTTCAATGAGTAGTAATGAATATGCTCTAAGCCTTTTGTAAACCATGATCTACAATATGCTTCTGGTGAAATTGATACAATAAATAGATTGTTGGTTTGTTCAACTTGTGAACACATAATCATTCATTTTCTTTTGAATGATCAAATCTATCCTTAATACTAATGGCGTGCCGCAACCATATTAGTACCTGGCTCACTGTGCCATGAGATGAAAAAGATTGAGAATCACCGACTTTGATAAATCGTGAATAAACATGGAAATATTAACAAGTTCTTGTTTTCTGACTGAGAAATAACTCAGTCTTACTTGACATTTGCTAATTTTGACAGCGATCAATGAAGTGAAGTTGGGAATGAAGCATTGACACACTATGATACAGAGATTGATTTATAATGGTATCCAGTCTGCTGGTGTCTTCAGCACTTAGTTTTCATGCTCTTTCCATATTCCAAAACACATGCTGAATCTTATGGTCTGCAGCCAATCCAGGCATTTATTTAAAATCCTATGAAATTTTTAAAAAATTACATTATATATATTGTAAAATATTGTTTCGGTTTTGAAAATCAACAACATGGTTATTATTCATATGTTTGTCTAAAATAGAAAATTAGTACATTTTCTGTAATATGATCAACATTTTTGAAGTGAATGTCTGGCCTGAATAAAGATAAAAAATATCTTATGCAACTTGTTAGATCTAAAAGGTTTGTCCATGCCAGTTCTAAAAGAACAGCTGCTTGCGTCTCTTTTTTGAGGCATCTGACTGTTGTGGTTATAAAAGGATCAATTAAGTTGTCGCAGACCTGAAGCGACATCAATATTGTGCAAGAAAAAAAAGAACGGTTCCAATCTAATTAGAAACAGTCAACCAAAACTGTCACCATTGGTTTCTTCAGATTTAGACATTTACTTATGTCTAGAAAAAACATTTTGTTTTATTTCTTGAAAATTCCCTCCCTATACGTTTTTACTGCGGAGATTTGATTTGTAATGTATGTTGATGCAAAATTGGGCACTTGATTGGTGGCCAGCAACATTTGCCCCCTTCTTTTTTTTTAAATTTTAAACTTTTTTAGTGATCACTGCTCAATGAAAGCCAGAGAAGTTATTTTTTTCATTTATTCTTTTGTTTTGTTTTGTTTTTCTCAATGTTTTAATTGATCGCCCCAACAAGGCATTCTGTCAAAAGATGTTGGTTATCTATTTAGGGACTAACCAGCCATTTTTCTTATTTTTTTGAAAGAGTTTCTTTTTTTTTGAGACCCTTATGATTGATTGATTCTTAATGGAAGAGAAAACAAATGTTTTCCTTTATTTCTTTCTGATTGACTATCTTCCCGGATCTTTCCTTATTGGATGTTTATTGTTCAATTATCGGAATCGATAAGAGTGTTGATTGGGAAGCTTCTGCTTCTCTTGAGACACAATCCACTCTTTGTGTGGAAATATGCATATTAGAAAACTAATTATGTATAATCTTAGTATGTGAGAGGCCGTGAAAGCTTTTGTCTGATTAAAAAGAGTTGCAAGTGAGAATATCTGAGCAAGATGACTAAAAACAGTGTGTGATGCAAGGGAATTCGATGTTCATGCCACATACGTAGATGTGTAAGAAATAGCTCCGGTGCTCAGCATCATGATGAAAATCATCATGTTAGACAACAAGTCACTCCTTATTTATAGAATTTATATTACAATCATTTGCAAATATTAATAATCACAAAGCTTTTTCATTCATCATCAACTAGTTAACAAATGCTGTCAAAAATGATGGCTTATATGAAATATATGGATCTATATGAATAGAGAATAGCATTTTGTTGACAAAGATATTTTTTTATTTTCAATCACTTTGTTTTTCTATCATTTTTTAAATCCAACATGTTTATTACGTCATTGGAAGATGATTTAAATTCTATTTTCAATTTCAGTTACATGAATGGAATTTATTTCACTATGTCAGTTACAAACTTCTATTCTTGTTACAAAAGTGATCCTAAAAAAATTATTCAAAACATTCTTTTGGCAAATGTTAGGCACACTAAAGGAAATATTTGTTACAAAAATCACATTCGCACAATCTCAAAAGTAATTTAAGGAGAGAAGAAAAAAAAAGAAGATATATGAGTAGAATTGAAATGCTTTTTCGGTTTCTTTGTAAACTACATGAAATGATTTGACGGGACCCATTTTAATTAAACGAATTTAAATAGCTCAGTCCCAGGAGTGATCCACTGTGTCCCAATCATACCTTTGAAAAAAGATAACCCCAGATCTTTAAAAAGGGTAAGCATGATGATGGGCGTCAGCTGCCACTTTTCTCAAAGGGAGGCAAATGGATATATCTCAGGTTGTGGGTGGGGGGGCAAAAAATATCCCGATGCTGGTTGTCAGTTTGTGGACTAGAGAGAGTCTAAGCTGTGATTTGCACTGGTTCATAGTGACTCATTGATCCCCAGCTTCTATTAAGTTGAAAATTTCAAAACCCCTTGCCTTTGGTTAGAAGGCGTTACCCAGGGGAAGGACAAATGCCCAGTTTGCACCCCCCAGCAGATGCCCATGAACACAGTGATCATAGTTTAGGGGGAAGGAATAAAATAGAATATTACTTTTAGCTTGACATAGGGTCCTTTAGCTTTCACACTGTACAGCAATGCTCAAACAGACAAGTCTTACACAAAATAAGATAGCAGATGTATTGACTTGAGAAAAGGAAGTTGTAGCCATCCGATTGCGTATTCACATTTATTTAAAAAAATCATTGATTCATTGTGCCCTGGTTTCACCTATCAATCTGGTGGTAGATTGAGATATGTCAACTTTGCTTAAGGGTAATTTAGTAATGTATACTATAGTTTTCTTAGTCTTTTGTATTTTTAGATGCACTAGCATCATTATTATCAATTTCCGTCATTGACTGATGTAAGAAAATGTTAGTTACATCCTTTGCTGAGTGTTGTACTGAAATGCAAGTTGTATCCTTTGCTCAGTGTTGCCAATTTAGATGTTTTTGGTTGCATCTAGATGTCAGAAATTACTATTGAACGACCATAGCCATCAAGGGTGGACAAGAAGTCTATCCTTTTTTTATGTGTGTGTGTTTGTCTATGCTCCTGGTTATACTGTTCTGTCTTCAGACGTGTAAATTGGCATCAGTACTGTACTCAAAAAAATTGTTTTTGAAAAGAAAAGCTTTTTTGATGCCTTATTTTGATAATGTCTAGATTTTCTAGAATCATTAATTGCAGCTTCAATACATTGAGGAATTTTGAGCTGTTCCTCAAGCAAAACCTGCTTTAGCTCCTTCAGGGACAACACTTGAAGGAGTTGGTTTCTTAGTTGCTGCACCAATTGATTTCACAAATGCTCGATTATTATTTTAAGATCTAGTGATCTTAGAGGTCAATGCAAGAGTTCACTTTCAAGCATTTCAAACTAGTCTTCAACAACTCTAGCAATGTAAACGAGTGCGGTATCATTCCAAATGATGGCGACGCCATTGGGAAAAGAGTGTTTGCATCAAGGGATGCAACTGGTTAGCCAAAATTAACAGCTGGTCCTGAAAGTTCACTTTCCCATGCAGCACTACTAACAAAGACAATTCCATAATATTACTGTCTAAATGATCACAGATCCACTCCCATGTTTACCTGTTGGAGTGAAAGAGTCAGGATCTTCTTCAGACTGCCTCTAGACGTAAACTCTGCTAGAGCATGGAAATAATCTAAAGGAAGATTCGTCCGAGTATATCACATTCTTCCATTGGTCCATTGTCCAATTCTTATGGTCATTACACCACTTTTTACAACGTTCCATGTTGATTTGCAAAAGCAAAGGATTGGCAATTGCAGCCCTTCCATAGAATGTGATATTAATGTAGTCCAGTAATACAACAACTGAAATCAGCAGTTTCCATTATTTTGACCAACTTCTATTGAAGATTGAAGTCACATTTAATTTATTTCTAATATGTAATATAATACTTTGATTTTATATATATTTCTGGAGAATCTACGTGTTACAAGATATTTTTGATTGAATTTTAGATGTAAGTTTGAAAATGAAGTTGGCAACACCGCACTTCTAGATATTCAAACACACACACAAAAAAAAAAAAGGTCTGGTGCATCTATGGTCTGACTTTCAGTTTTGTTTTATTCAATTCCTTTTGCTTCTATCTTCATAATCGTGTGGTTTAATATTAGAGATCATCAACCATAACTGTCAGCAAAAGTTTTTTTCACTTTGATTGGCTGGCTGTGTAATGCACATACAGCCGGTACCAATGGAGCTAGAGGGCTGGAAATTTAAACATTTATTCCTTATGTCAAGGGAAATTGTATTTTTTTTCAAATCCCCCACTATAAGTTTTTAATGTGTGTGTATGTGTGTTGGCTCAATTTACAATGTAAGTTGATGCTTAATTGGTCCATTATTTTTGGACAATAATGTTCATGCTTTCTTTTTTGAAATTCAGAACTTTTCGGTGATCACTGCTCTGCAAAAGGCAAGAAAAGTGATTTATTCATAGATCAGTTTTTCTGATTTTTTTTAATTGATCATCCAACATGGCACACTGCTTAAAGAGTTTCTATTGAAGGACTATCCAGACCTGTTTCTGAAATTTCCATCAGCTAAACTTTAGAAACTCAATTTAAGATTTAATCAGCGATCAAAATTCTTTTTCTCTTGGAGATATATACGTATATGACATCTTTTTTTAACTTAATTCATTTTGTAGATATATTTTTTTTTTTTTATCTTGACAGCATTAAGTCTTCCCACTGGTTGTAGAAAATATATATTTAAAAAAATAATGATTTGATAGAACAAGATGGAGAATATTGAAAATTACTGAATTTCAAGGCATATAAGATATGCTTTTCTAGATTTGTCCACACATCTCTATAAGACTTTTCAGTCTTTGTTCAGGAAGAAAGATGTGTGATGTCATTAAAATAAAATCTATTCTTATTTTTTTTAATTTTTTTTAATTTTATAGCTGCATAGTAGGATGTCCAAGGTCTGCATATTTGTATTTTCAAAAGCCAAAAGTGGCTAAAAAGCGCCAAAAATGGCCATTTACAATTTTTATTGAAAATAATATTTGTAGAATATTTCTGTATTGCACTATTTCACAAATATGAGAATCAATTGACTCGAAGGGAGACTACTTGCTCTTCCTCCTATCACTGATGGTAGACATATTGTTGAACTTGGGGTTTTTGTTTTCAAAATCACCCTATGCCCTTCATGATAGAGGTAAGCTTAGGGGTCAAACTTGGGATCTACGAATCACTGTAGTTTAACGATTTAGAAACTTTTGACTAAATATAGATATGGTACATAATCAAAAACCTAAAGGATTAAATCCTACTTGCTCTTGCATTTTATTTACAAAATACAGGGAATGATGGTTTCATGATGATGAGCTCAAATGACCCAACTTGTGTCACTTTATCATCTATAAAGGAATTTAAACTATAATATATTCTTGTTCCTACCTGGTTTGAATGTTATGTTTTCAGTGATGACATAAAGGTTAGGTAGTATATTAAGAGGGTAGGAAAAGAGTGGGCAGAAGTGAGAGGTTGTTTATTTGGGATGGATAAGAAAATTTTTGCCTGTTTATATGTCTAACATTAGATGAAAACAGGAATAAGTAACAAAGATTGGTAGGGATAAGGGAGAGGATGAGAAGATGTAGGAGATTATGAATAATCTTGTTTTCAATACCCTTATCCAGAGATCTGTCCTTTTTCTAATTTTTTTTTAAATTGATCTCCCAACATGGCATGCTGCCAAAAGATGTTGGTCAGCCGATGGATTCTATGGATTGATTGATCCGACCGATTTGTGAAATTCTATTTCTTGATGTAAGAGATTGAACTCCTGATCATCAGATACCTGCATACACTTAACCAGTGTTCATGGGCCAGAAAGGTTGTGGAGTTTTGGAGCCTTTAAACCTAATGTGTGGTCTTTCTTAAACACAGGACAGACATCTGAGGAAAGCCAGAAATTACAATGCTTGAATCATGAGGACTACAACAGCCATTTTGAAATTAATCCATGTATAATAATTTTAACAGTGTGCAATGCAATTCTTGTTCTTTTCTAATTAGTTATGCGTAACAAGTATAGAAGATGTTAATTATTCCCTTCAAACTTTATTGTGACAAGGACAGTGACATCCAAATGCAGTTCATATATCTTAGACACCATTCAGTTAGTCTGTCAGTTCCACATAGAAATAGGAAGGAAGGAGCTGTGATATCATTAAAAGGTGTGATGCATTAAAAGAATCTATTCCGATCAATTTTTTTTTTACCAGCTGCTAATGATGTCAATGGAAAAAAGCCAAAAAATGCTTAAGATGGCTATTTATGATTAGGTGGGGTGAATCATAATACTTACAGAATGTCTTATATGGCTATATTTTACAAGTTTGAAAATCAATTAAATCAAAGAAATTGGTCTTCCTCCTCTTACTACGCATTGTTGAACTGGTTCTTACTTTATGTGATTAAAAATGTGCTAATTTGTCTTGTCTAATTGAAAATAGATGTCAAATCATCATTGTCCTGAACCCAAAAACCAATTTTGAAGGAAATAATTGACATTTTCTATACTTTTAGATATAATTAGAAAATTACAATTATTACCTAGTTACTGTCATCAGTATGGTTGTTTGATATTTTCTGCACTTATCTGATGAACCGGCAACAATTTTTTTATGTGTCCAACATTTTTATAACTAACTCCGAGAGTCCCCAGTTGACCGATGACATTTTTTTTTTCCTCGATAGGTCCTCGTGATTGAAAAAAAATATCTGTGGTTTCCCTTTCAGTGTACGTTTTTTGTTTTTGTTGTCAAAGAACAATTATTCTTAGAGGTACAAAATTACGTCATCAGTATTTACAAGCATGGGATTATGGATTAAAATTGTTTTCAAGATATAATTTATAGTTTCCCTTTTTGCGGTCCCCCTTATCCTCTGTGGTACGTGGACATCAAAACAAACAGAATTTGAATGTTTTTCTTATGAAAATGATTATTTGCAATTTATACCCAATTTGGGAAAAAAAAAAAAAATATCTTTGAATTTTACTTGTAAACTTCATTTTAAAGTTGGCAGAACTCTCTTTCTAGATCTCCACAAAAAAAAAAGTTCATTTTTCCTCTTTCATAATTTTTTTTTTTAACGTACTTCTGTAACCCAATCTGCTTAATCCTTTATTCTGTTATTTTTGTTTATTTTGTTCCCTCCTCTCATTCATGTCTCATTTATTTTTTATTATTGTGACCCTATTTGATTTTGAGATTGTGGGGGGGGTGCTTTTAAAAAAAGTCATAACGTATACTTATGTACATCAGGGAAAAGATTTTCGGGAGAAATTTTTTTGATTCATAATATATAATTATGAAATAAAATTTTAAAAGTTTTATGTTAATAAACTTTAATCAGGTTTTTTTATTATCAACATACAATAAAAATATTAAAAGTACTACTTTATATAAGGTTTTGATTTATAGTATTATTCTAATGAAATAATCTTTCATTACTATTAAAGAAGTATAATGCAATAATCCCAATTTTGGAAGAAAGAAAAAAAAAATTCTCATAAGACCTACCATGGCACATTATGACTTTTTTCCATGACTTTTCCTGTGACCTTTTTTCTGGTCACTAATTTTCAAGGTTCTTTTGTTGAGCCCACAAGGTCAGATTTGAATAGAAGAAAGAAAAAGAAACCCCAGAAAAAACAAAGACCCCCCCCATCCTATCTACTGTTCTTACTAAATTACCTGTTTCTTTCAGTACCCTACTATCAATATCACAGAGGTCCCCTGAGTAGACATACTCTACCATGGCCATGTGCTGGCTGTGTATCCTGCTGACCGCTGTAAGTCTGTCTGTCACCCTGCCTCTGTGCCAGGGATATACACACCCACTGACCACAACCCACTAATGTTTGTCCTTTTCACTTTGTCTCTTTCTCACACTTGGTAGAAAAACAATTGAAGAGCTTGATTCCAAAATGTGATAAGTGCCTTAGAGAGAGAAAAAAGGAAAAAAAAAAAAGAAAGAAGCTTGATTGAATTTAAAGTAAAGTTGTGGAATTGAATTGTTTTCATCTTTATATATATATATATATATATATAGTGTATGTGTTTAATATGATTTTTAAAAAAAGAAAAAAATCAAATCCATGTTGATTTTTGATTAACTCTTAAATTCATACAAAAAAATTAGGTTGTCAATTCTAAGGGAAATAACTTTTTATTGAAATCATCTCCCTTTGACCACTTGAATTTGAGAGAAAATTGTATCCAATTCACAGAAGTGTTCCATTATTTTTAGTTCTATTGAAGAATTCCACTGTCAATACAAGCAGTCTATGAATTAAATATTTTTTTTCTTTCAAGTGGCACTGTTGCATTTTGGAACCATACTCTTCAATTACATCACGGATTTACAAGTAGAACACTCATTTCTGTAGTAAATTCTTTGGAGGAACTTCTTCCTATTTTCCCTTTGCATACAGAACATGGTGCCTGATTCACATTGGTAAACTGCCTTCCGGGATTTTGGCCAAAAGCCATGAAAAAAAAATTGAATGTTTAGTTCCAGAGGGTTATCCCCCAGGTTGCACCTCCCTTCTTATCCCAAATAAAGAAATGGACAATTTTGTGGAGTCACTTATCGGGCCCCCACACTAAATTTGACTGTTACAATTTACCCTCATGAGGAGATGGATAAATACTGATAAAGTTTGCAGAATGTTATTGATTTTCTTTGTTATTTCTAATGAGAAAAATTTGAGCCAAATATTGCTGCTAGTGTTATATTTCATTGTATCAAAAAATACACCTTGATTCTGACTTGTAAAATTGTATTCATTTTTCTAATCCTATTCATTGAAGAGTTCCACGTCAGTGACAATCAATCTATGACTGTAAAAGTCAAATTCAAGATAAAAGACTTTTGGCAGAACTGTGCACATCACCATGTTGTCATCTTGTAGCCATAATCTTATCCAATACCCTAAACTTTCACGTTTTATTTCTGAAGAATGTTCTTGCGCATCTGGCCTGCACGTGCCTTTTACTTCAGAAACTGCATGTGGCAAATATATGGTATTCCCCGTGCCAAGGACTCTTCAGCCCCAAAGATGCATCCAAATCATGACTAACAAAATTTTGAAAAGAAAAGAATAAACAAAATTAAGTTTCCAACACCTACCGTACCAAGATTTTTCATGGGTGACTTCACAATAATGCTCCCTCAAGGAGCATTATTGTGAAGTCAAGGTTATTTTAGAAGAGTGAAAATTCCTAATATTGATATAAAACATCTGAATTACTACTAGTCTGTTGGCTCATCTATCATTGTACCGATATGGGGATGGTTCTTGTGCATATTTTTTGTTATTTATGATACTTTTGGTTATTTACTATTTTATACATTTCATTCAAAGATCATTTATGGGGATTCAGATTACTGTCTAGCATAGATTACCTTTCTGTGGGGTTAGGATAGTTCTATGAAATTTATGACCTTCGGCCTGTTGAACGTATTGTAAATATTCTTTGGATTTATTTCTTTTGAACAAAAGAAATGAGGTGTACGGTGCCACTGTCCATCGTTATGCAGTTTTTGAGGGTCCAACAAAGCAAAACACATAACTGAGCCGCAATAAATCCAGCTATTTTGTGGTTAGAGTTATATTTTGGGGTCCACCATCTAGCCCCATTTCTATATGAACCACATTGTAAGAGAGGCCTGTTGTGTATACAGTGTTGCTAACTCAAACTAATGCAAAAAGGTCCAGAAATGGCCGTAACATTAAAGCACAAATTAAGAAAGGCTAATAGTTCCAAGTAGGTGTAGTGATCACCTTTTCTAGCAAGAGAAAATTACACATATATGGAGTTATCTACCCTTGGCAGGGATATACTTGCAATCCCTTACACAGTGGTAAATCTCTGTAGAAATGGTAAATTCTTTGTTGCTTCCTCCTTGACGTCATACAGAACTAGCAATAAGATAACTGATCATTATCTGGCACTAGTGAGCATTAGACCATGTGCATCCAGAGATTTCATAGGGGTCATCAGAGGAAGTGACATTTTTGATATTTAACTAAAAAGAAGAGTTTCATATTTAATCCCTAATTAAAAGAATAGAGGGCACTACATTGGCAACATTGAATACATATTGAATTTATTGGCTTGTCTCATATTGCTGCAGTGCTTATTTTAGCTATTTGACTGATCTAAAAACTATCTTTCCTCTTCAGACATTAGGTGCAGGGGGAGGGGGATATGACACATACCTACTTGAATTTCAAGGTTTCTTTGTATATTCAAAGTCTACTAACAGAGACATTACTGTATACCTAGTTCCCCCAACTAACCCTTACCATATACCTAGTTTCCAAAACCCATTTCCATCACTCCCCACCCCCTTCAATCATTTCATGCCACTCTTCACTCACTTCACCCTGTGTTGCAATTCACAAAAGATGAGAAGAAAAATTCTCTACATGCAATGTTCATTATGTTAATAACTGACAATGTGAAAAGAAACAAATTGTTTGTAAAATCTTTTTCACATTGTTGACTACCGATATCATATTGTCAGATATCATTATCCAATTATGGATCAATGTTCATGGTCTGATTACAGCGTTCCTTTTTGGTTGAAATCTTTTTTTTTTTTTTTTTTTCCTTACCCAATTACTTATTCCCCATTCTGAAATGAGGAATTCATTATTAGTGTCTACGGCAGGATTAAGACTACAATGGGGCCCTATGCCACCAACAAATATAAAGTTTATTGATAGAGAAATTCATATTGGAGCATAAGCAGATTTTTTCAAAAATGTAAAAAGAAATTCAATTTTGAAAGTTCATGATCAGACAATGGAAAAAAAAAAGAAATATGCAATAAATCATGAAAATTTAGCAATAACAGTTATTTGTAAATGTTGAAATGAGGTGTCTTATAGTATAAACTAAAGAGGAAGTATCTTACCCATAAAGTTATATCTTTCATTCTCATGCTAAATGTATTGAGTATTTATTTCACTTATGATTATTACTATTTTTGTGGGGGGAAATAGTCAAAGTTTATCTTGCTGTTCATTTGTGGGACCCTTCAATGCTTTGGGCTCTATACCATGGCATAGTTTGCGTATACGCTAATCTGGCCCTGCTAGTGTCCTTATCTTGATTGTTATAGTCCATAATCGGAGTAAATCAGTCGATAATAAAACCTTGAACATTAAATAATTGAAAAAACAAACAAAAAAAACCCTAGGAAAACACACGTGGCTCATATTGAACGTCTACTCCCAGAGGCTGGTATTTAACCTCTGCCTCCAGGCATTCTCAACTTTTAAATTCAATGCTATTCCAATACCTGATACAGAAGAGTCTGAGAAAGCTCAGTTGACCTCCGTCTGGCCAAATCTTGCTACCCTAGTTGACTATTACCTAAAAAAAATATGGAAAAGGAACAAAACCATGAATTTTGCTTTGAATTTCTGAGATAATTCTTTATCATACAAAGATATATTATGATTACTGTCATCATCTTGGTTGATACAGTTGCAATGTTTCTTCGATTGTATCCTCCAGCCTTCCATCATGGTAACCCACTGGGAGCTGAGCATCTATAGTTTTAAATTGATCTACCATTATGTTAACTTGAAAAAATTGGCTGCAATTTTTTTAAAACCATGATAAAATCCCATAGAATGCCTGCATGAAATGGAGATAACTCTTTTAGCCTTGAAATGAATTATCTCCCCCTTGAAAGATAGTTATTGTTTTGAATGAATTAAATTGTTTTTATTTGTGCACTATTTTTAGAATTGAGAGGGCTGATGAATTGTTACCATTTAAAAAAAAAAAAAATTGTTTCATTTATGCACTGTTTAACATTGAGTGTGCAAGTGTGAAACGTTTAATTTCAAGTGAAAAAAGAATTTAAAAAATTGATGTTATTTAAATTCATTTTATTAGAGCACCATTTATAGAAAAAATAAAAAAAGGGAGAAGATTGTCAATTCATTTCAAGTCTAACAGAAGTTATCTCAGTTTTCATGGACAAGGCAGTTCAAGAGCAGATGAAATGTAGCACTGCAAAGTGAAATATTGGTACTAAGAAGAAGACCGCTCCGACCACTGAAAAGCTTCTAAAACATGGAGGTGATGAACAACCTTACCATCTCATCTATCACATTGAGGGAAAAGTTCATTGATCAACTGCAGAGTGTTGCCATGAGGGAAATACATAGTCGTTTACAAAAGCTTTCATCAAGTCATTAAGTGCCTTATTTGAACTTTAATAGCCTGTGCCACAACAATCAATGAAATTCCTCTCTGCTTCTAGGCCCAGATATGGAATTTTTCTTGATTCTTAAGCCTACTCCATTCCATGGTGGCACTCAGAAGTAGTTGTAATGCTCCAAGAGTAGCTTGATATAGCTAAAACACTTGCAGATAGACAGCATGTCTTGATCTACTGATACATAATTTGCCTCAGTACAAATTCTAGAGGTGTGAGCGTCTTCCTTATATATGAGGACTTTTCTACTTTTTAGTTAGTAAGATATCAAATACAACCCACAGACTTGTTGAGTATCATTTTGTATGTTCTGTATACTTAACCATATAAAAAGAGAAATGATTTGGGCTCTGAAGAACCTATAGAGATTGTAATGTATCAGGATATCACATGTAATCTTGAGGTTAAATGCTAATTTGGTTTTGTGGTAATTGTGCTTGTTGGGTAATTCATGTTCTTCTGTGAAAATTTTTGCTTGTAGCAGGTAGGTAAAGATTATTTTGAAAAAAAAAAGTAGCCCACATTGAATAGATAGGAAATCATAGTCATGGATTCAGTGAATTATTGTGAATTACCTTTGCTTTATTTATATTCTAATTTACCCCTACTGTCAAAAAAAAAAAAAAAATGATTTTGCAAATGCATTGGACTTGAAAATATCAAAACATTATATTGTTCTGCATTTTCTTGATGTTCAACCAGAATGAATCCAGATTTTTTAAGCACTTGCAATATAACTAAATTATGCTGACTACTCTATGATTAGCATTTGGTAGTTTATCTCCCTTTACAAATTTCACTGACAAAATATTGACATAAAAGGGGCATGTTATATATGTAAAAAAAATTTATTATTTTTTTTTTCCCTTTTAAGAGCAATTGAACATATAGGGCCAAAGAGGTAGAAAAGGGGAGATAACTGTCACTCATCAGCACGTTTTGTGTGCTGCGGAAGAATGGATATATTTTCAGCTTTCTTCTTTTCTATCTTGGGTATAAGCCATCCATCATCAAATGAGAAATTGTACGAGCACTTTAATAAAACCTGACCAGAAGAGTGAAATTCATTACAGTAATACCAAGAAACATATCTAGAATGCTAACCTAAAAAAAGCAGTGCTAAACGGGGTCATTATCACATAGCATAGCACGAATAGAGTTTGTGCCAGCTATCATTTCAAGATGTGTGATGTCATTGAGCTGTAACAAGACGGAATGGATTATGTTATGTATTTAATCTGGTCGCAACATTCTGGGCCTGGTAAGATAACACGTGTTGATATATACTGCTACATGTTATATATATTTTATATATTACAGTGTTTATTTTCATACATATATGACATTAGTGTAAATTATACTGTTATTTAGGAGTGTCTTTAATGCAATCTTTTATCAGTATGAGTGCACCCCTTGATATCATCTAAAAAGAATTTTTTTTTCCTTTCTTTTTCTCTACACCCCACCAAGTCCATCTCAAGGTCCTATACTCATTTTGGATCAACAATGCTTTTTTAGATTTTTTTTATAGATAAAATATTTACTAATAATTCAGGCACACAGAGTGGGCTATAGTTATTCATTTATGTAAAGATATGGAGATATGTGTATAATTTCATACACTTATGACATTAATCATAGTATACAGTTATTTGGGAGAATGTCCTCTATTCATTTTTGGAAATTGAACATTGAATTTATTACAAAAATAGTTGAAAAGGGCTTTTGCAAATCAGCTCCCATTGGGTTATCACTGTATGTGTTATGTATCAAAGTTGTTTGCTTGAGAGTATAGTCACTGATGGCTTTCCTCTGGTCTCTTTTCAGGAATTAACGAATCGTTACATGACAGACGAAGAGAGTTACCTGCAGTCAGATGCGGAATCTTACATTCGGACGGACGATGAAGAAGGAGGTAACACTGAGTGGGAGGAGACCATGAGACGGTGGGTGAATAGATGATGGGTACCCTCGACTGACCCTGCAATCAGTAGGTTAGTGAGGCTATAAAGAACTGATAAAAACCATGGGGAAGCAACTCCAACTACTCCTAATACCGCGACTACCATTACTTGTAATGTCATGTTTTAGACCTCCTTACCGCCCCTCCCCCGTTTCTCTCTTCATCCGTCATCGTTGTGAGTCTCTTAACCCCTATCCCCCCCATCAAACCCACTTGCCTTTTTTTTTCCTGTTTCCCAACCATGGGAGACATTTTAGCACCCACAGCCTCTACACTCACATTATAACATGTAACACACAAGGGACTTGCTTACACTTCTATGTAGTGTTGCTCTTACCATTGAGCTAAAGAGCCGCCAGTAATGCAAAGGCACAAATAACTGATTTAACTCTAAAATCTCATCTTTTGTTCATTCACTGTCTGTATCTGCTATATTCTTTTCTTTCAATGCAAACAATTATATTATTAAGAAATTGACATATATACATGTATAAAATCCAACAGAAATAATCATAAATTGCATTTTATTGTTTTTGAAACTCACCGTGTAATAACAAGAGATTATTTCAAATAGTGTTTGAGAAATGATAAGGCACAATTTATAATTATTTCGGTTGGATTATATATATATATCCATTTCTTAATGTATTTACGTGCATAGAAAGAAACAAATAGAGCAGATATAGACAGTGAATGAACAAAAATGAGAATATGGAGTTGAAGCAGTTATTTGGGCCTTTGCATTACACTTCTATGTGTATTATAGAAAAATGGTCCAGCAATAGCCAGCAAAATAAAAAAAACTAAAAAAATCTAAAAATTAAAAAAAAAAAAGAAAAGAAAAGAAAAAAGGACGTGTACGGAAATTGGGAAAAAAGAAAAAAGATCAAAATGAATTGAACAAAGGAAGACTGAAGGGAAAACTGACGAGACTGTTTCCACGGCTGTAGCCTCGCTTTTTTTTGCCCAAAGAAATTTGAATATGCCAACACCACATGACGGAACAATCGCAGCTAAACGAACAACCCTCTGAGACTTTATTTAAAAGAACTTGAATAACCAAAGTAAAATGCATTGAAAGATGAAAAGAAAAAATAAAAATAGAAAAATGAAGTAAAAATCTTGCACTGCAACCACCATTCCTTCGTGTTGCTCGTACCTTATTACAGGTGACGGCATCGGAAGAACAGTTGGTATTTTGTCTCTTTCTCTCGCGTTTCCTCTCGTTTATTCCTTCTCTTTTCCTTGAGTCTGCAAAGGATGCTGAAGACTCGAAAAGAATCGAAGGATGAAGCAGAGAAGATTGAGAAGAAAGTGTAAAACAGGATGCGAAAAGTAAATGAGAATAAAGTGAAATAGAAAACTGTTGTGTCCTTCCTTTTTTTCTTTTCATTATTGTCAGTATTTTGGTTTGGTGCTCATTCCAGACTGGGGTTCAATAGGGCAGAAAATTTATTCCACTTGAATATCATTTTTGAAAATTTTGAGGCCAAAAATAATCCGTTAATTCACTCAGAACTGGAAATGTTATTTTTATTTTTATTTAATTTGATTAATTTTGATTCTTAAACAAAACAAGTTCAAGGGTATGTTTGGATTCACATTTCTGTGATTTATATACCGTAATGTTTTCATGTGCGTCTTCCCTTGTTAAAAGAAAGATTTCATTATGAAAATATGGTTTTTATTTGGTGGTGGTGGTGGGGGGGGGTGAATAACTTTTAACCCCAGTCTTATATGAGTACCCTGGTTTTATACAAGGTTTGTCTGGTAAGTAGCCATTTTGAATATTTTGAGAACTGGTTGTGCAGTTTTGATTCAACTTGGTAACCAGAAGGGACCTTAATGCACTTGTGGAACAGACACTCTCCTGTGGGGTTACTCAGTCTGAAGTGAGTTACCATTGAGTGAACTAGATTACTGTATGATCGTTGCATTCACAATCGCCAACCCAGCCCATTCTTCATGTCTTGTACAGGATTATTTGACATAGCATTGCATCATCTAGGTTTGCCACCCCCCCCCCTACCCAAGTCCAGATTTGGCTCCCTGTAGCTTATGGCTTTTCCCAAAAAAAGATTTTAGACCATGGATGAGATTAAGAAGAATGGGATCACACAGCTAACCCTAACCCTCACACAGCTGTTGGTGATTCGAATAGGAAATTTTGCTGACTTTTGAAAAGTGAAAGGGATGCTGGCATAAGTATAAGTAGGGTAACATTTTGATGAGGACTAAGGTGTCATTGCCCTTGGTGGGCAGCTTGTGGCTGGATACTTTCTAGTCAGACCTTGTATCCCTTTGCTAGCTAATGTACCTTATCTAAAAATTTTAATGGTATTACCTTGTTTGTTTTTTTATTTTTCTATAATCAGGGCTATATAGTCTTTTGTAAATAGGTGGCTGAATATGGTGAATGATTTTTGTATTTTCATCTATAATTGTAAGTTCTCAATGTTCATGGATGAAAATACAAAAATGACTTGTACATTTATAGCAAAAAGTTTTCACTCGACTTATTCCCAAATTTTTTCTATCAAAGTTTGTCCAGCACCAATCTTAAAATTGAGCAATGGAAAAAATTCAGTTTTTGATCTGATACCAACAACTTGCTACCTATGTGTCCACCAAATCATACCGATTACGTCTCTGCCTTGTATTAAAGAAAAGGACAGAATGTTTTGATCTTGATTGATTATTAGATTAAGGATTATAATTAAATAAAGGAAAAGATAGGTCTGGTCAGTCACTCAATAGAAACTGTCATACAAACAATGTCATTTGGTAGCATGCCGCATTGGAGGTCTTCAAAAGCAGACAGATACAAACCAGAGGATAAATTCTGCATAAACTTCCATTAGAAATTGGACCCTCACTAAATCCTTAATTAGGAGGAGAATTTCCTAACAAAAACGTTTTTCCTAGACATAAGGACTAAGTCTTGAAACTTTCGGCTCTCTGTTTTCAGTGGTGTTATCTGAATGATTGATTCATACCTAGCCAGCCGGACCAACTTGAAAACTAAAGAAACTTTTGCTGGCCATTTTGGTAGATGGTTTCTAATCATAATCTGTTTGAGAAATATCTTTATGAGTATGGAAATGAAGGCTTGCATTAAGCTTAGACTCAGTCAGCCGAGAGGTGTGGGGGTGCCTGACAGATACGTCAAAATTGAGATAAAAATTAGTTTTGCGTGGTTGCCACCACTTTATCCTGACAGCCGATCTAAATGGCTATGTATGTATATGTGTGTGCCATGTGTACAGTCTGCCCTAATGGAGCTAGAAAGCTGAAAATTTAAACCTCTACTTATAAGGACTAGACAAAACTTTCTTTTTCAAATTCTTCACTAGAATGGGATTTCAGTGGTAGGTTCAATTTACCATAAAAATTGATGATAAATTGGTTGTTTAGTGTGAGTCTGGTAATGTGAATTGACCAAATCCATTAATGTCAGTTGCCAGGGGTGAAGAGATGGCAGACACCCAGTATTCATCTTTATCTCTATTTTGACATTTGCTGGGGTTGGAGCACCTCCGTACTTAATGAAATTACCCCCCCTACCGTCTAGAAACCTATTTTGGTGCAGGGTTTTTTTTTTATGCAAAAAAGAAAAAAAAATTTTTCTAGACATAATTGGGAGTAAATGTTAGAATTTTCAGCCCTCTAGTTCCATTGGTGCAGTCTGGCTATTTATGTACGTGTGATGCGTACAGACCCTATTAGGTAGTTTGCCAGAAGAGAAAAGGTGGCAACCTCCCAAAATTAATTTTCATCTCAATTTTGACACATTTTGCCGAGTTCAAGCACTGAACTTGTTTTTTTCTTTTCAAAGAACCTTATTTTTTTTTTACTAAAGGTATTGCTGTACAAATTAATATAATTAAGTACAAGGTGAAAAAAAAAAACCCAAAACACAACATTGAATTATAATAAGACCTTGATGTACAGTTTTCAACAATACAGAAAGTTTGGGAACTAATTAACTGCACTAATTACCCATAATATCCTGGCAAAGTTACTTGGCTTTGTAAAGGTTAAAATAAATATAATACATATATTTAGTGGGAAAAAAAAAAAGAAAAAGAAAAAAAAGATAGTAGTTGTGTACATATAAATCTAGTTTACACTATATCAAAAACATGAAACATTTGTGGTTTTGTTTTTTCCAAAAGTATACTTATTCTGGCGAACTAGTCCACAGACCTACAACCCAATTGTCAAAAATAAAAAAATAATAAAAAATAAAAAAAGTGAAGCAAGCTTGAATGACCATTTGTAATTAATTCTTGTCCGACTTTCATCGAAGAATAGAGTGACAAAGCCTGACATCAACCGACTTCCAGTTCTACGAAGAAAAAAAAAATTTAATACTAGTTTTGGGTTGGGAAAATCTTGCCGTTTTCTTTTTCATTGTTTTTTTTTGTCAGTTTGTGATATCATCATCAGACGTCGTTGGACATAGAGAATTGTGGCGGATCCTGGGGAAGGTCTATCATGGGCATCGCTGCGGAGCCAGTATTTTCTGAATTTGTCTAGATCATCTCTCCATCTTGTATTTTGTCAGCCTTGTTTCTGCATGTGATCTCTGGGGATCCATGTTGTGAGTTGTGATGTCCATTGGTTAAGTTTTTTAATAGATTCTTTGAGGTCTCTGACTCCCATTTTCTTCCTGATATATTGTGCTGTCTTGTGATCTCTCAATGTGAGGTTGAGCATGATTCTCTCATACGTGTGTTGCATGCTTCTCAGTTTGTGGAGCTGTCTTTTGATTTGGTTCCATGTTTCAGCTCCGTAAGTGACTATCAGCAGAATGCATTGGTTGTATACTCTTTTTAGGATTATTGGGATCAACTGGCTTTTGGAAGTTGAGCTTGCTCTGCTGAAAGTTTAACATCCTAGAGTGATTCTTCGCTTAATTTCCTTTCTTTTGAGGATCTCATGGAGATTCATTGTCATAAGTAGATGTATTAGTCTACTTTCCCCAGTTTTGCATCTTTGATTTTGACAGTTATGTCCTTATTCTCAATGTAATTGTTGCGCATGATTTTTATTTTACTGAAGTTCATGTGTAGGCTGACTTTTTTGCTCTTTTCATTTAGTTCATCTAGCATTAGAGCTTGTGCAGGTTCTCTGCAAAAAGGACAATGTTGCCTGCAAATCTGAGGTTGCTCAGATAGTCACAGTCTATTTTGATTCCTCTATTCTCCCAGTCCAGGTTTTGGAAGATCATCTCAAGGTGGGCTGTGAAGAGTTTGGGTGAGCTGGTATCATCTTGTCTTACTCCTTTTTGGAGCTGGAAGGGTTCAGAGAATCTTTATGTAGCCTGATAAAGGAGTTGCTGTGATTTTGTTTCAGTACTATGACGTATAAAGGGTCTACACCTTGTGGGGTGATGGCCTTCATAACCATGGGAATTTTCACAGTCAAATGCCTTCTTGAAGTCTATAAATGCTACAGTAAGTGGCATTCCGTATTCTGCTGCTTTTTCTTTCAGCTGATTTTAGTTTATACTGAATACAAAATTTTCTTTAGTTCTATTAGTTTTTTTTCCCCTTGAAAATTTTGAGTAGAGAAGCACTAAGCATAGATGTTTCAATTATAAACAGTCGGAATATCGACACCTGCCCCCCCCCCCCAAAAAAAACCAAAAAACACCACCAAGGGTTTCCCCCTGTGCAAAACTGGTACTGAATTATTTTCAGTGAAACCAGAAATTGGTTATTGAAGTCAGCATTTTGCCACCCAAACATTGACATGAATATTCTAATTTCAAAAGAGTTGGTGGGGGAGAAAGTTGTTAATTATTTTTCTTTTAGATAAATAAATCCTTCAACATGAGTATGTCAATAGATTGGTAGCCTAATAGTGAAAGAAAATCATTTATTTCACTATACAAATATTACAGAGTGAAAATTTCAGTTCAAAATCTAGCTAATAAATAACTGCTGTATTTTATATCATAGGAGGTGCATTTTTTCTATCTCAGGAAGCAAATTTTTTGTCAGTTGTTTGCGAACATTACTGCACTGAGCAAATAATGTAAGCAGCCAGTCAGTGTGGGGGTTAATATAGATTTGAATAGATAAGAGCATTAATATAGATAAAACAGTAGTGTGAAGGGATATGAAGATCAGGGGAAAAGACGGGTGTTTATTTTTGTTTTTTCAAGGATCTGCCCACAAAAATTGAGATGCATCTTATATGCTATAAAATACAGTGTCAGGCTATCGACTTATTGATGCTGCCTCATAGTCCCTAAGATTGAAGTTTACTCTATTTTCTCTACTTGTGATTCAACTGGAGATCACGTGTATAAAATTTCCCCCTTAACCTATTGACATCAGAAGGTCGCAAGTGTAATAATTATCTTTTGCAAGTAAATCCATTGCAAGATAAAAGCCCAGACTCAGGATTGAGAAATTTTATTGAGTTTGTCATAGGAATTTCAGTCATTGCAATTCTGTCATTCAGATGAAATGAATATCCATAGATTTAAAGTCCATTAGTTTATATTATAAATTACTCAAATTTATTTGTACTTCAAAATGTAGAGAACTATGTGTCTGAACAGAAATGTTGGCAAATCCGGTCTCAGATTACCTACAGTACATATTTTCAGGTTAAATTTTGCAAGAAAAAACTTGATTTTATGTTGTCTGCTATCAATCAGTTTCACATGAAAAAACAAATAGAAAAAAAACAACAACAGAACAACAATCAACCAACCAAAAACAACCCACCTTATTTTATCCTTAATGAAATCAGAGAGAGTAACTATTTCAGTGGCAGATTTAGAGTCCTCTCCCCACCCAAGCAATGCTGGGTAGCCCAGCTAATATATTATGTTTTGATTTATCTATTTTTGTTTATCTATTCTCAAGTGTTGTTAGTATTTTATTCATTTTTCCTGTATATTTCTTGTGGAGCATAGGGTCACATTGTGGTTATAGGTTGGAATTGTTAGCCAAGAGGCCAAACAATTTTTATATTCCTACATCTAAGTAGTTCATACTTTGGTATCATGATAACCCTGCTTATCTTGAAGCTTCATGATAGTAATCACTCTGGAAACAAACCTACCCTCCCTCTGAAAACTAGAAAGCACTCAGGGGGTTATCTCTCAATCAAAAAAATATTCCTAGATCCACCCAAAAGTTTAATCAATTCTTCTTTACCCCCATTGCCTACCCACCCCTGAAAAATTTCATTGTGATTCACTGAATACTATCAGGGATATATACTCTCAGAAATTGTGTAATGAGATTCTTAGAAGGAAATTCCAAACAATGCTTCAAACATATAAATCACACAAGTTGCAACAAAAACTATTTTGTTAGTATTGTACTCCTAAAGGTATCCAATTTGACATTAAGATGGGTTTGAAATTTGATGCTAAATATTTTGATTAGTAAATGCTAAATGAGATATGTGTGTGTGTGTGTGTGTGTGTGTGTGTATACACACAGTAGATTGATGAAGGAGGAAGATATAAGGTAAACCATCTTAATCATCTTCTTTCAGGCTTGTTTGCTTATGGGAAGTAGGTTGGGATTATAAAAAGTTGGGTTAAAAAGATATTTTACCTGGGACGTAAAGAGGGATAATTGTGCATGGATCCACTCCAAAATTCCATGATTCTTTCGTAACATTGAAATTCAATGAGAGATTTTGGAGATATTGTGTTAAAAGAGAATGATAGAAAGAACAATATCAGATCAGAGTTTTATTATTCAGTCCAAGTTCTTCTATTGCTCACCCTTCAACAAAATTTTTGAGAACTTTTATTCGAATTGATACGATACTTTCAGGAGTATGACACGAGATAGCTTGTGTTACAATTTGTGTGAAGTTATATTATAACTATATTATTTTCTGTGTGAATCCCAATTTAAATCTTATTTTTAATTTCCCATTAAAATGGCAATTACACAATATCTCCGAAAACACAATGAATTACAATGAGGTTTTGTGGGAGGGTGTGAAATGATGTAAGGAAGAATTGGTTAAATTTTGGGGTGGATCTAGGAATATTTTTCCAATAGGGAAATAATCTATCCATGTTTTTTTATACATTTAAATATATGCTGATCACTCTCCATAAGATACCTCTAAAAGTTCAATGATTTTCAATGAAATTTTGTGAACAGCCAGGCAATCGGCTACGGAGGAAGAATTTTAGGGCAGATTCATGTAAATTACCCCCATTGGCAGGAGGTGATTATGTAATGTATAGTTTTCTATGGGGGTAGATTTGTTTACGGAGTGATTTCTATGATTAAACCGGGAAATGGAAGGGGTTATCATACCAAAATATAAACTGGGGACAAGTAGAAGACAAAAATACAGAAATTGTTTGGCCACCTTGGGTGGTACCAAATTGTGAAAATATCAGTATTATCCCCAGGATTAATATTAGTCAGCACAGGGTCGAGTTTTCAGTGTTTTTTATTTATTTTTCTTTTGTTATTTAAAAAAAAAAAATTAAATAATAATCAGTGTTTTGAGAAATTCAAAATAGATAAGATAACAAAGATTATATATTATCATTCTTAGTTTCTATTGATAGATGTCAAATATGTGAATTGGTGACCCTGATGAGAATTAACCGAAATTCTTTGAACCCGTACGACAAACCAAAAATCATTTCACATGACAATTATGGTGGGCTGTTCTACACACTATGAAGTCCACCCATTTCAAACAAGTTTCATTAAAAACAATTTTCCTGTTTTCTTAGCCATTAAGCTAACAACTGTCAATGTAGTTAACATATTTTCCTGTGTAAGTAAATTTGGCAGTTGTTATCGTATAAATACTTTGAAGCAACAATTGTGAAAGAAAACCTTAGACATCAAGATTTGGCACGACGCACTATCGCGGGAGATGTATAACTAGGTAAGCCACAGAAGTGGCTTCCCTTGTTGGCAAGCCAAAGGAGTTATTTCCCTTGTTGGCACAAACTTCACTCGTTGTACAAGGAATGCAATTATAAACAGAACTCGCTTCCAAATGATTAATTTCCCTGGACACTGAAGCCATTGTTAAGATAAGCTTTGGCTTGTCTAGAATTGTGCCTTCTTCTGCGTTTGTTTAAAATGAGATTCTTAGGAGGATAGAACTAAGAAATTACTTAACGATTACTTGGAACCTATCTTCAGTTTTCTGCACATGTACAGCACGATGAAACAAGGGGAAAGATATCTCCAATCTGTTTAGTACCCGAGGGTTTTCTTTTATCCTATGATATCTGATCAATCACACTAAGAATAAGAATCTCCACCCGTTGTGAGTTAGTATAGCTGCTCATTTTTATTTTTTCTCGGGATAGACTGAACACTCGTGTGAGGGAGATAACTCTAATTGCAGTCAGAGATGAAAAGAAATCTGCTTGACCAGGGCAGCTGCCTTTACGATTGGGTTTCCAGAGGGGAAAAGGGATGCAGGTTTGGATCTAAACAGAGGATTATTTTTCTTCTTTGATCTGCGATACTTACTAACAACAGTCTGAGAGTGGCTGCAAAAAGCAACAGGGGGTAAAATTAATCAAATATTGGTCGAAAATCGTTATATGATTAACTGTGTAATTTTTAGATTCGTCCACATATCTCTATTAGGCGTTTTTCTGTCGGTCCAGTTACAGTAAACGACGGAGAGAGGGGCTTGCATGTTTTATTTACCAACTGGGATTATGTCATGATATGTGTGACCTCATTAAAAACTGACGCATCAAGAGTTATACACACACACACATTTATACATACATATATATATATATATATATATATATATATATATATATATGTGACACAATAATTAATACTCCTCTATTCAGGGTTGAGCACTCTTTAAGTGTGGTAACTCATCCATTGTAAGCTCACACAATGCTCTTCCATAGGAATAGAGCACTCTGGTGGATGAGGAATTTCTGTGAAAATGGATATATCGCTAAAATTCAGCCTTACTGACCGTCCAGTTCCGAAGTGAAGGGTTCAATTCTGCCTCGCGTTACTGGATGGGATAATGGAAAGTCTACAGCCACACTGAAGAGATGTAATACATCGAAACAGCAGGTGTGGATGACACACACACACACACATGTATATATATATATATATATATATATATATATATATATATATACACACACACACACACACACATATATATATATACACACACACACACACAACAGCGTTGCCAAGGATCGTTTGTTGTTTATAGCTAAAACTATCTAAGAGAGAGAGAGAGACACACACACACACAAACATTTCAGTTTCCAGCGAACTTCAGAGCAAAAAATTTTATATCTGCTCATTTAAAGCTGACTCATCAAACAAAGATAATCATACACTAAGACTCCAAAACAAATCATTGATTAAAAAAAAAAGGGCACTTTGATTTAAAGTTACTAATTTTTTTTTGTTGTCGGGTGAACCACCCTCACCTCCCTCATCAGTAATGATAGTACTATTTAGTTTATTATCCTTTTGAAAATCGGAAATCTGATATGGACGGGGACACATCATTGAACTTATGGTTCCTGTTTTTTCTCTGACTGTAACCACTTGAAGGTAACAAGTCCTGTAATGTATTTTCTTAAAAGAAAAGAGAAATTCAACGATATCTGCACCATGCATCTATTGACTATTCAAAATGATATTACTGTTATTATTGTGAAAGTATGTAAACATTGAGAGAAAAAAAAAAGGTATATTAGGCGTTCACGACGAACAAATAATGGAAGCTATATCGGTGGTTTGGAAATTTGGGTCTGCAAACCCATTGGGGTTTATCAAATAACGCAACAGTGATTAGATATTAATGATAAAAAACAAAAAAAAACATTGAAAATATTTCCTGTACAGAAGGGGTTATCGTGTTTGAAAACTACTGAACTACATGATTAGATTTAACCAATTGCCTGAGAGAGAGACACACACACGTCGAGAGAGACAGACGTCGAGAGAGACAGACACACACACACGCGTCGAGAGAGAGAGAGAGACGCACACACACGTCGAGAGAGAGAGACACACGTCGAGAGAGAGAGAGACACACACACACACACGTCGAGAGAGAGAGAGACACACACACGTTGAGAGAGAGAGAGACTCACACACACACGTTGAGAGAGAGAGAGACTCACACACACACGTTGAGAGAGAGAGAGACACACACACACACGTTGAGAGAGAGAGAGACACACACACACACGTTGAGAGAGAGAGAGACACACACACACACGTTGAGAGAGAGAGAGAGACACACACACACGTTGAGAGAGAGAGACACACACACACACACGTTGAGAGAGAGAGAGACTCACACACACACGTTGAGAGAGAGAGAGACACACACACACGTTGAGAGAGAGAGACTCACACACACACGTTGAGAGAGAGAGAGAGAGAGAGACTCACACACACACGTTGAGAGAGAGAGAGACTCACACACACACGTTGAGAGAGGGTGCCATTAGTATTTTTTATAGATTTTGAAAAGTTGTTCTATCTCCTCGAATACCAATGGCTATAACTGAACCAATTTCATTTATCAAATTTGGCATTCATAATTTATTTTCATAGTTATAATACTTGTTTTGTGATCATTTTAATTTTTTTCTTGACAATTAGATTTGTCAATTTTGATAATTTCAGTTGCCTAACGGATATGGCATTTGATATCACTCCCCTTGAAAGTTTGATCACGACAGGGATAAATAATTTTATATACCTCTTCACTTTAGCATAGAAAAAAAAGAAACAAAAAAACAATAACCAATGAACAAAAGGTGAAATGAGCTTTTATCCATCCAGATAAATATTTATGACTTAATTGTGACGTTCATCGAACATTTATAGCCATTTAACAGCGCAATTTTAACATCAGTGGAGCCAGCCCATGCGAATACCGGAAAACGGTTGCCGGGAGAGAGGATAACAAATTATGATCCAAAGAGAATTTAGAATCTTTAGTAAGAATGTCAATAGGAGTAAAAGACTGGAATGTTTTTACGTTTTTGTTCATCAGTGGGTTAAACAGATTCATATATCTATTTATGTGGGTACACAAACCCAAATCAAGCAAGTCTTATTAGTCACTCAAGGGAGACCGTCACATTACCAACCTAAGGAATGATCAATTGATTACATTTATCCTAAATATAATTCTAAATACCGATAATTGTAATTCTAGACTCCAATACTTTTATAAAATTCGATAATGATAATTTTTGTAATTGATAATTATAATTTACTTGCTGGACAGTTTGATTAACAGCAGAAATTAATTTTACAGGTATTTTTGCAGTGCAATTTTTACATAAGAGTTACTAGTCCTTGAAAATATCTGAAAAAGGAAAGTTCCAAGAACTACCAATTTAGAGAAAGTGAAACGAAGTCTACAAGCTGAAAAACACAGTTCCAACAATTTAATACGGTGATTATAATATCATACAAGGTTGCTCTTCACCCGAAGGCGTAGGAAATACCAAGAGATTTTGTAAGTACATTTTCAGGAAGCTGGAGAGAAACAGTTATGTTCTTGAGTGGCCCAGTCAATCTCTGAATCTAAATCCCATTGCAAAGGGAAACTGAAGATTCGAATTGGATAATGCTAATCTTGAAGATGGGTAATCTGAAGGAAATATGTAAAGTAAAGTTTGCAATTGTTTGGAAAAGATAAGATTATATATTATGCCGATGTTTTGCAAGGGAAGTAACTTAGGTACCGCAGTTTTCAATTTGCCCATTTTCGAATGGTTTAAAAATGACTATAGTTTTTAAAAAATTTACGGAAAAATGAAAGAAAACCATGAACATTTGAAACTATATTTTATCAAATGTAACAAGAAACTTGCTAGCCCTTACAGCAAACCTATCGTCTAAGCATCAACCCTAAGACTATTTGCAGATCGAAAATAACGTTATTTTTCCTCAGTAAAAGTCTAGCCACTTCTAGTCATTCAATGTGGCCAATCTATAAAATTGTGCCGTAATAGTTTAACAAGATCAGCAGTTGATCTTCAGATATTTGTATGGGTTAGAACCCCCTAGGTAAAAATTGAATTGCGAAGAAATATATCAAATTGAATATTTCCGATCTAAACTGTCAAGCAAAGTGATATGCAAGTACTTGCTGAATCTGTTAGGCAATTATCAAAGTTGATTAATACAATTATCAATTATGAAAATTGTAATTATCAAAATTAAGAATTATGATTTAAAAAATCGATTAATCTAATTAGCAAAATCGACCAATCTGATGAGCAAAATTGATAGAGGCAATGGTTAAAACGATAAATGCAATATTTGGAATCTTTAAATGTTATCAGAATAGATAGATGTAATTATTAAAATTGATTATTGTAATCAGTTGATCAACCCCTCCGCTGAACCCAACTATAGAAAACGAAATATTCCACTCTTTCAATCATGCTAACATTCCTGCAGAAGCTTTTGAATTCACATTCGACTAGTATTTCTTGACCCCACCCGCACCCCTTTTCAGATATTTGATTAAGCTGGCTGTATGTACTAAAATCGATAAATTCGATAAATTGGGAATTATAATTGATAAAAATCATAATTCTTGATTTCAATAATTTGTTTTATCAAAACGGGGTATCATACTAATAAATGCAACAGACTGAATTTTAGCTATTTCAACTCTGGAATTAGAAGAAAGACTTTATGAATCTATAAAAGATAAAAAAAACAAAAACAAAAACGGTTATGATAAAAACATGGCTCAGATTTTGCTTCAGTTGTAGACATTAGTCGCAGAAGCTGACTTCAAACGGCTCCATCTGGTCTAAAAAGATCTAGCCAAGAGTAGGATAATCAATATGTGACCAGCCTCTTCCTATATATTTCGTTGGCGATTGTGTCACATTCCGTTAAAAATTTTACTAAATAAATAAAAGTCGCAGTCATTTGAAGTTTTTATTTTTAGAAAATAAGACAACTTTCTAATCTCAATCTCTCACAAATCTCATCCCCATAGCGTATCAGAACACCTACCACTCCCGTGAGAGTTTACAGTACCCACAAGGGGGCGCTGCCACTTAAGTTGAGAGTCACTGCTCTATATATTAGAGGCAGAATTGAAAACTAATTGTTAGACTTCAAACTCTAGTGATCGAAGTATATTGTTGAAAATTTCTTCGTCTATATCTAAATGTTGTGCAACAAAGTTCAACTGAACCGTGGCTTTGTTTTTCGTCAACAGAGGAAGCTTGCCAGATCTGCAGAACTCCAATTCATGTTGCTTGAGTATGTTGCCAACTTATTCCTTCAGAATAGCGTGAGGCTGTTTTCTTTTTCTCTCATCCTGACGATCCTCCAAGCAGCACGCTGAGAGACTTCGCAGGGAGCCCCTGTTCTCTCCATGTTTACTAAATAATATTACTTTTAACCCGTGTTTATCTGTTCCAGCTGTCTTCATTGAGAGATAAACACATCTTAATAAAATCGTAATAAACCCAACTATGAACACAACTGATTAGGGAGTTGTTTGTAATATCCAGAACACAAAAGGCAGAACAGAATTCACTTCAACTAAGTTTCTAAAGGATTCTTTTGCAGGGTGGGGGTATACCATAAACTTTCATCTGTAGCGCTTCCCGATTCAAATTGCCGGTTGAGGGGGGATAAAATAAGTGACAAGACTGATCACTTCCAACACAGGCCCAAACGGTGAGTTATACACTGACGTACATTTTGCAATAACGCAACATCTCAGACCCGAAACAAAACTGCCCCCACCATGTACATATTCGGTAGACTCATTAAGGACTTCAGACCAATTTTACCTGACTGATATGAGTCACATGCCGCCTGGAAGGACACTCTTGCTGCCCGAAAAGAAGCTCTCAGAAACGAACGGATTGGGACTGTTAGAGGTTAGAGATATCACACAAACCATTAGAAAACTCAAATGGCAATAGCCTGGGCATGTTACAAGAATGTCAGACAAACACTGGGACATTGCAACTGACAACATGGATCATATGTGAAAACGCAACCGCCAAAATGAGAGAATGGTCCGGCGAATCTTGGGGATGGCCTATTTCCAAAGATGGATGCTAAAAAGTAGATGAACTATAAAGTGACTATACTCTGGCTGTATGAGACTGCGTCGTCACTCAAAACCGGACTGATCTCCAGCCGACAGAACGGACATATTCACTGAAGTCCCCCAATATGCAGAATAATTGAATATACTTATAAATGAGTCAAAATCTTTCAATTTTCTTTTATGGAATCTTAGTTTTGGAAGGTAATCGAGCAATACATTTCAAGCAGGTCTAACCATTACATCAAACTCCATCTAATAACTATATGTCTGGCTACGGACTTATTGATGCATCCTCTTACAGATATACAAGCAAATTATTTCGATCACTGTCAGAGTAGCAGTAGCCTGATCGGTTAGCGCAGACCAAGGCTACATAGGTCCTCCCATCGTAATGGGTGAGAATTCAAATCACGCCCAGGGCCCCACTTTTTTTTCCCGATCACCGTCGTTGTTTCGCTCACTACCGTAAATAATTCGGTTCGAGAAAAACCCAGTTTCTTAAACAGTCTTCCATTAATCACACACACACACATATATATATATATATATATATATATATATATATATTAGCAGCGAGAACTACTCGGGTAACTTTTCAATGAATACATTTTCTGGGGAACCCCTTCAAAAACAACTTTCCTCCACAAACATAGATATTCACATATGTATGTAGCAATTAGATTCTGACCTTGTTTATGGAATTATTCTAATGTGTATAAAACCAAATAGAAAATACATTCTCGAACGGAAAAATAAATGAACGACAGCTGATTGAACAGCGTCCATGGTATGTGAATAAATAAGTTTAATGAAAAAAGGCAAATGTTATGTTAAAAGTTCTATTCATGCTCAAAATAAAATAAAGACACGTAAAAGCCACGAATGAATCGTTTATGTAATGAAGAATCACTCGCTCCGGAAAAGGTATAGAAATAATTGAAGTTCTGTAGATATACGCCCCAAATTATATAATGTCGTGATTTTTCTTGAGTCCTGATACATGATAACGACCTGAAATACGGCCTGAACTAGTCAGTTTACTAGGGCTCTGCGGATCAGTTTGAATACCGTTGTTCTAAAGAGGTGAGTTTGTTCATCTGCCAGTAAAGTCCACGATACCCTCGTAGTCGAAAATATCAAGGTCTTTGTCTTGTTTGGCAACAAAACCTGCTAACGCATTGGATATGGGAAGAAATTGTGAGAAAATAATTGTTAAATTATGTTACAGATGAAGCTGTTTATTATAATCACAGATAATGTTTCCGAACAGTTATTGTTATCGAAATCAATCAATCGCAAACACTATTTAAAGATGGATGGAAAATTATGATACATTTCTATTGATTTTATATTAAAAGAACCATAAGTTCAACAACATTAGCTCAGGTAGTTGTTGCAGAAGGGGTAGGAAGAAGAGCAAGTAGTTTTCCTTTGAATCAATCGATTCTAATACTTGTAAAATATTGTGATATGGAAATATTCTGCAGATTCTCAGTAAATATCGTAAATGGCTGTTTGGTTGGGGATGGGGCTTTCTAAAAATACAACATTTTATTATGAGATCAGTAACCAATAAAAATTTGATCGGAATAGTGTTCTCTTAACGACGTCACACTTATTCCTTTCTATTTATACAGTTTAACATGATTGGAACCGGTCGACAGACCAGCGTCTAAGAAATGTGGAAATAACTTAACAGTTTGTAAAGTTGCTCATAACAATGAATGAATTTATAAGAATGGAAGTAAATTGTTCCAATAGTCATAACAATAACCGACTGATAAGGCTATCTAAAAGTCCTTGTCCTGAAGCAATCACAATAAGCAACTTTCTCTGCTCTTACTAAGCTTAGTTTTATACAGCAAAAGGTAAATTGGGGGGGGGGGGCTGCCCAGAAAATCAGCATTCGAAATCCTGGATTTGTACCCGACCTCAAATATCGACCTCTAGCATCAGTGGGGAAGTACCTTGGAATTTTAGCTGCGAGGCAAGATTTCGGCTACCATAATATATGTTAATAGAGCCGAACTAACCACAGAGCAGCATGTATACCATTCAAAGCAGGGGTAGACAACCTACGGTCTGCGGGACACATTGGCATTTGAAGGAATTTGACCGGTCCGAGAGCAAACATTTGGATATCATGCTTACTTTGTGTTTTAAAGATTCTTCGTATCTTTGATGGATTCAAAAGATGCTTTGATTGAATCAACTCGTGACTCGATTGAATTTGATTACTTATTGGCATCCTTCTCCCAGCATAAGCCAGGATGTGTCTGTTCAAATGAGCTTCCGGTTCCATGAAAATCATCAGGAGTTTTAAACTTGAAATAATGAGACGCTATTTTTTAAAATTTATATTTATGACGCCACTAATAGCAACAATCAAAACAGAATATCATTGTTAATCATAATAAGATGCTTTTGTATAAAATGTCGTTACGTCAACTAATTCAATCTCGTTCTCAAAAAAAAAAATTGTCTGGGGAAAAAAAAACAACAAAAAAACAAAAACAAAAACAACCCCCACCCTGATTTTTTTCGCTCTCTCACTTCTATCTATTCCGAAATCACTTCGAAATGATAAGACACATCGCATCATGAAAACGTCAATTTTTACGGTCACAATATATGCTCGATTCAGTATAGATCTTCCACCCACATATCAAGAACCGCTGACCAGAACGACTTCCAAGTTGACGCCGTAATGTCCGGACCAATATATCTGGCGAATATTAACTTTGTACAGCGTCTAGTTGTCGAGTTATATCGGTGCATACAAACAAAATGAAATGATTTTCTGGCTCGCATTATTCATCGAGTCAAATCCAAATATAAACACACGTATTTAAATGGATGATTCAAGTTCTTACTGCATTTATCTAGTCCACTGTCCCATCATAATTGTGTGATCCGGCTCGCAAGGGCAAAAATTTGCTTAAATCTTATAGATTTCCACTATGCTTAGTAGATAAGGGACCTTATTGCGCATGCGTAAAGTTTCATTGTGTCACTGTCAGCACTGACATGCCATGCATAGTGCGTGACCGTCGCATTAAAATGGCTGTGCCTGCCTATCCCCCCTCCCCCGATTCGGTGACCCATGACTTCTAGCTTTTCTCCGTTGAAAGATGGAATGTCAGAGGGTGGACGAGATTGTGGAGATGGCGACGAGGCGGCTAATGGTGATCCTGAAAATAGACCTGGCAGACTATTTTGGAAAGAAGCGGAAGGGACACTGGGATATGTATACGGAGTCACAAGGGGGATACTTTGAAGGGAATAAGTCACCGTTGTCCTATATTGGCCATTTTGTGTTTTGACCTAATGGCTTGATTACTTCCAGACAGACCTCTCACATGTGATGATCAAAGTGAGTGGAAGTTGAGACACGTTCTTGGTAATGCCTACCCATGATATCACAGGTGTTGTAAGTAATTCGTAAGCTAGTATAAAAGAGAAGTTGAAATGTGATTAAAAATAAAAGTTAACATGAGAGAATCATGCTCAACCTCACATGGAGAGATCACGAGACAGCACAATATATCAGGAGGAAAACTGGGGTCCAAGAGAATCTATTAGAAAACTCAAATGGCAATGGGCTGGTCATGTTACGAGAATTAAAGACAACCGATGGACATCAAGACTCACAACATGGATCCCCAGAGATTACATGCGAAACCGAGGCCGACAAAATACAAGATGAAGAGATGAACTCGACTAATTCTGAAAATACTGGCTCCCCAACACCCATTGTAGAGAATTGTGGCGGATCCTGGGGTAGATCTATGTCTAACGACGGACGTTAAAAGATTGATGATGATGAAGTCACTATCATGCTGTGTTGGGGGTAACAAAAACAAATTGAAAAAAAAATGGTATCAAATAAGTTACATCTCGCCTTTTGTTGGGCTGTGGTCACCTAAGTCTGGATAGAAAAAAATCACTAAAAACAACACAAGCATGAATGCTGTCGGACACAAACTAAGGGACCTCTTTAGTACAAAACTATCTTGCGAATTGACCCATATATATTCAGGTGGGGGTGGGGGTACTTTCAAAGACAAAAGTTCGTTTTTCATTTCATATCAAAAAGAGTAAATGTTTACATTTTCAGGCCTGTAGTTTCAATGGTGCAGTGTTTACGCACGATACATGGTCAGTCATCCAGACCTACTTGGAGGGAAAAAAAACCTATATAGACAGTGTTGGTTGATGATTTCTAATTCTATATCTGGCTATTCGGTAGTGATCACCCTTACGCTGGCTACGGCACCACCTGTCTCTTTCTGTGCTACACGTGTGGTATAGAATTAGAAGTGACGTCACTCATTACACAATATACTATTTTAGCCATAGATGGCGATTCGATTGCAAAAGCTACATAAAGAAAAAATGGTTTAATTTCATCGAGTTTAAACCCTTATATAAGGTGCTGTTAGAGCGTATGGAATGCTTTTACCTAGAATATACACAATAATGGATTCTTCATCAGGATGAACTCAAGTAAATTTTCCAGTTGAACTAGAAAAAAAAAGTACTTTATTGGGGGCATTTAGAAAATGAACAATGGAAATGAAATAAATCATGTTCAACTTCACATGGAGGGACCACAAGACGGTACAGTATATTAAGGAAAAAGCAGTAGTCTGAAACATAAAATCCATCAGAAAACTCAAATGGCAATGGGCTAGTCATGTTGCAAGAATGTCAGACAACCGATGGATATCAAGACTCACAACGTGGATCCCCACGGTTCAAATGCAGAACCAAGGGTGGTTGAATGAAATGGAGAACAAACTGGGCAGGTTCAGAAAGTACTGGCTCCGTGATGCCCACGATAGAGAAATGTTGTGAATCTTGGGGAAGGTCTATGTCAAACGACAGAGGATAAAAGACTGATTATGATGAATTCAAGAAGCAAAGAGATGACAGTCGAAGATTATTTCCGAATGAATTTGTCTAGTTGCAAAAATACTTGACTGCTGTTCGATACATACGAGCAAAAGCAGTAACTAATCAGCCTCCTATCGTCCATCGTTGGACATAGACCTTCCCCACGATTCGCCACATCTATCATGGGCGTCGCAGAGCAGTTACTTTCTGAAATTGTCAAATTCGTCTCTCCATCTTATGTTCTGCCGGCATCGGTTTCGCATGTGATCTCTGGGGGATCCATGTCGTGAGTCATAATGGACATCGATTGTCTGTCATTCTTGGAACGTGGACAGCCTATTACCATCTGAGTTTTCTTATATATTCTACGAGCTCTCTGACTCTTGTCCCCCAATACATTGTGCTGTATTGTAATCTTTCCACGTGATTTTGAGCATGATTCTCTCGTGTGCACGTTGCATGGTTCTCAGCTCCATAGGTGACTATTGAGAGGATGCAATAGCTGTATACCCTTTGTAGGGCTTGGTTAAGTTAGCACTAACGGAGGCTTGTCACTGTAGAGTGATTCTTCGATTTATTTCTTTTTTTGGTATAACTATGTCAGTCTTGAAACATCATTTTCCTTTTTCTGACGGACTGCTATCTATTCTCACTGTCGTTATGGAGAGCGTGTTGCTACAGACGACTATCATAGACACGAACTTGAATAACCTGACGGTCTCATCCGGTTCATAGCGTCATTGAAACCTATTCAGTGGATGTGCTTCAATGCTTTGGGGCTCAATCAAGCCTGACATGTCAAGTGCAATCGATACAAACTGGTACCTATCGGAATGATGTTCGGCCATCTTACACCTCTCAGCCTGTCGGGTGACAATACCTGGCTCAATCGGAATCAGGTTCAAGGGAAAATACATGAATACAGCGGGAGAGATAATACCGTGCAACATACCCACAGACAAAAAAAAAAAAAAAAAAAAAAAAAAATCAAAATATTAAGTGTAATTTTCTAATTGATTACGTCTAAAAATTATAGAAAATGTCAATTGAACCCTCTAAACTTTTCCTTTGTAGTCAAGACAGTGACATTTTAAAAATCTATTTCCAATTGGACAACGGGCAAATTTGCTCATCTTTTCCATTACAAGGTAAGGACACAATCACTTACGAATATCACTGTTCTGGTCTCAAAAGCAAAGGTCGAAGGAAATAGAAAATACCCATTACACAGGAAATGAAAGATCTCTTTACGGTACAGTTGATAGAAAAGGAATAAAATGTAATTTCGAATGAGGCCATTCCATATCAAATTAACCAGAGCTCCCTCGATCATTCTCATATATTTCCGGGGGGGGGGCACAAACATTGCAGGTGCTCCAATACAATCAAAAAATTAGGTCGGTATCTGTAGTTTTGAAGTTAAAGATCTTGGAAATTTTACTTAGTTTTATACATTTTACCGAACGAGCCTTTTCGTTCAATCCCCGACATCTAGAGGTAGGGACCCATAATTTTGGATTTCTCCAGATTTGTTATATGGGCACCGGTGTTTTTTTTTCTCAAGGGAAATCTTCAAGGGTGATTGGATATTGAACGACTCAATGGACAAGAGATGTTGGTCCCCCCCCCCAACATCTCTTGTCCATTGAGTCATAAAGTGTGGATTTGTTTGGCCTGGAGAATTTCATAAAACATTTTGAATGATTGTGTAAGCTTATATACTGTCAGTTGTCTCCCCTCCTGAATACGCATGCAACTACTCCACTCCGAAGGATATCAACGCTCGGCTGATTAATACAATCTCTCTGTCTACGTTGACCGTCGGACATGGACACCGACTAAAGCCCAACAGAGGAAATCAGATGAGACGAGGAGGGACTTGATTAAGAACGAAATAATCAGAAAAATTGTCGGAGCAATACCAGTCTACAAATTCATCGAGCTCTATAGAACTGATTAGTTTAGACATCTTAAAAGAAGGTTAGCTGAACAACTAGATTTCACAACCTATAATCCAACAAAATTCAGTCGTTCGGGCAAGTTGACGACTGCACAGGAGTTGGATCATGGGCATGACAGAAACGCTAAAGTCCCATGACCTGTCCGTCGCAGGCGACCCACCGAGCCATCGATTGTCATCTCCATGTCCCCATGACACATCGCAATACACGTGGAAGATATAATTCAATGAAATAAAACAAAACTTGCCACCACAGTCAATAACTGAACAACCGTAGCGACAAAATTTGAAGTCATGTAAAAATATATCCATTAAAGAAAATGTATGGTTAGAGTAAATGGCGTCACTATCGTTTTCCACTGGAAAATATCGAAAGATAGTGTAAAAAGGTTTAAAAATCTAGTTATTAATAAACTAGTCAAGATAAGGCTTCCCAAAATTCAAAAAGAAAAAAAAATTCTCAAATTAAAAAAATTTAGAAGATTTTAGTGGAGTACTGATGTCAATTTTCAAGTCTATAGATAAAACGGTATAGTCAGGAGCGCTGGAACACATAAGCAAAAAGATATATTTTTTACCTTTGGTGTTAATTTTTGTTCAAGTATAATCATCTATTTGGTCCACATTGGGGGTCTTTGCCTTTATTCTAATAGATGTGAGAACGCTGGTTCGGTAGTTAATATCGCAGACGGAGTATTGATTTCGATCTTTTATGCAGCCTTCAGATTTTCTGCTCTGCGCTAGACTATGCTATGTTTAGTAAATTAGAATGCTTACCGTGATGTGATGGTTAACAAGCTATTGTCGTAGACCAGTTAGCAAGTGTAATAAGTTTAATCCTCAATGAGTGTCCTACTACTGCGGCCTAGCACAAGAGTAACGCAAGCTGAATAAATAGCTACTCACATCTACCATTTGTAAAAGATTACTTACATATTCCAAATACATAAAAGTATCCTTGTGCGTACATATACAATAGCCCACATGCAAATGAATTATATAAACATTTGTGTGTATTTGGATATAGAAATCCGACAATATTAAAGAATTATGACATATAGGAAAATTCATTTTATATATTATGCCATCACAGCTCCATTAGAAAAGCAGAGCCCAAGCTGAACGCTATACTGTGACTTTCGTTTACAACATTATTTCTGATAAAATAATTTCCTGAAATGTGTTAATACTTTACGAAGGAGTAAGAATAAAAAATTCCCCCAGCCATAACTTTTTGCAAGAAACTGGAGGTCAATTCTAACTTGAATCGTGGCATTCATTCAAAGAATTTTTTTTTCTAATGCTGTCAGGAAATTTTAAAGAAACGCATTTCATTTCGGACTCGTATGTTAACATTTGCTGGCATGAACTTCAAGACAAATCAGTCATTTCAGATAGTCGCCGAACTATTGATGAGCGACATCTTCATCGATTGCATGGTAAAATCTTTCAAGGTTTTCGTCATCTAAACTTGCGGAAGGTCAGCCAGATCGTGACATTTTAACAAGTTTAAAAAACACGAATACCATTCATACACTTGTATTTTATCTTAAGTCTCATTAAAAGGTTTCTCGAAGCATTACAAATTTTCAGCTACAATTTTCCACAAACGAAAACAAAATTTCACGAACGCTTTTTTTTTTAATCATCTCAAATCACCGATCGTGATTCCAAATACGACAAATAAGCCACAGGAAACAAATCAGTAAATCGTGAACAAACAGTGAGGAAGATGTTCAGGGTGGGCTGCGTATACCTATATTCAATGTCTACTTATTAGGACATAACCGAATACCAAGTTCCCGAAACCAAGTCTCTATGAATTAGCTGGTTCCATTCCAATCGTTGATCTGTATACGTATAAACTCCAAGTAAAGATATTTATTCAGCATGGCTCAGTCTGGTAGAGGGACTGGCAATTGTGACCATTTCTGTCTCAGAATGGCCACCGCTTATGGCAAATCAAAAGTTAAAAAAAAGCAAACGATAGTAACACTAACCTTGCAGCTGTAGTAGCAGCCATTTTGAAACGGGGAAGGTACCAATAGCCCAGAGACTAATTGTGGACGATAAATTGTGTTGCACCAATTCTGGGACCTACCTGCTGTGGAGGAAAGAAAAAGAAAGAAAAGAATCACCATTAGCAATCTTTGCTTTAAACTAGGATCGAACTCGGACCACTACTGACAATGAAAAATGTACTACCCACTCATGCATGTGGATATTCTCGTATATATGGATTCATTTATTGCAAGGATCGAAATGGGTTTGGGAAGCTCAGTAAACAGCAATGTCTCCATTTAGTTGACATAGAACCTATATAAAACCTGGAAATTGAGAAGTAGCTGTTAATTATGAATGTCTTAATCTTAATGGCTTTGTTTAGCCCTGAAAGATGAATCCTTCGGGTATATAATCTCAAGGAAGTAGTTAAGTTTGGGTTACCAGTGAAACGAATTGTTTGTCGACAACTGTAGGGATATATTTTGCATATGGTCTTCAGGCTAATATAACCATAGAATGCATGCAAAAGAAATGAGCAAAGACAATTATTTTTTCCTATAAAAACAATCATTTAAGTGTGCGTTTGGACATTGGCACTCTTGCTTTTATACAATAGGATCGAACGCAGTACGGGGCACAGAAACGGTGAAAATCTATCAGCTAAAATGGCCAGTTATCTGTGTTGGTTTTATATTTTAAATCTTTCCATGAGAGCTTATTTCGAGAGCTATCTTGCTATAACTATAAAGCAATGTCTAAGTTCATACTAAATTTATCGTAAATTCCGTATTTATAAACGCAATGGAAAATATATAAAAATCTTATTTTTATTCAATTTGGACACAGCAAAAAGTCGTTCCTAAGTGAATATCACTGTCACAGGATATGCCTGCGAACACCGTTTCCATTCTTGATATAGACAAAGTTTAATGCAATCACATGTTTTGGTCGATAAATTGCGAGTTAGTTTATTGTTAGCGGTGGGCGTCTAGTTTCTACGAAGGTCAGGCCTCGAATGTTAAATATTGTAGGATGCTCAACTTGAATTCTATTTGATACCGAGTTTCAGGGCATTGGAAAACATTGTTTTCGCACCCCTCCATACACAAACGCCCTTTAACCGTCCGGATTTCACCTGCTATAAGCCTTTTAGAACATTATACCAAGTTATATCGTCGTTAAACTATAATCATCTGATTAAAAACTGTCGACCAAGGTTTTCCTTAGTTTTTAAGCTGGTCTGGTTATGTATGCATTACGCGTATAGACTGCATCGATAGAGTAAGGGGGCTGATAATTTAAGCATTCACTCCCTGGAGCTTGATATGATGATACCATCATACAGAAGTACCTGTGCTGATCTACTGGAAATATCCAGGGGAATATATGATCTACACACCGTCGACCAAGATTAAGTGCAGCATCCGTCTAGATGAAATAATGCAACAGTTATCCATAAGCAGTGCAACAAAAAGTCACAGCAATAAACTACAAATCAGAACAGCCACCAGGGTTAGAAAGCACTTCTTCCCAGACAAGTGCACTACCTGGAAAAAAGCTAATAGAGGCCACAAACAAGCATATTCAAATCGAATCTCAGAAAAGATCTCAAATACCGTATGTTTGAGTATACATTTTCGAATTTGATAAACTATAGCACGACTCCATAGATAAACCTCACCGACCTAACATCGTCCAGATTGAGATACAAATCATTGCAAGGAAAAAACGTTGTGTTTTTTTATATCCCAAACCCCTGCAGATTTTAGTGGGGGTAGGGTTCAATTTGGAATGCAGGTTTATGCTAAATTGACCCCTGACTGTGTCTGCCAGTTTTTGTTTTTTTAGAAATTTTTTAGTTATCACTGTCAAGAAGAGCGATAGGAGTAACGTTTTCATTGATCACCCCAACACGGTATGTTGCCAAACGACATTGATTGAATGAGGTCTTCTGAGTGATTTTTCAGACCTGTTTTATCAATGGACATATCGTATCAACTTGGTAATTTCGATACACTGCTATACTCAAAATAATCTCGCACCCTCTTCCTTGGCCCTCTAGCACCCCTTAAGCCTAAGGCACTCGGAGCAGCTACATCCCCGCCCCCTTAAAGTCTCTGCTGTGTTGCTTATTGTTAGGTAAGGGCTGGGTCATGTAAGCATTCAGCATTAGTTGTAAACAACATACATCATTCGAATTTTCAATTGTGTCAACGCATTTCAATGAGACGATTTTCGACCGTTCGGTTCCAGTTACGTTAAATTTTATATCTTAAACAACTGAAAGAGGAAAGATGGAAATGGAGTGACGTCATTAACAGAATATCTATTCCGACCAATTTTTTATCCGCTGTAATGATGTCACGATGGAGAGTATTCGGGCCACCTTTGCATTTGAAAAAGGCCAAAAATGGCCATTCACAATTTTTCATTGAAAATAGTACCCGCAGAATATTTCTATATTAGAATCTATTGACAAGAAATACCACTAGCTCTTCTTCCCCTTGCTACTACAACCTCAAATGGCGGATGCATCGTTGAACTTTTGGTTCTTGTTTGACAAATTGATGCAAACACACACACGTAAACATTGCCAGAGTCAGTTTGTTTACACATCTTCAGATTTCGCAGGGTTTATTACCTCGGCTAACAAAATTGAACAGGAGTGATGTATACGCATGTTTGTCTGTCTGTTCGCCACGCAATATATCTAGAAATTCAATGAATTTCAATGACTTTCTGTCGAATGATGGTCATGTGCCAAGGGACAATTAATTAAATTCAAGACGGATCCAGGACAATGCATTTTTTTTAACAGTGCAAATTATGACAATTGTTCAGCTTTATGGACGTCGTAAATGGCGTTAGCTGAATAATGCACTCTCTTGGTAATTTCTAGCTGACAAGTTTATTCGTTATTTTGTCTAAAAACACTGCAAAAGACAAAGAATTGGTAGGTTGCATCATGGTGGATGCGATCACACACAATTTCAATAAATGGTGTCTCACTGCCGACTGAGTTACCCAGCGGGAAATTACCACGAAGACTTGACTAGACAAAATCATGTTACTTGCCAATTTACATGAAGGCTACACAACCGGTTCCTGATTCATTCAACATGTCTGAATAGTTTCTGGACAGACTTCGTTGTATATTATGATTTTATTAAAGTAAAGCCAGTTCAAGTAAGCGTCCCTGTAAGTATATCCTACATGGTGAACGTGGATTTTAGAATCATTATAGCAGAGGATTTTGATATCTTTGGGGTGTAAGTAGATTCTTGATTTGTTTGTTTGCTTCAGCGTTCGTAAACTCAGACACGGTAGAGCAGGGCTCTGTCTTCCAATTTTTGTTTGCTTTAGCGTGACAGAAAGAAACAAAAGAGACATTGGCTTATTATATAACACTGCAGTAAGGATAGAATGTCATTAGATTTGCCGCTCTCACTATAGACAAACCTTGCAAATGCGAAGTACGTGTGTGCGTGTAGACTTGTTCGGTTCGCCGTTAACACTAGCCTTTATTGACAGTGCATCAAAGCAACGTGATATACCAGTGTCGTTCGTTGCCACGGCGATGACGTCAAAGCTGTCGATCGCTGACGTCACGGGAGAAACCGCGTCAGTCGCTTTACAGATCCAACAGATGTCAAAATATCTGGTATCTCCTAGTTGTAACAGAAAGACTTTAACATGTCCCTAGGTGGTTTCTATTGCGATATCCGGTAATTATTTGGAATACGTTCGTAAACTCGAGGCGTTCAAGTTTCGGAAGGGTGATAACTTAGGTAGAGACGCCTATTTATTCTGTTGTTGCTAACCTACTCAAGACGTTTATATTTTAGTGTTTACGAACCTATCCCATATAATCGAGGGTTAGAATTATCTTTCATAATTTGCACGCCTTGAGTTTACGAACTTATTCCAAAACAATCCGATGTTCAATAATACTGCAGAATAGCAGGTATAACAACCTTGAATAGTGTAGTTTTGATGTGGTATGGTTAAGGCATTGCTGTATAACTTAATGTAAGTATAAGCTGGAGGAAAAAAAAATCACTAGATTATGATACTACCTTGATCAGTGCTGTTTTAAACAGTACGGGAATTTTTTGAATGAACTAACTGTACTATTCAAGGTATACCTATGGTCCCAGTGTGAGGCTGGCCACTTGACAAGTTTAAAAATTTTGCATGTTACTTCTCCGCCGCAGCAGACTTGGTATAAAATTGAGTATTTATAGGGTTATGATCATTGTCGTCTGACACTACTGCTGGGGCGGCAGCCATCTTGAAACTGGAAATGTCTAAATTGCTGTAATTTTAGACCAAATACATCACCAATAGATCATCGCGTACGTTTTTTTTACTTTCCAAATACTTGATTCAGGATCAACCTTCATAAATAAAGTCTTAATCCTTGAAGTTTACAGGAAATATTTTTTACCTTCTACCCGGGTCAGCTCAAAGTGACGACTGAGAGAAACCGAGAATCCTTTCTTTCAGCTCTATCTAGCACCAATGAGCCATTTCTGATATTTTGATTCGAGAGAAAAACAATTGTCAGCAGCATAAGACACGTATTTGAGACGCAGCCCTAAGTGAAACATACCAACTGGGGAATATCTAGAGATAACTTGATAGCTCTTAGGGTGACTAGGTGGTATTTAACCATCCACGCCCAAGTGTGATGAAATTCGAAACAAAGAGTTTAATATCGAGACCTTCACGCGTGCATGATTCCAAAGTGCAGTTCCATAAGCACTTTGTGTGTGTGTGTGGGGGGGGGGGGGGTTCAACCATCAGGCAATGAATATTCTCCTGTCTCTAAGTATGCGTGTTAGGGGGTAGAACTGAAACCATTAGTTTAAAGCACGCATAAAATTAAACACGAACGGACCGAGACTGATTGACATATAGGATCATATACAGAATCTGAACCCCTTAATTGGTTAGCGTCTGAAGCGCAATTACCGTTTTAATTTGATTGGGATGTAAACTAAGAAGAAATATAAAATTCAGACACTGCATAGAAGAATATTAGGGTCATAGATACGAACACTATGAACGCAAGTTCCATCGGAAAATTGACATTTGAGAAAAAATATATTCAATAAAATTTCAATGCATTGTTCTTTAATGAAAAAAAAAAGAAAAAAAAAAGGTGTAAGTCAAACAGCTGATTTAGAATCAGCTCCCTTGAAATATTCTATTTAAGCTGCATGAAAAATTCTGATCAAAAAGGATTCATCTGCATAGTTAATCCCATGAACGATTTTTCATTTGGATAATGATTGGTATGAGATGACGACACATTGGATTTTACCCCCCTCCATAGACCTTTCTTGAGGACCGCTCATCCAAACAACTCAAAATTCGACACTGCACTCCCTTAGGCCCTAAATGACTTAACATATTGCCCGGTTCTCGAAATTTTCATTAGGAATTTGAATTTCAAAATTTTTTCTTCATACAATTTTTGAAGACGTTTTTCTTTCAGAAAATATTGCAGGCACAGAAGCCGTGGAGTCTGTCCTGCTATTCCTATACAGCAGGGGAGAGGGTCGAGGATAAGATCGATTGATGCCTTTCCCTAGGAGGTTTGGAGACTGGAGTGTGCGAAGCGAACGCAAACTGTCCGGGCGTGAGTTCGAACTAGGTTCGCCGATTCCATTCTATATGTTAACCGTTAGGCCATCTGCGTCTCCTTCAAATGAGTCACAATACCTACAGGTTTCTATGTCTATGCAACAATCCAGTTACTTCAGGCTGTCTCCTACACTGTAGGACTTGAGTGCAATTCCAAGTATCGCGTGCTCTTTTCTCTAACCTTTTCCTGAGCGCAGACAATCGCCAGGAAAGATACATTTCCGCACGTACGAGTGAATGGATAAACACTTATCTGAAAGTCACATTTGAATGCAAGCCGGGCGGTTGGAACAATTACGCGTTGCTGATCTTTTCAAGTTGAATAAGTGTCCTTTTATCACTCGTTTGGAAGCCTTTGGCTACGAAAATACTTGTAATCGTTTGGAATAGGTAAGATTAAACATTATGCCGCTATTTTGCTGGGATGGGGGTAATCGAGATAGACGCTATGGTCATTCTGAATGACAGTAAGAGGCTAGATTTTTTTTAACCAACGAGCGATCAATGTTATTTCTGATCTAAAACAACCGTTTGCTTCAGAGCTCACATGGTAGCTTTCAAAAGTATTCTCATGTTAACAGCAACACTAACCTTATATCATATCCTTTCTAGTTAATTTGATAAGACACTTTCTGCTCATCTTTTCAGTAAAAGATCTTAAAAGACCTAGCCACTTTTACCCATTCAAAAGTGACCAAATTAAAATTGGCTAATACCCGATAAATCGACATAATATTTCATTTGACACTTGTTATCCTTCTGGTAATTGTAACCTCGAATCTTTGCGATTCGAAGATTACGATGATCCATCGTTTGGGAATGCCGAAGTTTCCACACATTCTATCGAACGCTTTTCTGTCGGTCGGCCCCACTTACGTTAAACAGAAATAGGAAAGAAAGCTGTGATTTCATTAAAGGCGTGGCGCTGTCAATGCTATGATGCAATAGAATGTACGAGTTTAGCATTTTTGTATGTAAAGTCATTTACTATTTTTTATTGAAAATAAAATTAGAAAATTCCCATGTAGCAATATTTTACAAGTATGAAAATCAATTGACGCGAAAACTGCGCACTCTTCCTCGAACTTATGATTGTTTTAGAAACCGTCGACGTAGATTTCTTCAATTTTTAAGTTGGTCTGGTATGTTATGATTCTAGAGCAAAACAATGGAGTTAGAAGGGCTGAAAGAAAAAAAAATCCCATTGGTTTTAGCTGATGGTGTACAATTTGCAGCGTAAGTGTGTTGGGCTGGTCACTTAATTTGTGTGCAGCAGCATTCACGTTTGTTTTTTTTCCCCCTCGACTCAGTGATCACTGCCCAACAAAGGGCGAGAGAAATAACATCAATTGATCAACCTCTTTTCTAATTTATCATCCCGAACACGGCCTGCTGACAGAATATGTTGGTCATATGACAGTAGCTATCCAGTGACTAACCACATTTGCCCCTCCCCCCCCAAAAAAACTCCAAACACTACGAAACTTCCACTCAGCCAACCTTCCTTATTAAGTCAATATTGCTGTTAACTATTGGGATAAGATATCGAGGGCAGATAATGCCTGGAGATACCTTTGAATACAATACATTGATTGCAATGTGGCATATCTAAAACGAAGAAGTACGCTTCGCCGGTAATGCAAAGAACCAAATAAATTTTCACTCCAAATTCTCATCTCGTTTATTCTCGGTCTTTATTTGCTCTATCCGTCTCTTTCAACGCAACAGTTATTTGGGCCTTTGCATTACCGGCAACTGTTTAGCCCAAATGGCAAGAGCAACGCTACGTTGAAGTGGCTACCCTATTGGTCGCAGGTTCGATTGCTGCAGCAGCAGTTTCCTTTAATTGTTCATTCTATTTAGATTGTCGAGACCCAAGTGATATATTAACCATGTAATTATGGGAGGTCATTTAAAATAAGAGTTTCAATATAATTTATAATCATTCCGTCGGATCGTATATCCATTTCATATTCAAGGTAGACATTTTGTGGTATGTTGACACCATTTTAAAAATGAAATGGTAAATTCATCTTGCAAAAGAATCAATTTGTTCATCTAAGAAACGAAAGAAAATTTCGAAGTAGAATCAGGCTCTCGAAGTCAATATGGAGTTTTAAATAAAAAAAAAAAAAGTATTTAGGATAGGAAAAAAAAATACGGAAAATAAAGTATTGTCCATATAATAGGAAAGGGGGGGGGGAGTAATGTATATAGTTACTGAACAAAACTACAGAAATTCATGACTTTTGGCGAATAATCAACAAATATTTTGAGTGGTGGTCAATCTTTTACGCACCGGTCAATAAAGTGCATAATAAATCCATGTGAAGAAAAAAAAAAAAAAAAAAAATGGCGGGCGCAATGACAGGTGGTATGTAGGGAAGACAGTACTGGTCACAATTTCGAACATTTTGCGCCATCTTTTTATTTCAGCATTTTTTAGGACTATTTTTCGGGGGTTTACATTAAAGTACCCTGGAATCCTCATGAAGACCACCATTTTCACATTAGTTTTAAATTTCAATGCTATCGGAAGTAGTATTATTGCAATGACAAAGTAGCAAAAATACGACGCTATCACACAATGGTCCTCCGCAGAAAACCGTTAGTCAATTTGAAACAACAATTTAAAAAATATTTTCCGTATTTTTTCTTCAAATTTGATTTCTGGCCAGTGTTACATTATCACCAAATCTGTGGTGGCCTCAGAGCGAAAGAAAATAAAACAAGAATTTTCAAGAGACTTTATTTTTCTTCATTTAATTCCCTTTAAATTGGAATAAGTGCTTGGGTTTATTTTCAGGAATAATAAACTGTAAATTCGAACTTTTGAAATAGAAATAAAATATATACATGATATCAATAAGAGCAAAAATTACTTTATTTTCCTCTAAGAATTCCTAAATCATATTTTCATAGACAAAATTGAGCTCCTTTTCCAAAAAGGTGAACAGAATTTATACTTAGATGGACTTTGCATATGCAAGAGTAATGCGTGGTCTCTGGTCAGAAATCTACTACATCAATTAGTATAGGGGGATGTATCATCACAAAAGAAAAATATTTCGTTATCGAAATTTGGAGTAGAAACGTATTCAAAATTTTGTTTATATGATTCAATATGCAATTTATTTTCAAATAAATCTCTGGTCTTACTGGTAAACAAATAATTTTTACCATATTTATTTCCAGTCTTATTTTCCTTAGTAATGACAGCAAGATTCAGATCAAGTTTAAACATGATTTTAGCGTCAGTTTCGGTCAGGTATCAAAATGGCTAATAAGAGGTCTATCTTTGCAAAGACGCATCATGTAGCCAAGTTGAGATGGGCCATTTTAAATTGCTACAAGTGGCTACATTTTCACCGTTGTTCAAATAACATCGATCGTGATCTAACAATTAAAAAAAAAATTATATAGATATCCGATTCGGATATAGTACAGACCCCCCCCCCTTTTGTAACTGAAAATCAGCAATCTAAGACGAGTCACTGAAGTACCACATATTGCCAGTTCGACCGACCAGCCAAGTAGGCGACGGACTATTTTTCTCTTTGCCCCTCATCGGGCGCTCCTGGTCACATTTTTAGAGCTACAATCTTGAGATTGTCTGGAGATGCTAGGAAATTTGAACTCTTGCCGCGTTTGGCATAATTACTTTCTGGCGTCTCCGAAACATTTTCCCTAGTTACGGCTCTGTTTATGCGTTATTTCCCCATAGGAATTAAAATATTTTCGGTTGTTTAAGTTAATTCAAATTAGTTTCATTTCGTGCATTTGTTTATTATCTTACATGGAAACTGCAGGTCATATCGTCTAAAAACTTACCGCTTCACGATATTTTTTGGTGCATCACATTGAATACGATACGTATATTTTTTATTGAGTCCAAATATGAATCTCACTTGAAAATGGTGCCGATCACATTACTGTTAGTCATGAAAGCGCCCTTCGACACACACAAAAAAGAAATGTTAGTGAACCCAATGTTAGTACAAGGATTGCCCAATAACCGAAAGAAATACTCGTCAAAAAATTATCTCTGAACGCCATCTTTTTCAGGTGAGTAAAATAAACAAATTATAAAAACGTAAGATTTGGTAACAATTACTTTTTTTTTCTGTCCCGGATATCTCGCTCGTACTTTGATGAAAATAAGATGAAAGATTAAAATTTTTGTTCGAGGACATTCGGATGTCTTCGTCTTACCTTTATCTATGTTGTCTACACAGCATTTCGCCAGCTGTTCCTTTCCAAGGGAAGCAAACCAACTTCTCATTGGTTAATTCAGGGGGGAAAAAATGTGCTATTGATATACCAACCGGAACAGGCTAATTTTCGGCAGAATGGGTACGTAGATGTTATGACAATATCATCGAGCACTCGGGCGATTCCATTCGGTCGATAAGCAGATGTAAGCAGATTATTTATATCACCAAACGCAAAAGGTTATATTTAGCGATGAAAATATGAACAAGAATAGAATGTGTCCACGTAACATGGAATTGGAATAGGGATAAAGGGGACACTGAAAGGTAAACAGTGGATAAGAGAGGAACCAGAAATGGATACTGCGGATAAGGGGGCAACTAGAGGGGGAATTATGAATAAGGGGCTGCTTGCAGGGAAAATAAAATTGTATGAATTATATCAATAAAAACAATTTTGATCTATAATCACATGATTGTGAACGCTGATGACGTGATTTTATACTAATCACGATTGAAAAAAATGAATAAATGGTTCTTCTTTGATGACTTGGGGCCGACAAACCTTCTTGGAGAGATATCTGTGAACACGTCTAAAAACTGCCAAATCTGATGTTTGTATAATTCACCAGAAACCAGTAATAATTGACAATATTCTACATGGAAAGTTTGAATACTATTTTACTAGGTGACACAAAAATAGCGAAGGTATTTAAAACGTTCACGTCTTTTAGTTTAAATGTTTAAAAAAACTGTTTGTAAGAAATGAAATGAATAAACAAGAGGAATTTGATTAACTTATGTACGGAAAATTGCTTCTTTCAAATGTCCACCATTTTCAATTTCACAAATTCTCGCTCTTTCACTTCCATTCTACATAACATTTCGAAGAGTACCTTCCTCCTTTGCACACGTATACGATTTTCAGCGTTTCAGACAGAACGCGTCTCCCAATTCAAAGGGGATCTCGAGACTTACTTTTTATTTTTATTTTTGGAAAATTTTTGACATCACGACTCACGACATGGATCCCCCGAGATCACATGCGCAACCGAGGCCGGCAAAATATTAGATGGCGAGACGAGCTAGACAAGTTCAGGAAGTACTGGCTCTGCGACGCCCATGATAGAGAAGTGTGGCAAATCCTTGGGAAGGTCTATGTCCAACGACGGACATTAAAAGACTGATGATGATGATGATTATTATTATTTGCAATCTCACACTAGTTGCCTGGTGGTAACCGCTGGAGTTTGAGTGACAGCAAGTCTCCTCAAGTCTTCAGCCCTCCTCTCCTAGTACTCATAGGTCGCAGTAATACTGCGATTTACAGTCTCACACCGGTTGCCCAGTGGTTATCGCTGAAGGCTGAGTGACAATAAGTCTCCTCAGGTCTTCAGCTAACGTCTCCTCTCTCTTTCGCCTATCATGTCAGTGCTACAATTTGAGTTTCCGCTTTCATTTCCCTTCCTCTGTTGGGTCACTATTGACAGTTAGCGTTGCAGTCCTTATATTTCTAGCACTTTCCTCAGTATCCGTGCAGTTCCCAGTAGTGCTGTGGTCTGTACAGTCTCAATCCTTCCCCTAATCCCAATCTCCTCCAGTCTCACCTCAGCGTTTTCAGGACAGTTCCTAGTGCACCCACTATGACCGGTACTACCCTGGCTTTCATGTTTCACATCTTCCTCAATTCCCTTGCTAGGTCCTGGTATTTTTCCCGTTTTTCAGTCTCCTTTTTTACTCTATGGTCTGCAGGTACAGCCACGTCTACTATTTGGCAGGTCTTCCTTTTCTTGTCTGTAATTACCAAGTCGAGTCTTCTTGCCTGGATGAGGTGGTCAGTTTGGATGTCAAAGTCCCAGAGTAGATTGTGGTTGTCATTCTCCAAGACTGCCTGTGGCTTGTGCTGATACCACTTTTCCACATGGTTGAATCCCATTTGTTTGCTTAGTTCCCAGGGTATCATCGTTGCTACTTTATCGTGTCTATGCTTATACTCCTTCTGGGCGAGTTGACTACATTCACTAGTTATGTGGTTTACTGTCTCATCTCTTTACCTCATAGGCGGCACTTGTTGTTTGTCTGTGTTCTGTCGATTTTTGTTTTTATGTAGTTTGTCCTGATGCTTTTGTTTCGAGCTGCCATAATGAGCGATTCCGTTTCTCTCATCAGGTTCCCTTTTCGTAACCACGTCCATGATTTCTCGTCTGCTACATCTTGTATATGCCTTTTAAACTCGCCATACAATTTTTTCTTTTCCCATCTTTCTTTTCTTGTTTGCTGTGCTGTTCCATTGCTTTCTACTTTATTGTTTGTTGCACTATCTCTCGCGCTCTTTATGATTTCTTCACTATTCGTTTGCACATACCTTTCTAGGACTGCTTTAGCTCTCTGGACATAATCTTCTATGCTGATGAGCCCTCTGCCACCTTCTTTTCTCTTAACGTATAGTCTATCTGTATCATCTCTAGGGTGTAATGCTTTATGCATTGTCATAAGTTTCCTAGTTCGCCTATCCATTGATTGGAGTTCTTCCTTTGTCCATCCTAGGAATGGTCCTGTATACCTAACTACTGACACAGCCCAGGTGTTCATTCCTTTTATTAGATTTCTGCTGTTTAATTTGGTCTCTAATATTTTCCTTATCCTTCTAAGGTATTCTCTCTTTATTTTCTCCTTCATCTCTTCCCGTTTTATCGTGTCACATTCAAGGACGCCTAGGTATTTATATCGGTTTTGTGCAGTCAATGCTCTAATCTTGCTGTTGTCCGGGAGTTCGATTCCTTCAGTCATTGTAAGCCTTCCTTTGTGCATTACCATGATTGCACATTTTTCTCTTCCAAATTCCATTCCGATGTCCTCACTGTATTCTTTTTATTATTATCATCATTATTTTTATTGATATTTTATTTTTATCATTATTATCATTATCCTTTTTATTTTTATCTTTGTTATTGTTATTTTAATTATTTCTATATTATCATTTTTATTTTTATTTTCGTATTATTATTTCTATTTTATTATTATTATTATTATTATTTTTATTCATTATTATTTTCATTACTATTATCATTATTATCCTCCTCCTCACGTCCGTCCTTGAACAAAGACCTTCCCTAGGATTCGCCACACTTCTCTATTGTGAGCGTTGCGGAGCCAGTACTTTCTGAATTTGTCCAGCTCGTCTCTCCATCTAGTACTCTGCCGGCTTCGATTTTGCATGTGATCTCTGGGGATCCATGTCTTGAGTCGTGATGTCCATCGGTTGTCTGCCATTCTTGTGACATGGCCAGCCCATTGCCATCTGAGCTTTTTAATGGATTCTATGATGTCTCGGACTCCTGTCTTCTCCCAGATGTACTGTGCTGTCTTGTGATCTCTCAATGTGAGTTGAGAGGGTTGGGCATGACTCTTTCATGTGCACGTTGCATAGTTTTTAGTTTGCAGGTCTGTCTCTCGGTTAGGTCTCATTTTTCATCCCCACAGGTGACTGTTGAGAGGATGCATTGGTTATATACCCTTCTTTTTAGGATTAATGGGATCTTTTATGTTTTTGAAGGTTGAGCTTGTTCTACCAAAGGTTTGCGATTCTTGGGTGATTCTTCGCTTCTTGCTTCTTCTTTTGAGGGTCTCATGGAGATTCGTTGTCCTAGGTAGATGCAGTGATCTACTTTCTCCAGTTCTGTGTCCTCGATTCGGATCTCTATTTCTGACATGATTTTCCTCGATTGTGCTGGTTATTTGCTTCTGTCCTGAATTGAGGCCTTCGTTTATAGCTTTGAAGCCCCGATCAATTTAGCATGATGTTGCATTGAAAATAGGACCCCCACTAAAATCCTATTCCGGGAAGGAATTAGTTATGTTATTTGTGCAATTGTTGCAATAATTTTGATGAAATGGTTATTTTCTGTGGACACATAGGGCAGTGGTTACAGCATCGGACAAATTACTGTTAAGTAATCTGATGGTACTAGGTTCGATCCTAGTGTGAGACAGTATAACAATACTACTAACGCTAAAAGAAGGGCGTACGATCAATATACCCCCGTCGGATAAATAAAGGGTTCGGTTCGTTACTTCCCAAAAATCTCCCAGATGATACCTGACGAAGGCCGTAGAGTGCAACGGCCGAAACGTTGTATGAAAAACAACAAAGATGAGGATGGTCCGAATATTAATGGAAAGAATAAAAGCCGTTGCTCAGTAATGCGCAAAGCATATCGTATATATATGGTTTTGTTTGTAAGAGTGGAGACAAGATGCACCTTTAATATTTTGCACACATGACCCTAAAATATGTCTGCATAAAAGAGTATAATTTATTTTTACTTATTTCACATACGTGAGTAAGAAAACAATACAAATTGTAGGAATAATCACTGACACTCTTTTCATAAAAATTTCAAACCTCATTGCAGTAATTTGAACATCTTTAAAGTTTTGGTCTTGATTTTAATTGCAAGAAAATGCATAAAGTTAGTCGTAAAAAATTACTTAACGTACTTAAAGCAGTTCCTAGACTGTTTTTAATATCATTTTTTGTCTTCCAAAATCAACTTCGATTAAGGCATAACTGATGACTACCAAGAGAAAATTTCAACTCGGTAATTAAAAATCTTTGACAAAAATTAGTTGATTAAATGATCACTAGTAAATAGATTGAGAATAATGCTGACGATGCCGTTGGATGGGACTAACATTAGCTCTATGCTAGAAACGACCTTAAACAAATGTTACGGTGAGTTACCTTTTACTTAAATCTAAACGAACTATACACCTGTTTACAGCAAGTGCCTGTCAACTGTCAATTCAGTCCAAAGTTCAGGTGGGTTTCGAGTCAGTTTTCCCAACCAAGATATGAAGAAAGCCCGCTTAAATTTGCACGCATATAATGGGACAGCCGAAGTAAATATGGCCGAAAATGATAAAACCTGATGACACTCGTGGCAAAAGTATTTTCTCAACATTTAACCACCGTCATACGACGAGCAATATATTTAAGGATACGGGACAAACACCTTTAGCCAAACAATCATTTTTTAATTTTCAAATTAAGTTGACTTGTGCATAACCGTTTAAAAGGGTACACTTGGTTTCATGAAAATCTTTAGGAGGTTTTAACTTGTAATAATGTGACGCAGTTCTTTATCTAGCGGCAATCAAAAATGTGTTTACCAACAATCGGAACATTAAGATATTGTTGCTAATGGTAATAACAGTCAAAACAGATTTAAAAAATGCTGTTACGTCATCTTACTATAATCTAATTTAAACTCATTCTAAAGAAAGATTCCGCTGACAATCCCAATGTTCTTTCTCTCCCTCTTTCTCTCTTTCTCCGTATCTCTCTCTTCCCCACTCTCTCTCTCACAATTCTATTTTGAAATTGGAGACGCACATCGCGTCATGAAAATGTCATATTTTGCAGTCACCAAATATGTGTTCATTTTAGTACATTCTGCTATTGTAGGGCGAGCACCAAACCACATATCGAGCACCGCTGATCCACACGATTTCGAGCTTGACACTGCAATCTTCGGTACACGGACCAACATGTCTGGCAAATACAGACTTCTTAGAATGGCCAGGGGTCGGGTTATCTCGGTGCATGCTCTCTCTCTCTCTCTCACACACACACACAGATTTTCCTCAATTTATAGTGAGTCGGATAGATATAAAAGCTATCATTGCGAATCAATTTTTGTCCAGATAACTTCGAAAGAATTTTTTTTACATTTTAATTTTAATAATGTCGATAATCAGAAAAGAAAAAAAACAGGTCTGGTTTGTCACTCAATAGAAACCATCGTGCAACCAATGTCTTTTGGCGGGATGCCGTGTTGGGGGAGATCAATTAAACGTATTTGAAAAAAGGGTGATCAATGAAGAAGTTACTAGAAAAAAGTTTGACTTTTCAAAAAAAAAAAAGAAAAAAAAAGGCGGACACAAACTCAGGGATCAATTTAGCATAAACCTACGATTCAAATTGACACCTGTCCACTAAAAACCTACTTTGGAGGAGATTTGAAAGAAAGCAACAAAGCATTTTTCCTAGGCATAATGAATGAATATTTGGATTTACATCAGTGTGATCTAACCTCACGGGTACGGCCTGTACTTGTGATACATGAATACACAGATAAATACATACATACATGGCCAGTCAGACTAGCCTAAAAACTGAGGGAAACCTATTTTGATAGTTTTGGCAACGGTTTTGGCTGACAGTTTTCAAAAACTAGAGACCATAGAACTTCAAAGATAAGAGAAAAATATTTTCTATTCTTCATATTCATCAAAACTGCATTCGGTGGGATTCCTGCCTATAATTCTCAGAATGTGGTAGATATGTTCTTACACTTACCATCACTTAAGTGTTGAATAATATATTTATATATCTGCCTTTTAAATTTTTTCCAGATCCATCTATATAGCTAGCTAGCTTGGTCTGTTCATTATTTTATCTATCTATCTAGCAAGCTACCTAGCCAGTCCTGTCCGTTCATTATCTATCTATCTATGTAGTTCAGTCTGTTAATTTATTATCCATCTATCTATCTATCTCTATATAGATGTATATATAGTTCAGTCTGTTCATTACCTATCTAGCTAGATCATTCTGTTAATTCATTATCCATCTATCAACCTCTCTATATGTATATGTATATATAGTTCAGTCTGTTCATTATCTATCTATCTGGCTAGCTAGCTAGTCTGTACATTGATTATCCCCTGTTCTCTCTCTCTCTATATATATATATATATCTGTTCATATCCCTCTATCTCAATCTGTTCATACCTAACTATCTCAGTCAGTTCATATCTATCTCAGTCAGTTTTTATGTATTTATCCATCTATCTATCTATCCATCGAAATCAATTTTAGATTTTTTTTCCTTTTCCTGCCTATTCACATCTGCAGATTTCAAACAATGAATCAATTAAATTTGATTCGGAAATAAACGACAACAACGACGCTGATATGTCACACACAGAGATAATGGGTGTGTCCTGTACAGTTTATCTTGTCCCTGTCACCAAAGCAACCCGATGACATAATTGTTGCTATTGACGTTTTCGAGCCGGAAGGAAGGATCATATTGAGGTCGTACCGTAATCTTCAGTGGGAAAACAAGGTCGTCTTGTGAACAAGGTAACCACACCCTCACAATACAATATGAATAGAAATTCAAAAATATATTCATAATACAAGGACAATAATCTGGCCTCTGCAGGGTCAAACTCCTCTACGACTTTTGTTCCGGCTGAAGATGGTTGCGGCAACTTTTGTATCGTATATGTGATAAATAATCCTGCATAAGAATATTTCCGTACCTGGCATGAATTAATCACTGTAGCCTAAGCGTGTACCAGAACTAATTATTTAAAGAATCATCTAAAATCATCTAAAAAATAAAGACACGAGATTTGGGCAATATTGGTTGAAAATGACCATAGAACCAAAAAGCACTTTTTTTTAATTCCCCTCCCCAAAAAACAACTTTTTAAGTGTGCCTTGTTGATGTACTCATGCCAATTTTCGAGGTTGTGATTCCAACAGTGTGTCCAACACACCCACACAGACGAGCAAAGAGAGAAGAATACGTAACCCACTTGGCTGGTTGGTCCAGCGGGCCATTTGTGGAGCTACGGTGATTCGACATGTATTTTTTGGTAAAAATGTATTTGTTAGATTGAAATCAGCCTAAACGTATCTGCATTATATATCTTCATTAATATCTCAGGCTTGTCAATTTAGCTCAGTTGGTCACGGTAGGCAAAAGTTGATTTTATAAACGCATTCATTCATTAAAATGGAATAAAGTCTTGCATATTTTAACAAATTTTGGTAGGTATGCAAGACTTGTGGATTTTGCCAAGTTGATCAGTGAGACCACTACCAATCAAATGATCGTGGTTCCAAATTATGGTAGGGGAATGTTTACTTTTACTCCCAAAATTTGGTGAGGATTGTTCATTTTGTTCTTGTTCTTATTACTGTAGAAAAAACAAAGTAAACACTACTTTTAGACAGGAGTTTCGAAAAATTAAAAACGTTTTTCTTATTTGTGTCCACACATCTCTATGAAACGCGTTTCGGTCGGTCTGAGTTATGTTAAATAGAAATAGGAAGGAAAGAAGATATGTGATATCATTGAACGGTGTGACGTTATCAAAATGTGTAGCATCATTAGAATAACATTCATTCCGATCAATTTTTTTCTATCAGCTGCTAATGATGTCATGATAGAATTCTGAAGTCCGCATATTTGTATTTTAAAAAAGCCCAAATGGCCATTTACAATCTTTATTGAAAACTATGGCCGCAGAATATTTCCATATCGTAATATTTTACAAACATGAGAACTGATTGATACAAAAAAAGACTACTTCTCCCCCCTACTCCTCTGCTTTCTCCTGTTTCTACAACGGATGGTGAATTCAACGTTAAACTTATGGTTCTTGTTTCCAAGTCCTTTTTGTGTCACTTAAAAACCTGTGGTGTGTCAATATTTTGCCCTCACTGCTCTAGGGCCACTAGAGCTTTTCTCTGCTATGCTGAAATAGTTTTTGAAAGGAATTCAGTTAACTATAAGCTTATCTCTATACATGTATATCTAGCTTATATTCAAGTGTCAGGCTAGCTTATGTCGAGGAATCGATCAGTGATGAAAGGTTAATAAAACAATTGCCAAAGCAGTGGATTTTTAGACGCATTAGTATTTCCAGCATCTATCGCCGTCACTGACTGACATACTGGAATGTTAGTTTCTTCCCTTGCTCAGTGTTGCCAATTTAGATCTTGATGTGGTACATCCTTTGCCAGTTTAAATGATTCTCATCTAATTCTAGATATTTTTTTGTTGCGTTAGGGATTGCTATTTAGATGATTTTTCAATAATATAAGTAATATTTTTATTTGATTAAAGGTAATACGATAAGTAATATTTTGATAAATTAAATAATACTTTATTTATAAATGTTGAAGATTGAAGTCACGTATAATTTATTAATAATAGGTAATGCATTTCCTAGATTTTAGATTTGTATCTGGAGAATCGAGATGTTTCCAAGTGTTTAGGATTTTTTCTCAATTTTAGAGGTAAGATTGAAAATGAAATTGGAAACACTGTCCTTGCTAGATATTCCCACAAGGAAAAAACTTGCACATCTACGGTCTGATTTTCGGGCTGGTTTATTAGTACGGTGAATTATTAGTCGCTCAACGTTTAACAATTCAGTTTAATAGCTTGACAGAATAATTCTGTGGGCAAATAGAAAGAGGACAGATCATAAAATGTACGAGCCAAGATTAGTCAGAATGGGACGTTTGGGCGCAGTTGTTTGGGCTCTGGGATTTAGACATGGTTGTTTGAGCGTCAGATGATTAGGGGCAAGACGTTTCAGCGCTAGGAGAAACAGTTGTTGATTTGTTCATTACTCAAAAGTGAAACTTTTTTCTAAAAAAAGCTTTAGGGTTAGATTTAGGGTTAGAATTAGGCTTGTTAGAGAGGGGGGAGAAAGAGAGAGCGGGAGATAGGTAGCTTACTGAGGGGGATAAGTAAAATTATTTGTAATTTATTTCAATTGTAAAATCATTAGGAGCACATTTGCACTATACATATGATAACCGTAATCCATCAGTAATGCTTGCTCTAATTCTTGACAACTGACAACGTCTTTTTACAATGAAAAAAAAGTTTGGTAATGCAGAAATGACTGAAGCAAATCAGGTTAGGAGTGAAATAACAGTCAAGTCGGTGGGAAACGTGAAGGAAAGCCCAAACTTCGCCCACGTGTATCGGGTTCAAATGCTGTGGGCGTTAGAATACAACCGTGGTAATTGTTTCTTTTTTTCCTCCCACCAGAACGTGTTGTGCCTCTCCATATGTAATCGAAAGATCAAATGAAAGGTTTGATGTATTTGTTTGATAGATCTTACCTGAGATATTGCAGGTTTTATAAAGATCTGGTTAATGAATTGAAAGATTGATAATTTGATCTAATCCATGTCATAATATACGCTGACGTGATTTTTATTAATCAGAGTCCTTAATATTTTCTTCCTCAGATATCATGTTAAGACAAGCATACACCCGTCAAAAATGAAGGTGTTATTTATGTATGGATCGACACTAAGGAGCCTAATGCTATTTTATTTGGTAATTTATTTTTTACTGATTCAAGTATCCTAATTTCAAGTTTTTTCAAGTCAACTCAACATTAAACATTTCTTTCGTTCATTTACACTCTATTTTCTTAAAATTTCAAACCACCAGTTTTCTGACGTATTATTCATTGTTGTTTCATAATAATCATTTAATTACTACCCTATAATTTTTTTTCGTAGCTGAATATAACTCAATATCACATAGACCAGTCCATTATAGCTTTGCAGTTATAACAGGAATCATACAGGACAGCCATGCAAACAATTGTACAATTAAGCATACTAATTAGCGTAGATAGCTTTTACATGGATGGATATCAAAAGAATTCATTAAACCTGGTTAGTCACTCAATAGAAATCCTCGTGTGATCAAAATCATTTGGGTGCACACAGTGTTTGAGGTGATGAGTTAAAAAATTCAAAAAAGAAATTTTCAATTGATAAATTACTTTTCTTGCTTTCCATTGGGCAGTGATCATTCAAAAGTCCGAACTTTCAAAAAACCTGAACAAAGAAAACAAATGTGAGCACTGCCGAATACAAACTAATGGACAAATTTAGAACAAACTTACATTGTGAATTGAACCCCTCCCCCACTAAATACCAAGAGGGAGTTGAAAGAATAATAACAAAATAAAACCAAGCATAATAAGGAGTAAATGTTCCAACTTCCATTCTTCTAGCTCCATGGGCGCTATCTGTAAGCGTGATACTTGAATAGCCGGCTAACCAAATAGACAGAACAACTTAAAAACTGAAGAAACCTATGTTGACAGATATTGATACAGTTTTGGCTGACGGTTCCTAAAACACCTTCGACCAGAATTTAATCTTGAATTGAATCTTACCATACGACACCTTTCTTATTTGAGTGATAACGGTTTCCATTTTTCATGTAATTATTATCATAATTTATTGATCTGAGCGGAACGTAATTGGCCATTAATGACGATTCCTGCACAATTTTCCAAGTCTTTTTTTCCCTTGTCACATTGTTCTTTGATGGACATTCTTATGACGTCATAAAAAGTATAATTTTCGATCGTAGTGGTGACGTTTTTTCGGGCTCATCCATCGCAAAATTGACTGTCTTTATGACGTCATAAAAAAGTGTATGGTTTTCAATCATAATCAGGACGTTTTTCCAAGCTAATCAGTCAAATAGTTGACCGTTTTTTATGACTTCATAAAAAAAGTGTATTGTTTCGATTGTATTTTCAAGCTCATCTGTGGCAAAGTCGACCATAAACTCGAACTATTGCTCGGGAATACGATATTCAAAACGTAAAGAACGTAAATTAACGAATACTGTATTTCATCCGACCATACAGCCACTAACGCCTCGAAAAACCCTTTGTAAACATATATGAGACTCCTTTCTCCCATCTCTTTTTGCAGGACATACGAAAAAGGTAATATTGGAGGACTACTGTAACACCCCAAATCAATTGAATAAACATTGTTACTAAAGGGGCGTAATCAACTTAATGACAATGTAGAAGTGTCGCATCCCTTGCATAATTTTTTATTATCCACGTATATACGACGCAATGTGTATCCATATATTTATCTCTGCAAAGGATATTTTTTTTTTTAATGAAAGATATTTTTCCATTTTTTTATCTTCACTTCCATACTTCCATGTATACGCACATAAACTTTCGGAGAAATGTTTAACTTTTGGGGTGGATCCACCTACAATCGCTCTGCCCGACATTGGCGTTAGCAGAGGTGTGTGCCCTTTAAATGCCTTCTAGTTGAATATTACTCCATCCCATTTCAGAGTATATCTGTGAAAACATGACCAACAAATATCATTTGTTCAGTCAAAAAATAAATTGACTTCTTTTCGACAACAGGATCAAGCTATTTCGACACCATTGTTAAATGCATGTACCCCATCTTTCCCAAACACCAGCCCTTAAAACCTACCATAAACACTGTCTTGATAACTCCGGCACGGAGACTGTATAAACGAAATAAGAAATACCTTCCGCAACCACTTCGATGGATGCACCGTAGATTTCAACAAAAAGAAAAATAGTTAAATTTTCAAAACTTTCAAATGTTAAAACTCCCTTCAACCGACTAAAAGCTGAAGCTCCAAATGAACAACAAATGTTAATTATTCAAATGCAACTTCAGTAAACTCTTACTAAGTTAAAAAATTTTAAATATGGGAGAGGTATGATCTAACTACAAGTTAAATTGAACCTATAGGACAAGTACAATACTTTCACTGACGTCAGAGAGAAAGATCTATTGCGTTAGTGTTGATTCTGGTCAGCTTACCTTTTGTATCAATACTTCAATCCATACGAGTTGCCAGGACCGAAAATCATATTAATTAAACCACTAGGCGAAAAAAATTGCGTGTTTGCATATTCCATAACCAATTTTATCCTCTACAGCGCTGCAAACACCCATATCTACCTAGATATAATAGGTGCTAAGAACCAGTGGAGCTCTCAAGCTACTGTAAGCGACATCATCTGTGACCAGTCCACAAGACCCCACTCAATACGTCATGGGCCAGCGTGGCAGGGCATGGCCCAACACTCCCCATGTTTCACACTAGTGCCATTTGTCCTAAAAAGAAGAGTATACAACCAATGCATCCCCCGATAGTCACCCATGGAGCTGGAGTATGGAATCTAACCAAGAGACTGACGCTCAAACTGAGAACCAACTTGAAAATGAAAGAATCATGCTCAACATCGCACGGAGAGACCACAAGGCAGCACTGTATATCAGGGGAAAAAAAGAAGTCCGGGACATCATCGATAGAAAACCATAAGGGAAATTCGAATGGCAATGGGCTGGCCATGCTGCAAAAATGGCAGAAAACCAATGGTCATCAAGACTCACAACATGGATTCTGAGAGATCAAATGCAGAATCGAGGCCAGCAGAATTTAAGATGGCGAGACAAACTGGATAGGTTAAGAAAATAGTGGCTCCGCGACATTCACGATAGAGAAATATGGCGAACCATGAGGGGGGGGGGTCTATGTTCAACAATATGATGATGATGTAAATAAGCAAACCTGGATGCTGCAGGATCAAACATCGTTCCAACCTCTATTCCGGCGGAAGATGATTACTGCAACTTTTACATTGGATATCAGTGGTTACGAATATGGGTTTGTACGAACCCATAAGAGTTCACAAAAAAATTTCTGTGCTTGTGAAAGAAACGGGCTTTTACGGGGTTCATCTGTAAAGTTTGACAGAGAAACTCCATCAAAAAATCTTAATATTAGGTGAAATGTATTGATATTACATTTAAAAAAATAGGTTTTGAAAAAAAAATTCAGAACCCCCCCCCCCAAAGTCTCATTTGATATAAGATCAGATTCTCCAAGAGAATTTAAAGGATTCTATAGTGATCTTTTATTGTTTAAGAAAATGGTATAGTTTTTTTATGAAAGAAAATGAAAAGATGTATACGTTGCCCTGGAGGCACCCTGATTAGGTTTTTAATTTACTTACTTTTAAACATTTTGCATTCAATAAACATGGAGTCAGTGATAAATTTCAAGACAAAAAAAAGAAGCTTTTAATCTTTGAGGGGGTTGTTTGTTATACTTTTTTTTGGTTTGTTTCTCTTTGTAGAAATAAGGGAGATTTTACTGTAAGAAAGATATGGATTTTTAAAAAAAAGTGGGGCGGGGAGATTACACACTAAGAGACAAACTAATTTTTCAAAAGTTGCACTTAACTGAGATGGAGTGTCGGCTTATTGTCGTTTGGGGCGAGATTCAACATTGATAGTTTAGAAAATTGAACTATTTTTCTTCTTGTTAAATTCCAAGGTGCGTCCATCCAATTGGTTGTCCGGGGAGGGGGGGGTATTTCTCATTCTATTTCATTCTTACAAAAGCAACTGTTTTTGAAAAAAACAACAAATCAGACTGACCAATCCAACCCAACTGATTGAACTGGCTCAACTGATGAGATTCAACCAACCCTACCTCCTGGATCAACCTGATTGTTTGGGGGCGTTTTTTTTTTTTTGCACAGTTGTTGAGAGAATTGGAAAGAAATTTAGCGACACTGCTTTCCCGATCCCTGCTTCAGTTTTTGGCTAAATGCAAGAAAGGTGGTCCCGATTGTATGTTGTAAGGTTTCACATATTCGAAATTAAAACTAAATCATAAACAAACAGATATAAGAAAATGAAAAGCAAATACATAAGTTGTATTGTTATTGATTCGAATAAATTGGATTGTTGATTTGTTTTCATTTGTGTACCGTTCTCAACGTCGTTTGTGAAACTTCAAGATCGATACCGCATTCCCTATAAGGCGTTTATTTTCAACTAAAGATGTGTGTGGTTACCTTTCATGTTGGAACTTTCATATTCATCTATTCCTATCTGATGATCATTCCCATTCAAAAATATTCTTCTATGGATCTGTAGGTAATAGGGTTAATTGCAAGGACAGAGTTACTATATTTCGAGGAAATGTACCAATACACGATCGGATGAATCAATAGATCGGTAGCCATACAAGGGAGGTATGTTGATGCTTAATGCTTGTTGTAAGGGAGGTAACTCTGTATGTCTTACTGCCTGCTCTTGCTCTCCACTATTTTAGTGATAGAAAAATTCCCAGCATAATGGTCGATAAAACTCAATGAGAGCCCGAGGGACACCCAACCTACAAAGAAATGTAGCAACATTGACGGGCCCATGAAACTCCGAATTGTATAAAAAAGGGCTATCTTCTCCAAAGTCAACTGAAAATCAAGGGAAAACAATTTTTCTCCTAATCACAAAAATAACTACAAAAAGCTTTTGTGTTTTTTTTTTCTGATTACAATGGACATTCGTTTAATTAATTTTAACCCTACCTAAAGAAAAAAAACAAACCAAAAAACCCGGCTTTTAGCTTCAGATATTTCACTCTAGATGGGTTTATAATCTAATTTCCAGAGAGCTCTGTGATCTTCTAAGTCGAAAAACACCTTTTAGAGATTGATCAAAAAGTGATGTTTAGAATTCCAAAGTACAGATGGCTAAAACGACGATATCGCATGAGTTCTTTGTTTTTATAAGCAAATCAAAATAATCTTTCAATTTTCTTTTACAGTCACTGCATTTATGTCGATAGGGGCCAGATTTTGATCAAAATAATCGCATGTTACGGTCATAACAACTAGGGTTTTTATTTGAATTTCGTCACCCTTTTCAATTTGTCTACAGCAAATAAAACTTGAAGTAAAGAAAGTCATTTTTTAAAATTTGAATTTACTTTAAATACTAAACTGAACGTTTAGTAAGCTTTTATTAACTTGAGAACTAATTGACTATGCAAGTATGTATCAATGTCCAGCAAAAGGCGAGAGAAGTAACTTGCTCTTTGGCTTGGCCATCTCTTTTCCCGATTTTTTAATTGATTACCGCAACCCAGCATGCTGTCAAAGGAGTTAGTCACGTGACAATTTATTTTCAGTGACTAACCAGACCTATCTTCATTAACATTTAACCAATGTTTTATTTTACTTTGGAATACAACAGATAAAATGTTGATCTACGGAAAATTGAGATTTACGCTCCCCCTAAAAAACAGCAAAAAAAAACCAAAAAAAAAACAACAATTGTTTTTTGCTTTCATAATTAAAATCAAACAAGAGTGTATAGTTTAACAAATCAAAATTATTATTCACATTTTTTTTTTTTTTTACATCTACCAAAGCGACTCGCTGAAAATCCTTATTCGGGGCCATACGGAACGTACGACCGTAAAGCATTAACAGAATTAAAGAATGAACGAAGTAGGAACGTGGAAGTAAAACGGTTATTTGGGCCTTTGCCTTTTCACCGGGCTGTTTAGTTCAATGAGGGGAGCGATGCTGTGTTAAAGCTGACCACCTTATCCGTCGTAGGTTCAGTTTCTACTGCAGCCCCGTTCCCTTCAATTGTTTATTCTCTTCTCGTTGTCTGGGCCAAGTGACACATTCTCCGTATGGTAACGGGAGGTCATTTCAAAAAGATTTTAAAATAATGAAAGGCCTTCAAAATTATTCTGACGGGTTATACCCATATATATATATATATATATATATATATATATATATATATATATATATATATATATATGTCCATCCACCAATGCACGTGTTAAAAGTCATGTTAATATCCTCGTGTTCCCCGCCTAATTATCTCAAATTAATCCGATGCGTTTGCATTAGCCACTGTCCACGCCTACGTCTACACGCTCCAACACACGTGGACCTCGTAAGAAAAGGTTTACGTCAGGACTAATATATTTGGAAGTTGTTCTTTTTCCTTTTTTTTTTTAAATGCGGTGCGTGTATGCCTCGAGCAAAGCAGAAGCTGGTGTATTATAAAGGCAGGGCGCCAGAAATATTAATTTTCTCTCATTAAATATCAAAGACTTCATAGTGTCCTGTTCATATGCAGATAGATAAATAGATAGAAATGAACTGACCTGGATAGATAATTTTGAACTGACAGACAGATAGATAGATAGATATGAACAAACTGGGATAGATAGATTTGAACTGACAAACAGACAGATAGATATAAACGGACACATAGATAGATAGATAAATAGATATTATCATAGATATGAATGGAGAGATAGGTAGTTATGAACAAACAGATAGATATGGACAGACAGATATGAACAGACAGATATATAGAGATATAAAGAGATAGGTAGTTATGAACTGACAGATAGATATGAATAGACTGAGATAGATAGATAAACGTAGTCAGAAGAAGCCAAAGGAATGATCGGTGGGGGGGGGGGTAAGAGGAGCCAGGAAAAAAAATGGACCGACCCAACGTTGTGGGGCTTGAGCTGATGTATCCGTCTTAAGGTCAGAACGGACACAATGCTCCAGTATTGGACGTCTGAGATCGATCAACCACTTTTGTTTATTGCGCACATGTTATTTTATTGATGCCTTGTGTTAAGGGAAAATGGCAGGTCTCTATCGTGATGATAGGGATCGATCTATTGGTAGGAAAAGAGTTTCTGTTGTGAGGAGAGAGGGGGAAAAAAAGGAAATTATCTTCCATATGTTCACCCTTGTATAAATCTCTCTCTCTCTCTATATATATATATATGTATGTATATATATGTATATATTATAGTGTATAATTGGATAGGGTTTATCCTACATAATTATTATATAGAAGACAATAGTGGGACCAGATTCTGGAAAATAATCTTTTAATTACGTGACATGATTCTAACGTTTTAGATGGGAAACATGATATGAGAAAAATGAACGAAATGAACAAAACTGAGAAAATGAACAAACATACGAGGTTGGAGATGGAATGGAAGGAAGTGGGTTGGTCATGCAGAGGTGGGATCTTGTTGTAGACCTCACCTATAAAGGCAAAAGACTGCCCCGTGTTTGCGTTCAAGAGAAAGAGGAAGAGTTGCAGTCCTTGATTATCGGGCTGTGGTAAAGGCAACAGTGTATGGGTGAGTGAATCGTGTGTCCTGTGTGTCTCTGTAGTGCGAGAGCAGTGAAAGAGGAGGTTGCGTGTGTGTATTTGACGGTGAATCGTGTGTGTATACGGAAGGGTAGATACATGTATTAGTGAGTGTGTTACTGGAAAAAAATGTGTGAGTGTGTCCACAGTGAATTACAAAGGGCGAGTGTTAGTAATCGATGTGTTATGTGTCTAGTGTGGATGTGGGTGAGTCTGAGGTAACTCGAATTTTCAAAAATACATTTTTTATATAATGATAATTTTAATACTTTTATTTAATATATAGTTTTTATATTTTGGTTTTGCACTAATCTCAATCTTTTGGATATCATTTTTCAATGTTTGTGGTATGCTGAAGAAGCCAGGACGCTGTTTTATCGTGTTGTTTATAACAATCAGAGCTGCTTCGATGCATAGGCGTGTTGCTTTATTGGAATTTATACGTGCATCAATGTCTATAAACATATATTTGTATGCAGACGTGTATGTTTATACGTAAATACTTAGATGCACTATATATTTGTATATACATATGTCAAATGAAGAAACAAGAAAGAGAAAAGAAGAAGGGATAAATGGAAGAGGAGAGGTGAGAAGCAACGGGGAGGGAGAACGAAAGGAAAGGAGAGAGAAGACAAGTACAGAAAGAGGAGAAGAAACAGGGGTGAAGGAAAAGGTAATAGAAAAGGGGGAATAAGAACAGGAGAAAGAGCGTGGAGAAGGGGAGAAGGGAGAAGAGGAGAGAGAAGAGGAAAAGAAGCAGGAGCAAGGGAAAGACGGAACGGAAGCAGGGAAACAACGAGGAAAGTAAAAGAGAAGAAAATGGGAAGAGGAGAGAGAAGAGAAGGAGAGGAGAATCAAAGAAGTTAAGGAAGAAAGAGAGAGAAGAGAATCAAATGGTTAGGTGAGGCAGCAGTGAGAGAAGAGACAACATAGAGAATAAGGGAGGGTAAGAAGAGAAAGGGTAAAAAAATTGTCAAGGAAGAGAAGGTAAATCAAAATGAAGGAGAAGGTAAAGAAATACAAAGAGAAAAGAATACAGTGAAAAAAGAATGTGGAAACGAAAACGGGATATCAGTAAAAAAACAATAATTGATGAGAATCTAGAAAGTTACATGGAAGAACGCGTCGTAGTGCGTATAATTAGCGGATTAAGCACTGAAAATCTCATGAAACATACCCGAGTTCCTGAATTTCTAGCTGGGATAGCTTATCGACTGGGATGGCTGGGATAAAAAAGTAGCACTGCAAGATACTGCATCCAGATTTTACTCGGAATAATCATACAGGGTGTCCCCAAAATAGAAATAATGTGCCTGGCTTTTGCAGGGTCAAACTTTTTCCTTGCTGAAGATTATTATTGCAACTTTTGTATCGTACAAACACCAGGGGAATGCTGATTTTATACATAAGTTTGGTTAAACACAGGGTTTCTCACCCTGGACGATATCGTTCATCGATGAGCAATTTCAGTACTTGGTTGGGTGCAGGTCAACTGACTGTACGGTGAGCGTTTTGAAATTCTAGTGGGTGATGTAGGATTAAAGCCTGTAATTGACAATAAAAATAAGTCAACCGCAATATTTTCTATGAATAATTTACCAAGCAACACTGTGATGTGGTACATTATGTAGGAGCGTAGAGAAATTTGTAGATATTTGTATAGGTGTGCATACGTCTTTTCCACACTCTCTACATGAATGTACGCTGTAGATCTATACGTGTAACACTCTTGAAAGATTAATAGAAACTACAAGACAGGGATCGCATTGATGGTAAGTAAAATAGTGTGTCTGTGTGTGCGTGTGCCAAATATTTGATGTTATTAGTTCACATTACTTTTATTGAAGAATCTTGTAGCGTAGAAGCTATTCATTTTCATTCTTTCGAAAGAGTTTAAGGTTTTGGTATAATTTTTGAAAGAGGAAGAAGTGTCCATCTGATAGTGTGTGCTTACGCCCAAAACGTGGAGAACCCCTGGTTTAACGAGGCAGGATAGACAGACAATGAAGAGTTTACTCCATTAGATAACTGAACATAAGGTGTTATTCATTGAGTATTCAATTCCACCAAGAATGAGATGTGTATGCTAGATCAGTGGATTTTGAGGCTCTACGAGTTGAGGTGTCTTCTCATGAAATTCAATCAAAATTTAGTTTATGAATATATCATATTCACTGTTTCTAGAATAATAAGTTATGCAACGTGTTGTTTGTAGATGTGACATTACATCTTTTTAACTAAATTTGTCTGTCCCTAGTTAACTGACGGCGTTCATTCTTTCTTAATCAATTCTTGTGATATATAAAAGTTACGTCATCAATTTCCACAAGCATGGGGTTATAAATTAAAATTGTTTTTTTTTTAGGTTACCTGCAATTTCTCTTTCAGCGAACCCCTTGTCCGCAGTTTTTCTTTCAGTGCTCCCCTCCCTTACTGGCAGTTTCCCCATTCTGTGAATATCCCTTATTTGCAGTTTACCTTTCAGAGCCAATCCCCCACCCAGCCATCTGTGCAGTTTCCCTTTCAGTGGTATTTTAGACACGTTAGAATTCAGTTTTTGTTCTTCTTAATGCATTGTTTATTATTTACTTTTATATGAATAAATTCTCGCTTCAATACAATTCTTAATTCTTTCAATATCTTATCAAAATTAGGGTTTTCCGTAATATATCGGTATGAATTCTGCAAGTGTTGGAAAATCGTATGAGCGTTCTGTGAAGAGTAAGTCTGGGAACCACTGTCCTGGGTCAAGTGCAGATAATTCTTCTTAATATTGGCATTTTCTTGTCCAGGTACAACCGTACAAGATAAATGACAAATCATTTGTGTGCACTATGAATTTTGTTCAGAGTTCCAAAGTAGCAACAGTCGAATTTGCGGTGGTCATCCGAATGCATTAGATGTCTGCTAATCCCAACATCGGTTCACCGAATTCCGATCAAGAAATTTCTACTTCTCCAATGCCAATCGTTTGGGAAGGTCAGTAGGGCTGAGTAACGACCCGTTGCACTCAATTGTTAAGGGAGATCCTTGTCAAACAATTGAAAAATTATCAGAGAAAAAACTGAAATCATTATGGTCTACTGTACAAGAGCGTCTTCAATAGATTTGGAAGGTCAACAGACAAGTCGTTTAGAGCCCAACGTTTGGCAATCTGCAACATTTTGCTGAACAAACAGAAACCGTTTCTGTATCAAATTGTTACAGGTGAGTGGAAATGATTTCTGTATGTTAACAGAAAATGGATGAACTAATGACTCTACTCAGGTCACACACAAGTTCTTACACCCAAATAAGCTCTATACCTGAAAGAAGTCTAGCTATGAGCTCGATGGAATACATCGCGCATAGTCCACTTTGAGATATTAGAAAAAGATCAGGCTGCCACCGCTATAATCTACTGTTAACAACTAGAACGTCTAAACCGAGTTTCAACTGGAAAACATCAATAGAAAAAATGCCATTCTGTTGCATAATAACGCCTTACATCGTATTTAGCAAGAAAATCTCAGCAGGAGATCTGATATCTAAGCTGACGTTGAGCCATCAGACAACCATTAGTTCAACTCTCTGAAACATTTCCAAAGTGGTAAGACTGACCAGAATATCGATGAGATAAAAAAAAAAAAATCAGACTTCTTCGCATCAAAGCCAACTCCCTTTTTATAGGAAGGGGTTTGAAATGTTTAACAAGATGAACAACTGATAACGATTATGTTATTGTTCAAACAACAAATGTTTTCTAATGAACGATGTAGGTCTCTTCTTGATATATCATCCTGGTACGTCCAACACACACACACACACACATGTATATATATATATATATATATATATATAAATATATATAAATATATATATATATATAGATAATCGCAATAATCTCACCTTCCTACCAAACACTAGCAATATTTGTCAGCATTTGAAACAAAAACGCGATTGCCTTTCGACCATTACCCGCAATAGACCAGCTGAAAACACAAAAATCCTCGTAAACTCCTCAACATAAAAAGACTTCAAATATTAGAAGCTACTCCAATTAAAAGTAAACAATTTCAAATAAACGAAATCTCACATAAAATAAGTTCCAATATCCTAATACGCCTATGAAGCAATAACTTAACTTCCATTATACTTAACATAAACAAATCAAATAGAACCACAACTGAAGTAACATAACTAGCACAATATATATATATATATATATATACACACCTCTGGGCCATTTGTGGGGCTACGGCGATCCTATTATACGAGACTTTACACTAAAGATTGATAGATTTTACAAAGCAACCAGCAATGGCTCTGCAGATCTCGAATCGATTAACAGTTGCGTGAAACAAACTTTCAAGCATTCCAGGTATGATTTTTAGAGCTAGCAATGCGATCACAAAGAAGGTCAATAATAGGTCTGAATCGGCAGACTCAATGCAATGTTCTTAGATAAACTTTTTCATAAATGAATAACCTTGGAAAATAAAAGTAATATACCACGGGTCGTTTGCAAATTTGTATGTATATTTTCCATTTTCCTTTATTTTATATTATCTTTCTGTGATTCATTTTATTTCATTGTCATCCTCTTTGTTCTTTCTTATCTCTGGCGTTGTTCTCTTAGCGGAGCCACCTGGCTTTGTTGGGGTCACCTCTACAGCAAAGTCTCACTGGAAAAGGCCCCGAAACGAACAGTTACCAAGTGAGGATTGTGGGCAGATGACATCAGTCTCCTTTATATAAAAAACAATACAAACAAATATCATTCGATTTTTCCAATCCTTAAAAGCTTACTGATACGCAAGTTTCAGCGAGGCGTTAAACTGACCAACCTCTCTTAGCCAGATTAGGTACAATAGATTATTTCTCTTGCAAACATTTTTATGTCGCTTATCAAGTACAATGATAAACTGATACTTGAACTGGATATCGGACTATTAGAAGAGATCTCTATGGCTTAATCCTTTAGGCCATAACAATGACATGTTTCTATCATATGTTCAGTACCTATTGATTGTCGTCATTCGATCATAAACTACAGTGTTAATATTAGGGGGAATATGTAAGAATCAATAACCAGGAAAACATCGATAATCAATAGATTAATAATGGAGAAAAGTAAAATACCCGTACCTCGCATGAATTAATCATCATAGCGGGTGCGTATACCAGAACAATGTACCGAAAAAATATAAAAAATTATCTGCAAAAAATAGATCTTTTATCTGAAGTTATCTACTGAAAATAGATTTCAGTACAGGATTTGGGCATTGTTGGTCCAAAATGACAATGGAGACTCCCAAAAGCACTCTTTTGAGAAGAACAAATAAGCCATTTTAGATGATATCTTGAGATGTACTCATGCAAATTTTCAAGGTTGTAGCCCCCAAAATGTGACTAGGAGCACCGGACACACACACATGCAGATGAATAAACAGAGAAAAATTCTTTGAATTAGCTCTTTCAATCTTTGGTTTGAGAGCCTCAAATAAAACAGAATGAATGGTAAAAAGAAAACGTTCAGCTTATCTAAATAGAATATAATTCACGCTCTAAAATGGTATAGTCCATGAACATAGTTCAATAATGATTCATTCCAAAATAACCATCAAAGTTTAAGAACAAAAACTGCAATTGTTTTTGCACCTACTTAATATTAAAAGATGTTCGGGAGAAAAAAAGAGATTAAAATATTCGGCACAGAAGAAAAGTCCATTGTTCCAAATGGTTGGTAGGAGACCTTTTATCAGAAAACCTGTTAACTTCAAGTGGTTAAGAGTTCATGATTACGGACGTAGAACCAAGAAGATTAACATTGTTCATCATATGAGTAGATCTTCACAACGTTGGAAGTTTGATTTATTTTCTCTTGTTTCATTTTTCAGCCTGGGTTCAAGTGCAATAAAAGGCAATAACAATCGAGATTAAGGTAAATAGTTGCAACAAATCAATAACAATGATTTACAATATTTCATCCAATAAAAAAGCAAAATAAAAACAAAACAGGTCCAGTGAGTCAATCAACAGAAAACGTCACATGACTTACGTCTTTTCGCAGAATGCCGTGTAGGGGGTGATCAATTAAAACATTGAAAGAAGGCTGATCAGTGAATAAATTACTTCTCTCCTCCTTTGTTGGGTAGTAATCACTAAAAAGTCCAAATTTTCAAATAACAAGCAGGCACAAACCGTGGACCAATTTGGCATAAAGTTACATTGTAAAACTAATCTCCCCACTAAAAACCCTTTTAGAGAAAGAATTTTCATAATACGGCGTAAATGTTAGTTTTACAGTCTTCTAGCTCCATTGGTGCGGCCTGTATGCGTGATACATACGCAGCCAGACAGTCGACTGAGAGAAATCTATGTTGACAGTTTTGGTTGAAAGTTTCTAAAACCAGTCACAAAGAAACATAGCTCAGAAAAGATCGGTATAGGGAATGAGTTTAAGGGTTTTATTTGGACGGATGCTTGCCACTGAGTTCCATAAGATCAGTGGTAAGAACAGCTGCTCGTTAAGCGAGCCATCCTACTGGATCGTGAGTTCCAATCTCACGTTGAACTTGTTTTCCGTTCTGATCTGCGCAGTTATTTTTTTGTATTCAGTGCTGAAGAGTTCCTAGCCTGAGTGCATATGTGATGAAAAGCAGCCAAATCGTGTTTATATCTGAATCTAGTGAAAGAATTTGCATGCCGAATTTTAAAGCAGAAATCGTACTCACTGCGTGGGTAATAAACTTACATTCTAGAGATACTAGTCCAAGGTCCATAGCATCGCTGACGGTAATCATAAGTGCTGCGAATAAGAACAAAATCTTTACCATAATGACTTTATTCAATTGAAAAAAAAGGAGGGGGGTGAAAAATTACAATTAGGATTAGAATTTCATAGTCATACTGGATTATTCCATCATTCCTTCCTAGAGATTAACTAGGGAGGGCGGTTTAGTCAAGTTCGACAAAAGCAAACCAATCATGTTGGTCATTGTTTGTGGGTTCGATTCTCATTGGATCTCTCAGCACAGGTAGTAGATAAATATGATATTCACGACAATAGGTGCATAGCAACAGGCTCGGCTGATGGCCGTTACTGATGCTATAAATGTGACTGACACAGTCGGAAGTGGAGAAGAAAGAAAAATTTGTTAGTTCAACAAGATGGTCAGAAGGACGTAAAGAAATAAATCTAGGTAGTCTAACGAGAGACTTAGAATTGAAAGAGGATAAAATAAAGTCAGGTGGTTTATAAGAGGGTAGGAAGGTAGAAAGAAAAAGGTAAGTTTGGCAGTTCAATATTGGTAGGGGAAAAGAGAAGGGGTGATAGATGCTACTGACACTATAAGTGTGACAGACACGGCTCTTGTTATGTATATGATTTACTAAGCTTATCTTGGAATGGTAAATGGTCAGATTAGAGCGGAATGGCTGTTGCATAAATCTTCGAAATGGAAAGAGCTTATTTGTCTTGAGAATTGGTTTTTGCAATCTGGGTTTTCTCAGGGTTTTATCACCCCTCGAACAACAGCCTATGGGACTAATTGGATATGCGTTACTATTTCAGTCACGAATAAAGTGAGCAGCTTCTTTTTATATAACTCCCCTATAACAGTCGTTGTTAGGTTCCTGAAAACCACAAGTTTAACTGAAATAACGTAAAGTGAAACCGATTTTACCGTAGACACAATTATATAAATTGTAATTATTTAATTCATTGTTCTGTGGGACTTTGGCGAATAACTAATGTTCAGTAAGAAAAAGCACTTAATTCGCAAGTCTACCGACAATATTTTATAGTAAATACCCGTAAAAAATGACGGGATTGTTCAAGTATGGATCGGCGCCAAGGAGCCTAAATCTATTGGCTAATTTTTTTCTTCAATAATTCGAGTATCCTAATTTTGAATCTCAACTCAACTGAAGCTGTTTTAATGCGTGATCAGACATAAAGTTTTAGGAGCTTATGTGACATAATCTTCATTGTTTTGTTATAATAGGGCAGAAAATTAATGAGATGCGAGAGTGCAAACAGAGAAGAAATTAGCATACATGCTTGTTATATGTTTCTAGATTGTTGTATATTACATATCTTTTTCTCAACAACATTATAAAGAATCAGTCTTGAATGAAATAACGTTAATTGAAGTATTCTTGTATAAATGTATGATATAATTTACGATGTTCTAACCCCAAAACTCTGGGAATTTGAATATGATACAGACTTTTGCTGCAATCCTTTGTGAACCCTCGAAAAAAAAAGCGAGGGACTATCTCAAAGACGGAGGAGATTAAATGTTAAGATAAGTACATTTTTGCTGAGGTCAAATCCTCCAAATCTTTGGGTTGTACCTCGTATGATATATTCGAGTAAAATCTGCGGTAGCCATGGAATTTATCTCCCAGATGATCGATAAAATTCCAATCCATTCACCGTCTCTTATCCAAATGTATTATCAAAAAGTCTCATCAAAAACTGACAGGGGCGTTTTAGCGGAAAATTCCACTCTAAAATGGTCCTCGGCTATTTTCCAAAAGTCAGAATTAGCAGACGAAAGAGGGGTACCGGGAATTATCACGATCACGCGGGTTTATAATTATAAGCATAACGATGCACATAAATAATTAAGTTCCAATTCGGATGCTGGAATAGCTGTGCTCAGAGCAGGGGCGTAGCAAGCTATTTGGGCGTCTGGTGGATTTAGCTCCTAGAGGGGCCCCTCCAGCATTTAGTCAGATGTGTTATTGTTCAATATTCGTAGAAATGCAGTAGATGAGCCACCACTCATAAAACTTTTAGGAGCCCCCTCCGTAGTGGGCCCAAGGGTGATTTTACAATCGACCACACCACTCACCTCCACCCCTTTCCTAAGCTACGCCCCTGGCTTGAAACTGTTCAGAAGAACACATTCAGCTTGCTTTTTCAATCCTCCAAGGACAGTCCGGGGTGAACTAATAAACAATTTGAAAATGACCCAGCTGGCGTTGTTGCAAATTCAGTACATATTGAATGAAGGATTCACCGACATCTCCGCGGACGTCAACTTGGCACTGACAACTGAAAGCTGACTTTTCGACACACGGCAACTTGGCGCAGGGGCAACCAAGCAGACGATAACACAGCGTATCTCAGTGCAAAAGTGACCAACAAAACAAAACTATGGAATTAAAATAATTTATTTAGAAACAAAAAATTTGATTATCTGTTTATAGCCCTTCCACTTGAGTTTATTTGTTTCAGTTAATTAATTTACTCCTGTGTAATTCAGTTTGATAATTCATAGTTAGCGGGAACAAAGTATAGGACTATTCATTTACAGTGTTCAAGTGTTGTTTTCTATTCATGTTGTAATGATCAACTTGGAAAGAAAACAACAAAAGTCGTAATAATAACACGTTTTCTTGAAAAGTTTTATACAATTCTTCATTGTTTGGTTCTTATTTGCTTTTTTATGGTATTCTTGTTAAGGTTTATTAATCTGTTTGTTCTTTAATTCAATGTTCATAATCTTATGACATTTTTTGAATAGCATACAAAGGATCAGAAAGTCTCATCATCATCATCATCATCATCATCATCATCATTCTTTTAACGTCCATCGTTGAACATAGATCATCCACTGGATTCGCCGCTATTCTCTATCATGGGCGTCGCAGAGCCGGTATTTTCTCAATTTGTTCAATTCGTCTCTCCACCTCGTATTCTGCCGGCCTCGGTTGCGCATGTGATCCCTCGGGATCCATGTTGTGAGTCGTGATGTCCATCGGTTGTCTGCCATTCTTGCAACATGACCAGCCCATTGCCCTTTAAGTTTCCTAATAGATTCTATGTTGTCCCTGACTCTTGTATTCTCCCTGATATATTGTGCTGTCGAGTGATCTCTCCATGTGATGTTGAACATGGTTCTTTCATTTGCACGTTGTATGGTTCTCAGTTTGCCGGTCAGTCTCTGTTGGTTAGGTTCCATGTTTCAGCTCCATAAGTGCCTATCGGGAGGATGCATTGATTGCAACCCCATCTTTTGGGATAAGGTCCAAAAGATGAAAGGGTATCATTAAACAATGCATCAAAATTTAATGCAATAACAAAATTAAAAGCCTGCCATTTAAAATGAAAATTGGAAAAAGGGGTGATCAATGAATAAGTTACTTCTCTTGTATTTTGGGGAGCAGTGATCACTAAAAAAAGTCACAAAACAGATCACAAAATGGGGTTTAATTAATGTTGCCCCTCGGATGATAATCAACGGAGATGCTATAGCTGGTATTACTTACGGAGCAATTTTAAACTGGCAATTTTGAATGACTGAAAGTGGCTTGATATAAAAAAAAATATCATAGAAGAAATGGCTTGGTAGTTTTATAGATATTTCATGGAAGAAATGAGAGCAAAAAACTATGAACATTTGAAACTGTATTTTATCAAATTCAACTAGAAAGGATATGGTTTAGGGTTGGTGTTTAGGGCTAGTATTTAGGGTTAGTGTTTGAGTTAGTTTTAGGGTAAGGGCTTAGGGTTAGTGTAAGGTTTGCAATTAAGAACATAAGATTATCATTCTTTTCATATCTATGATTTTAAAATATATAAACCAACCCTAACCTAACCCTAGCCCCAAACTTACCTACAAATCGCAACCCCAAACCTACCGACTAATCCTATCGAAAATATAATATGAATATCGTTATTTGAGTTTCAGCAAAAATCTAACCACTTTTAGCCACTCAAAAACGGCCAATTCAAAAGTTTGTTCCGTGATAGTTCATCAGTAGTGGCAGCCATAGTGTCTCCAGGGATTATCTCTCTTGCAAAATACCGGCATCTTGCTTAATCCTACCTATCCCAAACGACAACCAGTTATCTATCCTGTATACATACACATCCTCTCTTCCTGCATATATGAGTCTATAACATATACACAACACACACACACACACACACATATATATGTGTGCGTGCGTGTGTGTGGTTTGTTAAAATGCATACATGCATTTAACACACACACACACACACACACACACACATATATATATATATATATATATATATAAAGAAATGGATATATATGATCCGACAGAATGATTATAAATTGTGTTATACAATATAGAAACTTATTTGAGATGTTCTCCCGTCATTTCACGATTAATGTATTAGGTTCGATTTCTGCAGCTGCCCCATTTTCTTTAATTGTTTATTCTATTTACATTGTCTACGACGAGTGATACATTAATCGTGTAATGATAGGAGATCATCTAAAATAAGTTTCTATATAATCACACGCAATTTATAATCATACACACACATATATATATACAATACAAATTAGGAATGCAATATAATGCAATATAACATAATACAATATTCAATGTACCATGGGTTTATTTCATCAAGTGCTCGATGTATTAAACATTAAATACTAAGTTGATTTGGAGTAGAGCTTGAAATATAATGTATATATATATATATATATGTGTGTGTGTGTGTGTGTGTGTGTGTGTGGTATCAAAATGTATACATGTGTTTAACAATTTTAGAGCATCAACGGTGTCATGGAAGGTTACCTTCCGAAAATTTCACCCTAACAAAAAATGCCAGTGAAAAATCTTTTTGATGATTCACTTCATAATGAATAATCATTCTAGTTACCTTAGTGTTGACAAAATTCCAACCATTTTAAATGTTGAACCGGCCTCATCTGACGTGTCTGTACTGTTACTGCATTGTATTTGGGGATGGACAATGACTAAAAACTTTCATCATTCCATTTTACTTACTCATTAGATGAATCACACAAGCGTGGATACATGTCACTCAACTGCGAAAACAGTCAAGTCCTGCAATAGAAACCGTCATGTGACCAACGTATTTGGACAGCATGCTGTGTTGGGGGTGATCGAATGAAAATTTGAAAAAAAAGGGTGATCAATGAATAAATTATTTCTCTCGTCTTTTGGGGGCAGTGATCACTAAAATGATCTGATTTTTTAAAAAACATATGGGCCCAAACTAAGGGATCAGTTTAGCATGAAACTTCATTGGAAAGTGAAATCCAACTAAAACCCTGTTTTGGATGGGATTAAAATAAAAATAAGTTATTTCTAAATATGATAAAGATTGAATGTTTAGCACTTTGGCTCTATTGGTGCGGCCTGTGCGGGTGATAATCCCTAGTCAGCCAGTCAACCATCCTGACCAGTTTGAAAACTGAGAGAAACGTAAGTTGACTATTTTGTTGATAGTTTTACATGACAGTTTCTAATACGATCATAATAGAAAATAGCTCTGGTTGGTCTCTCGATGTGAAACCATCACGTGGCCAGATTTTTGGGAAGCCTATCCTGATAGGCGTGATCAACTAAGAAATTGGAAAAAAGGTTGGTAAATGAATAAGTTAGTTCTCTCGCCTTTAGTTGAGCTGTGATCACAAAAAGTGTCCAAATTTTCAAAAAACAAAAACAAACGTAAATACTGCCTGGTACAAACTACGGGGCTAATTTAGTATAAACTCACATTCGAATTGAAACTCCGCTAAAAACCTATTCAAGAGAGAAGATTTTAAAAAAAGCCAAAGAAAACAGTTTTAGACATAATCATGGTTATCAAGCTTGTCTTGCTAGCCGTAACTACTGTAATGAGTTCACTGGGTGCCCACTATTGTGGTCTTGTGTCAAACAAAGCTTAACTCAGTCAATATCAAGTATTTTCTGCCTCAGTATTCACAGCGTATGTATAGCATGTACCGCCTTTTGCGTTGGCAAGTTTCAGAATAAAATCAGCCTCACCATTAAGTTTGAATATTCATTTTTCACAAATGATCATTAATATATATTTTTTCTTTGAGTCGAACTAACTATCCATTTGTTATTATCATATGTAAAATTTAGACATCGTTAGTCAACAGCGTTTTCAAACCGAATGAAACGTTACAAATTTCTTGTTCTAAATTTGTTGACCAACTATGTCGATATATTACAAATAAAAAGAACAAATAGATAGTACGTCCGCTGCCAAAAAATATACTTTTATTATTACCGTGCCATTAATAAAGCCACTAAAACAGACACAAATGATCATCTAGCAATAACTGAAGTATGTGTATGTACTTAAATTACTTGACCACTGGTCATTATACGGAGTTGATAATAATCAGATGTAAGGACATTGTCGAGTGTGAATCTAATAAAAATGAATGGAACAGTATCTAAATTTATATACAAAATATCTAAATTGGCAACATCGGAAAAAAAGTAATCGAAATACTTCGAGGCTACAGTTTCACATGCTGGACAGAAAACAATTTTTCATGACATTTATGGCGAGCTGCTCCACACACGATAAAGTCTGGCCCCTTCAAAACATACATTTTTGGAACAGTTGATTCGAATAATTAGTGCATCTCACGTGTGAAATTGTCGGTGCCGTTTCAATCTGAGGCTTTTCAGAGCGAATCAAGAAAGAAATAAAACTACTAAATGAACTCATTTTGCAGACCAATCTGGAGTTAGTATAGGGAGTTCAATCATTACTGGTGGCCAGTTCGAGCTCCTCTAGATGTCCTACTTTTCTGGTCTTGTGCTAAACTAAACACAATAAGCGTAGCAGAATGATTGATCTATTAACAGCTGCCTGTGGCGAAGAGTAAAAGTAATCCATTGGAAAAATAAAATCCTTTGTTTACTGCCAGATATCCGTTGCAAGGTAAAACTCACCCCCCCCCCCCACACACACAGAGAAACACATACGAAAAACAATCCCATGTACGAATTAACCTCTTATCAATCTAAGAGCCAAACATAGACTGCATATCCCCCAAAATACACATCCCTTGTTTTTCCAATCCCGCTGTGTCAGAAGCCTAACCCCTTGACAGATATCAAATATACCCAGAACTTTCTTTCTCCCCTTCTCTCCAAGACACTACCAGTTTCTTCATTACTCATTCATCCATTCGTATTTTTGTTCTCAACATGTAATGGGCTGCAACGGGTTGCTGATTCTACAATTTTCTGTACTGCAACTTCTGATAACGCCTTGTGACAAGGGTAAGTGCGTAAAGTTTTATCTTAGAAATAAATTTTGAGATGTAACACACATCTCAATTTTCTCATCTTCCACACTGTCATTTACTACTACCGTTCTGTCGGATTATTTTAAATTCACACAAAAAAACAGAAAATCAAGATTTTTATGTGATAATTGAGAATCAACATACTAAACTAACAATCCTCTAGGAAAGAGGTTTCGTCTTCGTTTTTCAAGATAACCAATTCTAACTTACGTTTATTTTCAGGTTTTATTATAGATCTGTCTACCCTTCTCTGTATCTGTTACGTTAAATAAGAATGAAACTACACTGGTCAACAACAAATTTTCAACGGATGTGGTGTGATGCACACAATACAGTTTTGGATGCTGATTCAGAAAATGTAATCTGTATTCCTGTATCAAGCCTCGTTTTCATGATGATATGAAAGCCGTATTTCAACATATAACCTTTACAGAGCATCATAAGAGATTCAAAGGTCGACATTTTTAGATTGTTCTTTTGTATAGTATCTTATATGGGTCTGTATCATTTTCCCGACAACTGATTTGCCAGACGCCGATTCGGCGACTTATCATTTCGCTGACTCATCACGTTGCTGACTCTGAGTTCGCTGAAAAAAAAGCTAGATGATTCGAGGTCTTTCATTAATACTTTATTATTTATAAACCGAAAAAAAAAAGAAAAAAAACATCGGTTGACTTTTTTCCCCTGAAATTAGTGTGATGGGGGTATGTCTACAATTTATGAGAAAAAATCATCAATTATAAAATTCATACTATATGTACAATTCATGAACGATCAGATTTAGTATATACAATATTAATCGTCAAATGATGTGTCCACGACTCATCATCATCATCAATCATCAGTCTTTTAACGTCTGTCGTTGGATATAGACCTTCCCCAGGATTCGCCACACTTCTCTTTCATGGGTGTCGCGGAGCCAGTACTTTCTAAATTTGTCCAGCTCGTCTCTCCATCTAATATTCCGCTGGCCTTGGTTGCGAGTGTAATCTCTGGGGATCCATGTTGTTAGACGTGATGTCCATCGGTTGTCTGCCATTCTTGCAACATGGCCTGCCCATTACCATTTAAGCTTTATAATAGTTTCTATGATGTTACGGACACCCGTTTTCTTCCTCATATACTGTGCTGTCTTGTGATCTTTCCATGTGCGGTTGAGCACGATTCTCTCACGTGCACGTTGCAGACTTCTCAGTTTGTAGGTCTGTCTCTTGGTTAGGTTTTATGTTTCAGCTCCATAAGTGAAAGTAAGCCATCAAACAAACAAACAAACAAACAAAAAAGTCCACGACAAATCAGTCGTCGGGAAAATGAATGTCACCGATCTTATACATAGTAATTTTATTTTTCTGCATTGCAATGTTCTGACTGATACAGATCTTGTTTGCATTTAACCTTGCCCTACGTACAGTAAAAGTGAAAACAGAACGTCTCTGTCGCAAGGGGAAAAAAGAAAAGACGTGCAAGAGTGAAATAGACTTGAAATAAATAATCCGTATCGGAAAGATGTCTAGAGAAAGCTGTACTGCAACCTTGATGAGAGAAAAGTTTATTTTTTTGTTGACCAATGTCATCATACCGAGTCAGCGATGAGTCTAAGAGCAATTTCTCTTCAGGTAGCATCACTTTGTCTGGTTTGTCTCGATCATAAAATTCAGCCAGTTGATCACCCGACTGACTATGTCGGTGCTGATTTGGGAAGACATTTAAAGGTCATCCTACGCCAGTGATGGAACACGTGGGTCAGCAGCGACGCAGGTATCTAGGTGACATACGATTTCATTTTATTATTCTTGTTTCATAAGTATATTTCGAAATGTCAAGTTATGTTTTTTCTACTAAACCCCTTTGCGTCATGAATGTGATGGAAAGAGTTCAGAGTTTTACCACATTACAAAGGATTCGCACTCAAAGAAATTTCCTCATATTTCTCACTTGCCAATCCTCTATTTTCTGTTTTTGTTTGAGTTTTCAACTACTTGTCTCTAAAGTTCGTAGTTGGATAAAAGCCTTTCCTAAAGTCTGTGGTTGTGAGTGTAAAACATGACCTTACCTTGTCACGCTAGTCAATGACGTGTTGGCAGGAGGAAAGAGACAGATTTGTGCCTTCCCATGAGCATTGGGGGCAGAGGGAGCGAAAACTGTCTCAGAAGACTTTGAACTCGGCACACCGATCCCATTTTTGACCCCCCCCCCCTGTTTATTTAACAAGTCCGGATGAATTTAGCTAAAATGATGACATCGGTTGCAGTGACTAAAGGATATAGTGAATTTTATTCTTGAACACTGTCATGTCTTAACATTATTCAAAAGCCTACGAGAGAGGATTTATGTTTGTTAATCTACCTAGAAAGAGCTTTCCAACAGTACCCAATATGCTTTGTCTCTAATTAATTCCCGGTTCAAACCCTACTTAGTCCTGACCTGTACTGGTCCAACAAATTATTGAGGTAAAAAAAGGGGACCTTTATTTTCGATTCAATCAGTTCATTCAACAAAGAAAAATAAATAAAAAATCGAAATCTAAAAATTGAAGTAAAATTCTTAAACTTTTCACTCTATACACACTTGAATATCATAGACACATTTCTCAGGGATCCTTTTAAATGAACGAATACTTCTAGCAAAGATGTATCTTCGATTCTGATTAAGCACATTTAATGGATAATGTAAGAGTATTATACACATATTCATATATCCACGTAGGGAGATTTTAATCTTCCTACGAAGGGAATCACATAATATTCACATCAACAAAAGTACTCACATAAACGCGTATTTTTCTCTCCTCTGTGGATGAATAAAAATTCGTTTTCCATTTCTTCTGTTGTTACCTTTATTTCTTGTTATGGGGCTTGTGTTAATTCATACCGCAATTTAACACGTGTTCCGTATTTCATACATGGAATCAGATATAAGTATTATTTCTTCCTTTAGCTAGCCGTAACTTATGGTAGCCTTGTAGACCGCCCATGACATATGGATGTCTACGTATTCATCACTGAAGAAGAAATATCGTAGCAGCCTCTTTCATGGATAATTCTGAGGACGTCCATCACCGTCTTACCCTCAATTACAAGAACATTTGGCCGCCATAAGCTAACCTTGAAAGTTCTGAGTAATCTTTTTTCTTTCATTCATCTATTTTCGTTTTCGAGACTAGATACATCTGCTGAACAGCTCGTAGTGATTTAAGATTAACTTGATTATTGGTTCGGAACAATTCAATCTAGAATACGAAAATAAATCCTAGCTCAACTTGACTGCCATCTTTCGTGGTCTCATGATGAAGTTCATCTTTTTACATTACATATTTTAAGAATCAGCGCTGGTGTTTTAGAGCGAGAACAAACGGCAACCTCTGTTCAATTTTTATTCTAAAAATGAATGCAGCTGTTTTAGTAAGAGAGTGTATGGGATGGTCGAGTGATTCAAAGTCTGTTTGAAAGTTTTGCAAAATATCTACCGACACAGCTTTCCTTCATTGAGCTGTTTACAGACAGTCCTTCAAGCTCGAAAAAAAAAAGGGTTATGACAAGGCGATACCAGATCACCTAAACTCGTCACAGCCTGTCTCAAGCTGAGAACTTTCATGACCTCCTACTAATGCTAGGCGGAGTGGTTGAAGAAAGTAGGAAAGTTTGTCTCCACGTGAACTTCAGTAAAACAAATGTCATCTCCAATAGATATGCAGAGGACAAGGTCACAACGATTAAGATCTAAAAACCAGAACTCAAGAAAGTAGACCACTACATCTACTGAGGACAAGAATGAAATTTTCAAAAGAAGAAGAAATTAAGTGAAGAATCACTCTAGACTGGCAAGTTTTCGGTTGAGTAAGCTCAACCTTCAAGAACAAGAAAATTCGATTAGCCCTGAAAAACCAATGCATCCACTCAATAGTCACCTATGGAGCTGAAATATGGAACCTATCTATAAGATTGATCCCCTCACTGAGAACCATACAATGCGCACAAGAAAAAATCATAACCATCATCACATGAGGAGATCACGAGACAGCACAATATTTTAGAAGAAAAACGGATGTGAGAGACATCATAGGAACCATTAAAAAACTCATATGGCCATGGACTGGTAATGTTGCAAGAATGTCAGGCAACTGCTGGAAATCAGGACTCACAGCGTGGTCCCAAAAGATTATATGCTAGACTGTGGCCGGGGGAAAATAAGAAAAGGAGACGAACTAAACAAGTTCAGAAAGTATTGGCTCTACAACGCCTTTGATGGAGAGATTTGTTGAATCTTAGGGTAGGTCTACGTCCAACAACGGACGCTAGAAAGCTGGTGTTGCTAATGATGATGACAAAATGTTTCAAAATTTATCTACAATGTCCTTTTCTTGAGTTTCTGTTAGGAAGCCGCGGAGAGCTTTGAAAGAATGGCTCTTGGCTAAAATCACATGAAACATTCATACGTGCACAATCTTTCACATCCGAGTTCCCGTCATATCGGGGACTGAAAGCAATAAATAACAGATACATGATGCTCGGGGATCTGTTCCTCGGGTAGCACCTCACTAAGAGGGTAAGGGTAGGGGTACTCCATGATGTCCACGGCAATAGCCGAGGAAATTGGATAATTTCTGGCGGACCCGCCATAAATTATAAATAATAATGACACGCCATAAAAGGTCATATATTATTATTATTATTATTATTATTATTATTATTATTATTATTATTATTATTATTATTATTACTATTATTATTATTATTATAAATGTGGTTGTTTGTTTTGTGAGATTCCTGTTATAACCTCAAAGCTATAATAGATTTGTCCATGTGAAATAGATTAGCATAGCTAGTGACTGAATAAACTGAGATTGGCTGTTGTGACATTATAATGAAGGATACGCCATAGAAACACTCGAGACGTTATGTCCGATCACGCTATAAAACCGCTTGAGTGGAGTTGAGACTTGAAAAAACTTAGGATACATGAATTATTAGAAATAGATTACATGATAAAACAGCTTCAGGCTCCTTGATGCCGATCCATATATAAACAACTTTCATTTTTGACGGGTATATGCTAGTATTATAAATGTCTTACAAAGAGACAAAAATAAATCGACAGAGAGAAATGTAGAAATATGTGTAGAAAAAACGTTAAATGTGTGTATGTAGGCATGCATGTGTGTGCAGGTGTGTACGTGTGTGTGCAGGCGCATATGTATATACATGTGTGCGTCTCGACTTATCTAGTAGTGTATGTAGATGTGCATGTAAGTGTGCTTGTAAGTATGTGTCTAGGTGCGTATCTGTGTGTGCTTTTGGCTGAATGCGTACGTGTGAGTAGATTGTGAGTCTAGGTAAGTGCATGTGTATGTGTGCATTTGGGTAAGTGCGTGTGCGAATGTGTAGTTGCGTGTACGATATGATATTTGGCGCCGTCACCTGCTGCAGTCACCGGCTCTTTTCACTGCTTTTTCTATTGACATCCCATCGGCATCCATTGTCTCATTGATCACGTGATGCCCCGATGGAAAGGTCATGCAATGTTTTCTTCAGCAACCAATGACTTCTTTAAAAAATTTATACATATATATTAGAAATTATATATATATATATATATATATATATATATATATATATATATATATATATAGAAACCTTCAACAAACGCTGTTGTTAAAACTTGGGGCATAAGTTTCTTCAGTTTCCATGTTGGTCCAGCTGGCTGACTTGCTGGCTTCGAACATATATGTTATGCGTGCAGGCAGTACCAATGAGGCTTGAGGGCAGGACATTTTAAACATTTACTCCTTATTATGTCAACAAAAAATAGTTTCATTTAACCCCTCCTTAAATCGGTTATTAGAGGGAGGTCAATTTGCTATCCAAGGTCATGCTAAATTAGTCCCTACTATGCTGTCTTTGTGCTCATTTTTCTGGAGGAAATGTTTAGTGATCCGACAGAAGACAAGAGACGTAACTCTTTCATTGATCACCCCAATCCCGTTTCCAATGTCTTAATTGATCACTCCCAACATGGCATGCTGCTCAAAGACGTTGGTCACGTGACAGTTTCTATCGTGTGACTAACCAGACACACACACACACACACACACACACATATATATATATATATATATATATATATATATATATATATATATATATATATATATATATATTCTTTATATCTTTTATCGACTAGCCTTCCAATTATCATGTCTTTTAACCTCATTTCCCCCTCGAATTCACTGCTCAACTTAATGTCGCAAAATAAGCACACGCCAAAGTCATCAGACACCTCGCAACGTCAAGACGCCAGCCCGTGTTGCCAACACTGAACAAAAGCTAGTTTGACTCCCCAAAAATGCTAAAAGGAGGTAATTTAAAAAAAACAAAACAATGATGAGATACAAAAATGTTCAAAAACACACCAAAGGAGGAAACAAATTTAGAGCTTTTTCGTACTGCCACAAAAAGAAATTCGCTGAACTTAGCTCGAAAAAAGCTAAATTGGTAACCCTGACGTTAACAAGCAATACTGAGACAAAAGGTGATTAGTTTCAACACTTAGCACTGAAACCTCTGTTTGGTTGTTAGGAAGCGTGTACAAAAACTGTCAATATAACCAACATAGATTTCTCCAATTTTCAAGTGACTCTGGCTGGTTGGTTTTGTATGTATAAGTCACGCGTACAGGCTGCACTAATGCAGTTGGGGGCTGGAAATTTCAGCGTTTTCATTCCTTTTTATGTTTAGAAAAAACGTTTTTTTTTCTATTCACGAAAATACTCCCCAATGAGTTTCTACCTGGGAATTCAATTAACAATGAAAGTTTATGCTAAATTTTCTAAATTGTCTTTGGCAACGTTCAAGCTTTTTTTTGTCTAATATTCAGACTTTTTAATGATCCAACAAAAGGCGAGAGAAGTAACTCATCCATTGATCATCTCTTTCCCAAATTTAATTATTGATCACCCCTAACACAGAATGCTAACAAGAGTTGTTAGTGTCGTGGCGGTTTTCATTGGATGACCAACCAGACATCTTTTGAGAGCTATTCTAGCGTGTGATATCCATTGTTCGATCTAGTACGATTTTTTGGATAATATATTAGAGTCGGGAACAACGTTGGATGTATTCATCATAATATTTTCATTTATAATCAAATGAATAAATTAAAATGAAAAACATTTTTACTTTTATTTCTTCTTGTTCTCCAAATGAGGGAAAATTCCTTCAATCTTTAAGACATTTTACCAAGACGAAGAAGAAATCTTCCTGTTTTTTTCTTTTTCTTCCAGATGAAGGAGACATCCTTGAGTTTTTTTTTCTTCAAGATAAAGGAGAAATATTTCAATTTTATCTCCAGATGAAGGAGTGGCCCTTCTCTTTCTATGCTTTTTTCTTCAAGTTTATTAATTATTTATTAATTGATTAAGTCCGGAGAACATTTCCAAGAATATTTCTTGAATATAACGAAAGAACTGGGTAGATATACAAGAAATATAAATGTAAATAACTGAACAAGAAGAAATAATCTTATGAAACCTTCATTATAATGATTTTTTTATCATTATTAATGAATAAATACATCCAATGTGGTTCCCCTCTCTAATATTTGATTTGATTAAATACTGTTCCTAATATTTTTCTCAATTCAATAATTAAATATTTTCAGTAAAATATATATATATATATATATATATATATATATATATATATATATATATCTATACATATATATATATATACATACATATATATATATATATATATATATATATATATATATATATATATATATATATATATATATATATATATGATTATAAGAAATGGTGTAATCCCTTCTAATATTTCATTTAATCTTCATTTAATAATACAGTCGTAGACGTTTTCATAAATGGGTGACACGGCCAGGGACGATTAACGAAAAAATGCCTAGAGCCCCCCAAATTCTATGTACTCTTCACTATCAAACAAAAGTTCAATGAGGTGTCCACTGAAAAGTTTAAACGATGTTATTACCAGATCATGTGACCCTGAGTAAAAGATAATTCGTGGAGGAAATATAATCAAAAAGCATCTTCCTATAAAGTTTTAAGTAAGTTCAACTCAAAGCAGCTTAGAAAATTGATTTTAAAACTTTAAAAGTTCGAACGTCATTATTGCCAGCTCACAAGATCCTGAGAGGAAGATTTTCTAGGTAAGAAGCATCTTGACAAGGGACTCTTTACTATCAAATTTCAAGTAAATCTGATTTAAAACAGTTGAGAATCAATATGGGGGGGCTACCACCGGACGCCTCTAAAAAGACATTTACTTTTATAGCTTGTGGCATGTATCTAAGAGAGGTGTAATGGATCCCGAAAACAAGGGCGAAATTCCAGTGAGTCAGTGAGTCTGTAAGCCGCTCTTAACCTGATTAGCCTTTCTAGTTTCAACATAATCATGTGTCACTACGAAATATACTGCACTTCTTCGCATTAGTTATAGGTGCGTGTATATATGATTTCATGTCGGAAGTTATTAATTGTATGATTCAATGATTGATGCTATGGTCATCGGGTCCTGCATGTGTGAACCAAAATATGTTCCAGCAAATATACTTCAAATTCTGCATTCCGTACAGTCTGTACTGACTCATACACACAGCGTTCTCCTCTGTGGTTTGAATCGAAACCTGAAACATACTTTCTTTTATTGTTGTAAAGAACAAACTCTCTCAAGGGCAGAAGCACATTAATTACCAATTTATGTATATTATTATATCTTGGTCAAATATTTTCAATGAACTATACTAATTGAGAGTTTAAACGAAATCTGGAATCGAAGTCAGTGCTGCTATACCAGCTGTAACCAAGTAAGATCCAAGCCTGGTCGTACCGTTTTGTCTACAAACTTGAAAATTGGCATCAGTACCCCACTAGACCCCTACTGAGAACTTTTTTTTCTAAATCCTTTTTTTGAACTTTTGGGGGCCTTATTTTGATGGCCTTATCACTAAAATCTAGAGACTCCAGAATCTAGATGTTTCTGGAGAATCTAGATGTTGTTGTTTTTTTACTCTATTTTGAATGTTTTTTTTTCTTTGGAAAACGCCAGTAATGTAATAGATAGAATTTATCCTGATGGAATTTTGATGGAATTTTTTTTTTCCTCATTTAAAATTTTGACTCTGGCTGTTCAATTATTGACTTTGAGAGCAAACCTTTTATTCATTTGTTATGTATTCTTTTTTTTTTCTTTTACAATAATCATTACGATAAGTAATGAATATTAGTATCCGTCACCGTGCATAAGGAAAGACAGTTTTAGGAACTAAATTTTGCTCGAAGCGAATCATTTACGGCCGTGAACGGAACAACAGCGATAATCGAACAAAAAAAAGAATGAGCCCCGGTTGGGATTTGAACCATTTGAATCCATTACTTATACTGTCGGCATAGGAACAATGATATGTACGTAGAAATATGTATATACCCGTTGTTCCAAAACACTGAAATAAAACTGGCTAGTGGTCAGAGAGAGGGAAGGATGAGTTAAGGGTGTTATTTCGACCCCCTTTCTAGCGTCAGGGTCCCTGTGGCTCAGTCGGTTATCGCCAAATTCGACCACCTAGCTGCTTTCTATAGGTGTGGGTTCAGATCCCAACCGGGGGCTCAGTTAATTATTTTTTCGATCATCACCGTTGTTTCGCTTACCGCCGTAAGTCGATTAGAGCTAAATTTAGTTCCCAAAACTCTCTTTCCTTATCCACGTCGTTGGAAACTTATATCCATAGCTTATCATACTGCCAGCGTAGGAACAATAATATATACGTAAATATACATGAACATTTTTAAAATTCGTGATAAATTTCGCAATAAATTAGTCCAATGAATATTAGTAAAGTTCGAAGGGAACTTGAGGTTTATTCAATCAAAATAGAAATAATTTAATTGGAAGTAAAAATCTAATAAATATGATTGAAGACTCGAAGGTAAACACATCTTGTTTCATCTGAAATTGTAAAAAGATCTTAAAGTCTAATAATCGAATGTCAATATGCAAGGTTTTATTCGATGTAAAATTGAACAAAATTTAGGTTTTGTCTTCAAGTAAAATAAAAATTTAGCAGTTGTTATTTTTTTAAATTTTGAAGCGTAATATAATAATTTCGAAAAAAAAATTGAAGATTTAATGTTGATTTTGATAGCAAGGAAATAGCATAAAGAGAGTCGTAAAAAAGGAGAAAAAATGATATGCGTATTTGAAACAGGTTTTAAACTATTTTAAAATATCACTTTACATTCGAGTCAATAAATTACTCCAATTTGATGAATGTGCCTCAACAGGAGAATTAATATCTTTTTTAAAAATATATTACAGAAATAAGATAGCCCTCATAGAATTTGACCCGAGAAAAATTAGCTTACTCAATGATTAACTGATTGGATATTGAAAAATCATTACTTGAAAGATAGTCGACTGAAACTCCGTTCGATAAAACGTCTGCTGACGAATTGTCCATCGTCGAAACGTCCATTGGCCAAAAGCCCTCTAGATGGAACATCCTATTGATAAAAAGGTTGTCGACGAAATGTCCGTCCGATAAAGCATCCATTGACTATCTGTCGACGAAACGTCCGTCAGTGATAAGTCCAAGAGTCATTTTTTGTGATAATGAATAACCAACCTAATCTAAGCAAGACGCCCATCATACTTTGACGAATTGTCTCTAACCTGGTCATGCTGACCTAACAGGCAGCGTTTTCTATAAAACCTGGAATATAGTCTATCAGATGGAACGTATTCAGATGTATATCAGTTTTTTAACAGCATATATTCATACATTTACAATGATTTCTCTAAAATATTCATGTGTTTGAAATCAAGTGTAAAACTATTTAAGCTTCCTAATTTTTTCATCAAAAAGAATTCGCGGGTCATCAAACCGAAAAGATCTGCAATAAAGATAACATTTAAGCAAAGTTTGAAGACGGCTAATTTTGTACACCAACCATGAATTTTTCGATAGAAAAGAAAATCACTTATTTGTTTTTGCATTAACCTGTCTTTGGTGGAAGAGCAATGCAGAGGAGGAGCAGAATATATTCGTGAAAAAAAAAAGGCAGGTATTTCTCTATCAAACAGAAAAGTGTTTTAAACTGACTGACACATCTAAAGTTAGTGCCGCTGGTTTATCTTCTATGTCGGTGTATCATGAAGTAGAAAACGAAACAAGGCACATTCAGTCTTCATCATCATCATCATCAGTCTTCTAACGACCGTCGTTGGACATAGACCTACGCCAGGATCTGTCACAATTCTCTATCATGGGCATCATGGAGCTAGTATTTTCTGAATTTGTCTAGTTCATCTCTCCATCTTGTATTCTATCGACCTCGGTTTCGCATGTGATCTCTGAGGATCCATGTTGTGAGTCGTGACATCCATCGATTGTCTGCCATTCTTACAGCATGGCCTGCCCATTGCCATTTGAGTTTTTAATAGATTCCATGATGTCTTGGACTCCCGCTTTTTTCCTGATATACTGTGCTGTCTTGTGATCTCTCCATGTGAGTTTGAGCATAATTCTCTTTCGGGTCTGTTTTTTGGTTAGGTTCCATGTTTCAGCTCCATAAGTGACTATCGGGAGAATACATTGATTGTATACTCTTCTTTTTAGGATTATTGGGATCGTCTGGTTTCTGAAAGTTGAGTTTGCTTCTTTTGAGGATCTCATGGAGATTGTCCTTGGTAGATGTAGTGATCTACTCTCCCTAATTTTGTATCTTCGATCTTGACTGTTATGTTCTTATTCTCAATGTGATTATTGCACATGATTTTCGTTTTACTGAAGTTCATGTGTAGACCGACTCTTTTGCTTTCTTCGTTTAGTTCATCTAGCATTAGTAGGAGGTCGTGTAAGTTCTATGCGAAAAGGATGATGTCGTCTGCAAATCTGAGGTTGCTCATATATTTGCTGTCTATTTTGATTCCTCTATTCTCCCTATCCAGGTTTCGGAAGATCAGCTCGAGGCAGGCTGTTAAGAGTTTGGGTGAGCTGGTATCACCTTGCTTTACTCCTTTTTGAAGCTGGAAGGGTTCAGAGCCCTCATGTAGCCTATGAAAGGGTTGCTGTGCAGTGAATGCTCTCAAACACATTATGATTCTGAAGTATAATAATCCGAAGATCTGAAAAGGCAGACACTGAATCAGGAATTTCTGAAAAAAATTTTGATATACAAAATAGACAAGTTCGTAGGCATAATATTTCAGTTTTTTCTCGGTTAGGTTGATTTCTCTGCTGTTTCCCATACTTTGGAAGGTCCTCTTTCAGATTCTCTTGATACCTATGTGTTAACCAGACAATTTCGATTGCAACATCATGATGACGTCATCATACAGGTTTCTTAGCTTAATGTTTCGGCCTTTCTCGTCTGGGTTGGTTTGTCCGTTATTTCCTATACTTTGAAAGGTCCTCAGATTTCCATCATCATGACGTCACTATCGTAATTGACTGGTTATCACCTGGTTATAAAGACAATCTGAAAGAGGACCTTTCAAAGTATAGGAAATGACAGAGAAACCAACCAAGACAAGAAAAGCCGAGAGATTATTCTTAGGAACCTATCTAATAGGTGCTGTTATTTTTGCTAAGCCTAGATTAAATGAGAAAAGCTATTTTTTCCCCAATTAGATCCAAGACAGTCACAACATGATAGCTCTCTCTCACATTTTCATTAAAATGTATATTTAGGAGGAAAATGTTTCCTGCCGTTATTAGTTATCATATAATTAATCTAATGATTCACTTCACTGTACAGGGTATCGTGCATACAGTAAAAGCAACATGATAGCAATTTGTGTATGGAGGGTATGGAAAACTGGAAGCATATACACCAAAGGTTTAATGAACATGAAAACAGCAAATACAGCAATTTTTGTGCTGCTACTTGCACCCTTAGTTCCTACCATAAAAACAGTGAACAACATTTTTTTTACAAGTCGATCACTTTTGAGTGAAGGAAAAATTAAAAATAATGTACTGATAATGGATATACTTGTTGCAAATCAACTTATCGGTAGACAATGGCTGAACACAATCAACAATATGGATACTCAAAGATCATATGCGAAAGTGTGGCCGGCAATATATATGATGGCGTGACGAAATAGGCAAGTTCAGAGAGTATTGGCTCTGCATCGCCCATGATAAAGAGGTCTTGCAAATCTTGGGGAAAGTCAATGTCCAACGACGAACACTAAAGAGGATTCTACTGCTGCTGCTGATGATGACACAACAGGCAGCAGTGCAGTTGAATCAGTCTATACATTTGACGATCCATTGATAGACTGGGGCGCACCCAATGATTTTTATGAGGTTGGACACAGGCTCCTAATTTCCCGTGCGTGCATGTCGAATAAGGGAAGAAGGCAGTATTCCGTTTTTAAAGAAATGATTCCCTCAGAAATGGCTAACATCGGCCAGAATTTAAACATTCTCTCTCTCTCTCTCTCTCTCTCTCTCTCTCTCTCTATATATATATATATATATATATATATATTACATTTATAAATATCATCTCGAGGTAGGCAGTGAAAAGTTCGCTTGAGCTGGTATCTCCTTGTCTTACCCCCTTTTCGAGCTGGAAGGGGTCCGAGTCTTTATGTAGACTGAAGAAGGAACTGCAGAGTCAGTAGATATCTTGCAATACTCTGACATATAACTGGGTCTACGCCTTGTTGAATGATAGCATCAATAACTTTGGGGATTCCCACTGAGTCGAAGGCCTTCTTGAAGTGTACAAATGCTTCAGCTAGTGGCATTTTATATTCTGCTGCTTTTTGATTTACCAAATGGCGGGGGCCAATGATTGAGTAGCTTCTTCTGGAGCCAGCTAGCTCTCGTGGTTGGTTTCCATTAAGTGTTTTGGTGGTTCGGTTGGTGGTCATAAGCAATATCGATTTGCAGACGACATTGTCATTTTTGCAGAGAATATGCATGGCCTCCAGATGATGCTGGGCAGACTTAACAAAGAAAGCAAGGAAGTTGGCCTCCATATGATCTTTCATAAAACAAACATCATGTACAATGAATATGTTGGAGACAAAGACAACAATCTAAATTGAAGACGCAGAACTGGAGAAAGTAGACTGTTTCATCTACCTATGACAACGGATCTCAACGACAAAAAAAGAAAAAATCAAGCAAAGAATCACACTTCGTTGGCAAGCTTTCGACAGGGAATGCTCAACCTTCGAGAACAAGAAAATTCTGCCATTGCTAAAAAGAAGGGTATACAACCTATGTATCCCCCTGATAATCACCTATGAAGCAGAAACATGGAACCTAACCCAGAGACTGAACCTCAAACCGAGAACCATGCAACGTGCACCAGAAAGAACCATACTCAACCTCACAATACAGCACAGTATATTAGAGGGAAGACAACCGCTGGACATCACGACTAACAACGTGGATCCTCGGAGATTACATGTAAAACCGGGGCCGACCAAATGTAAAAAGGAGTGACGAACTAGATAACTTCAAGTACTGACTCTGTGACGCCCACAATAGAGAGGTGTTGCGAATCTTGGGGGAGGTCTATGTCCTACGACGGACGCTAAAAGGCTGATGAAGAAATAAATAAATATTCATTCAAAGCTTAATTAATCTAATAAAATAACCATGTACAAAGACTCCATGACAAACTATTCCTAAAAACTGAGCCTCTACCTTTATCAAACTTACATGATTTAATCAGCTGACGTAGATTTTTATCGGCTAAATTGGGGGGAAAATCAGCAGGATCTGGCTAATTTGGTAACCTTGGCAGAAATCTGACAACAGAAAAGGCATTATGTATGAATATTAGTAAAGTTCGAAGGGAATTTAAGGTGTATTTAATCAAAATAGAAATAACTTTAATTGAAGTAAAAGTCTAATAAATATGATTAAAGACTCGAAGGTAAACACGTCTTGTTCCATCTGAAATAAAAAAAAAAGATCGTAAAGTCTAATAATTAAATTGTAAGGTTTTATTCAACGTGAAACTGATCAAAATTTAGATTTTCTCTTCAAGTAAATTAAATGTTAATGAAGATAAAAAATGAATCATTTTATTTCAATCAAATTAAATCGTTGGCAATTTTTGAGTCTATAATTTTTTCCGAAAAACTGAGACTGAAATATGAGAGAAATTTATGATAAAACCGTTGTTTTTTTTTGTTTTATTTCAACTCAAAGTTTTATTTGCAAAATCTTTTTTTTTTCAATAAAGGTAAATTTTCAGTTTTAAGGCTTTTTGAAGTTTCACCTTCAATCAGCATTTTTTATTAACGCCAAAACGTCAGTCACCAAATGGGCATCCCGAGCCCACAGCTTTATAGATTCACAGGGGGTCACCATCATCATCATCATCATCATCATCATCATCACCATCATCATCATCATTATCATTATCATTCTTTTAACGTCCGTCGTTGGACATAAGCCTTCCCCAGGGTTCGCCACAATTCTCTAACAGGGGCGTCACAGAGTCAGTATTTTCTGAATTTGTCTTGTATTCTGTCGGCCTCAGTTTCACATGTGATCTCTGGGGATCCATGTTGTGGGTCGTGATGTCCATCGATTGTCTACCATTCTTACAACATGGCCTGCCCACTGCCATTTTAGTTTTTTGATAGTTTCTATGATGTCACGGACACCAGTTTTCTTATATATTGTTGAGTCCCTATGGTCATTTTGAATTCATCATCATCAGTCTTTTATCGTCCGTCATCGGACATTTGACCTTCCCCAGGATCCACCACAACTCTCTCTTGTGGACGTCGCAGAGCTAGTACTTTCTGAATTTTTCTAGTTCATCTCTCCATCTTGTATTCTGTTGGACTAGGTTTCTCATGTGATCTCTGGGGATCCATGTTGTGAGTCGTGATATCCATCGATTGTCAGACATTCTTGCAACATGGCCTGCCCACTGCCATTCAAGTTTTTTTAATAGTTTCTATGATGTCTCCGGCTCCTGTATTCTCCCTGATACACTGTGCTGTCTTGTGATCTCTCCATGTGAGGTTGAGCATGATTCTCTCGTGCGTGCGTTGCATGTTTCTCAGTCCGTGAGTCTGTCTCTTGGTTAGGTTCCATGTTTCGGCAACAATCACATTGAGAATAAGAACATAACTGTCGAGATTGAAGATGGAAAACTGGTGAAGATAGACCACTATAATCATAACTGACATTAATCGGTCGAATTTAGGTGTTTAACCCAGGTTGTTTCAGACTCCCGATTCGCCCCTCTCAGTGAATATTGATGAACAATATTTATCTTGAGTGGATAAAAATCTGTTAAGGAAGATTTTTTTCGTAAAAAAAACAAACAAAACACTGATATATAAATTTTGGAACACTTACTAAAGTCTTTTAATAAATTCCTTTTTAGAATTTAATAACTTGATTACCTCATTGCTTTTATAACTCATAGAGTTAATGAATTAAGTATTAGTTACTATGGAATTTATAATGAATTAGTAACTAAGTGTATTGTGAATTAGGGATTGATAATATCGTTCAATGAGGATTTGATAGTATTGTTTGATTAGGAATTAATCAGTTGAGCCTTAACACGTCTCTGTTCTGAGCCACAGAAAGCTTTTTGCTCTTCACACCCAAATATCACTCCAATACATAAGAATTGCACCGAATCCTTGTTGAGCATGTGCCCCACATACACTAGCGTAAAATCTTGGTTGTTGTAAACATCAAGTATCTTGGAGAAAAGTTTTTTTTAATTTTTTATAGCTACTATTTTGGGCTTATAGTATTTTTTTTCGTTATTTCTTAATATAGTTGCAATGGATTAAAAAAACCGCACATTTTCAGATTACCCCGTAATGAAAATCTGATGAAATTTCATCTAAACAAGAATGTAGTGTAGAATTCAAACCTTTATATCATGAAGAAAATAGTTACTTACGTTAATTTTTCAATACGTGGAATTTTCTCGAGAGATATAAGTATGTCTATAGCCTAGAGAAGAAATGATCATTTTAAACATAAAAACATGTATTCTTCGTTGAAATTCATGTCTTTGTTTGATGAATATTTATCACATTTTTATGTCATTTCTGTCAATTATTTCCAAATATCTGTTCATGCAATTAATGTAAGATCTTCAAAGGGTTTAAGGTTTCACGCAGAAATAGATATTATAGTACTATGTGAAGATTTTTCTTCTAGAATATATGTATATGTGTGTGTGTGTGCATGTGTGTATGTTTGTTTCTTTCTGTGTGTGTGTGTGTGTGTGTGTGTATGTGTGTGAAAATGTTTGTTCGAGAAATGTGACCGAGAAACTCTCCTCCGACCTAAGCGGTGATTTGTTGCTAGAGTTACGATGACGTCATCAACAATCATTCTGGACAAAAGGAAAAACAAGAGGAGACGGTAGTGGGGGTGTGGTGGCTGGGGGGAAGGGTGTGCAGGTGGCCAAGAAGAGAAAAAGGAGAAAAAATGAAAAAAGAAAAAAAGAAGATGAGAATGATAGAGAGTAAGGTATTGAGAATGGGTGGAAGCCAAAACCTACAAAAAGTACAGAGGTCATAAGATCTAAAAACAACAATAACAAAAAAAAATCAAGCAAAGAACAGAGAAATGGAAAGAAAAGTTCTTAGAAAAATTGGACAGGAGAAACTGATAATTGGGGAAAGAGTCGTGGATGAACGGAAAGGAAAAGAAATTAGAAAAAAAATTAGATTAATGAATTAATTAAAGAAAGACAGGACAGGACGATAGGAAAGAAAGAGAAAGAGAGAAAAAAAGATGGAAAGAAGGGAAGATGGTAAAGTAAAGGAAGACAGATAGAAAGTCGGGACACGAAAGGTGAGACAAGAGAGAGAGAGAGAGAGAGAGAAATAGAGAGAGAGAGAGAGAAGAAGAAGAAGAAAGAAAGAAAGACGGGACGAGAAAGAAAGAAAGAAAGAAAGAAAGAAAGGAAGACAGGATGAAAAAGAAAGAAAGAAAGAAAGAAAGACGGGACGAGAAAGAAAGAAAGAAAGAAAGAAAGAAAGAAAGAAAGAAAGACGGAACAGAAAAGAACCAAGGAAAAGAAGAAAAAGAGGACGGGATAAGAAAGAGATGAACAAGAAATAAAGAAAGACGGGACACAACATGAAATGAATAAATAGATAAATAAACGACAAGAATAAAAACAAAGATGAAAAATGAGATAAATTCTTTCCTCCTACGCATATCGCTATCATAATCGGTGATTGATGTATTTATTTGATCCTTCATAGATCTTACCTTTTGTGTGGGCATTTACCTATGTTACTGCGTGGGTGTGGCATCAGATAAACACTTGTGGTGGGAGTCCGTACATCTTCTTCTTCTTCTTCTTCTTCTTCTTCTTCTTCTTCTTCTTCTTCTTCTTTCTCTCACATTCACCTGGATGGTTTTAAATATTCGTGCAAAATGGTTGCCAGGTACTCAGAGACGTTCTTGGTCGGAAACGCGTGGAAATGGCAAAAAAGTGGCCATATGCAGGTCTTGTTTCTAAAATATTGCAATACTTCGGTACAAACTAAAAAAATATTATTAAAAAAGCCGACAATTTTATTCTACGTAAATTGCGGAAAGAAAGGGTCCAGTTCAGCATCACAATTGCAGTGTAAATAAATCCCCAAATCGCATAACCTTGAAAATCGACCTTTGTTTCAAACTGACAAATTATCATCCTATTGATTGAAAGCACAAAAAATTTTTTTTTTACAATTTACAAAAGAAATTGAAAAAAATACTTGAAAAGAGGCCAAAGCAAAAATTAATTGCCAAATCCTCTTCAAAATAGCTAAATTTATCAAATGTGGCCGTAAATGACGGATTGGCAACTTTGTCGTGCATACAGGAGAAACATAGATTCAATAAATAAATGCGAGCGCATGCGTTCATCCTACACCCAAGCCAAGACTAACTGAACAAGGGAGGTAACTGCTTGATTTCACTAGAACGAAGGATTATGGAATGGTTTCCAACGGCTCACAATACTAGAAACCGTCAACCAAAACTGTCAACGTAGGTTTCTTTCAGTTTTCAAGTTGGTCCGGCTGACTATGTACGTACATATGTATTGCGCGCACAGGCCGCACCAGAGCAGCTGAAAAATCAAACATTTGATCCTGATTGTGTCAGGAAAAAACTGCGCTTGTGCTAAATTGATCCCTTAATTGATTACCCCAAACACGACATGCTACCAAAAAACATTGGTTGCTCGAGGGTTTCTACTGAGTGACTAACTAGACCTGTTTGTGAAGGTTTCCATGTGTCCATAACTACTGGGGTTACTTTTTGCAAAACATTCAAAATACGTTTTCGTGTGGCTTCCCACGCTTATTTCATGCTCAACAGAGAATTCATTTCATCTGTTTTCGTATTCGAGTTAATAGAAGACAAAAATACTCAAACCAGATCAATTTCCAGCTATCTCTTATCATATTTCAAGTAAACAAATGAGTGATGGTGATGGTGGTGCTATTTGTTGAGTTTCGCGAACCAACAGACCCGCACCCGAAAAAGTCATACTTTCAATCTCACCAGGGCGCCGCCTTGGCAAGGTTTTATGATTGTGGTTTCGAAATCGGGTCCATAGACTCCTGGGGGTCCGACAAATAATGTTCGAGGCCTTGCAGCAGTGTTAGCTCTGAACCTGACATAGCAAATTTCGTGGGAGAGAAACAACATCCTCCATCGCGCACTTATAAAAAAACATGGAGAAAGTAGACCACCACATCTACTTAGGACAACGAATCTCTATGAAACCCACAAAGGAAGAAGAGATCACTCTAGGATGGCAAGCCTTTGGCAGAGCAAGGTCAACCTTCAAAAACAAGACGATTCAAATAATCGTGGAAAGAAGAGGATACAACCTATGCATCCTCCTGGTAGTCACTTATGGAGCTAAAACATGGAACCTAACCAAGAGACAGGCACACTGAGAAGCATGCAACGCGCACATGAGAGAATCATGCTCAACCTCACATGGAAAGATCGCAAGACAGCAAAGCACACCAGGAGAAAAACTGGAGTCCGAGACATCATAGAATCTATTCAAAAACTTAAATGGCAATGTGTAGGTAATGTTGCAAGAATGACAGATAACTGATGGACATCATGACTCACAATATGGATCCCCAGAGATCACATGCGAAACCGAGGCCGACAGAAAACAAGATGGAGAAATGAACAGGACAAATTTAGAAAATACTGGCTCCGTGACGCCCATGATAGAGGAATGTGGTGGATCCTGGGGAGGGTCTATGTCCAACGACAGACGATAAAAGACTGCTGCTCCTGATGATGATATTGTATACTGTTCCATACATCAGAATTCGAATAAATGTATTCCATTTCTGATGAGTGTGATATTTAAAGGTTGAAAATTGTTGATTATTGTGGTTAATTGATTATACAGTCAGAGAACTTAATTCTGAAAAAAGATTCCCCACAATATTTCTCTAATAGAAGGGGAATTCGAAGTCTCCAAACTGCCGTTCTATAGAATGCAGATGGTTGCCTATGCAACAACTCTCAGTGCGCTGATGTTGTCCAAAGGAACGGCGAAGTCTGATGCAGCTTAGGGTCACAGCCACAGCTGGAATTCCAAGAACAAGGCTGAAGTGCCTTGGAAACTCCAGCTCCTGGTTTGAAATTCAGTTGTCCTTTCCTAGACTGGTTGCCTTCCAAGGCTTAGAGCCCAGTCTGCCCTACCTTTCATTTCGAAATTCAGCCCAAATTTCCAGGCCCTGTCGAAGTTGACTAGGAAGGTAACAGCTTATACTTTTTAGTGCCTGGGCAGGTAAGTTAGTTATGATAGAATAGGTTTCCAAAATAAGTGCTCACTTATGTTCTTCTTTGTCAGCAATCGTGGCATACTAGTGACGAGACAGGTTTGTCAGAATTTTCTGTTAGAGAAATAAATCGCAAAGAGGAGTGGATTCGTATATTTTCAAAGGACGTTAATGTAGCGTGAACATTAATAGACTCTGTCGGAATTCAAAGTTAGCTCGTCGATTTTGGTTACCCTGAAGATAACCATTACGCCACCCTGAACCACCGCAAGTGAGTGGAACAAACGTAAATGTAAAATATGAATTTAATTTATTTAGCTATAGTCATTTCGTAAATCTAAATGTCAAGGCTAAAGCAACCTGAAACTTTTTTTGTTTTTCCAGTGTGGCGCAAATGTCAAATAACTGGCGTATTGTCAACGTCTAGTTCCTCTGCAGCATTTCAGTATTATTAATTGAGTTGCTTCGATGTATCAGCGGGGAATATAGGCGGAAATAGCTTTAATATCCCTCTATACTACGATGTTGTAAAAAATCTTCAACATGATCTAATTTCGAGATTTGATGTTATGAATTGAACAACCATAGCCATCAAAGGTGGCGAAGGGTTCCATCCATTTGTATTTGTGCGTGTGTCTGTGTTCTCTAGCGCTCCTGGTCATACTGTTTTATCAACACATTTGAAAATTAATATCAGCACTCCACTAGACCCCACATAAATTATTTTCTAAATTTTCAATCTTTCCAAACCTTTGAGGGCCTTATTTTGATGAGTTTATGAACCCCCCCCCCAATTGAATCACTTCTTCCATGACGTATTGTTTACCTCTTCACGAAATTTCATTGAAATTCAGTGAGAACTCTTGGAGGTATTGTTTGGAAAGATATGAGTGTATACATAAATGTATGGAAAAGTGGATAAATTCTGCCCCGAAACGTAACCACGTCTTATCCTATTTCCCAACCGCCACAAAATTTAATTGAAATCCATTGGGCATTTTCAGAAATATCGTGAGGACAGACACACAGACAGACGGAAAGAGGGACAGACGCAATTGAATACATACATATACCTCCCCAACTTTGTTGGCAGAGGTAATAATTATCCATAAAAGTAATAAAACAATTGCGGTATTGGCTCAAGTGGCAGCAGATTGTTGAATCTTCACTGCTGAACTCGATGGGTCTCTTACGAAAATGAACCTTAGAAAGGAAAAAACCATGAATATCAAATAAAATCAATTGACACTTCCCAAGGCTATACTTAGAATAGGCCTCGCAAGCAGGTAACTGGGAGCCTTTACTGGAAGTGAGTATACTTGAATGAGCTTAAGACGAACTGGTTTTTTAAAGATAGAAAATTTAACCAGAAGATTTTAGCTTATTCAAAAATTTATTGGTTTTTAATTTTAGATTTTTCTTGGATTTACGTAAATATACTGTAAAAGACAAAATGAAGTAAGTAAAACATTCATTATTTTCTCATTTTTTCCTCACATTGACGCCATTGTTCAGTGAAGAGAGAAACCTTTTACTGCGTCAGATTTATGGGAAAATATATTTGATACAATCCAACACAATACATGATACGGCTGAGTTAATTAAAATTTAGCATTATTAATCGAGGTATTAGTTGTAGGGAAAGGGGGAAGGAGAGGAATAGGGAGATGGGGTTGCTTTAACCGAAGGTTTGGGCCAAGTTTCATATCAATTCAGTATGATACGGGAGGGAAAATTGATATTTAACATATTAAGGACACACACAGACAGATCAACCGAGAAGTGTCTAGTAGGGATGCGTGGACACATTTAAAAATAAATAAATTCGTGGGGCACATAGTCTGAATAGCCCTTTTTCTGTTTTTCTTTTCTCTTATTGTGTTACTTTATAAAAGACAGGATTTTGTAGTTGGAATAAATTTAAGCTCTTGATAAAAAGAAAAAAATTAGGTTGGCGCAAAAATGATTATATTTTTCTCCATCAACTTTGAAGCAGTAAATCATCTTAGAATAAAATTTATTAATGGAATAATTTTTGCCAACTAGAAACAAGTCCATTTATTCCGGAAGCATAGAATTCTGGAGTCGCAGAACCAATGAATATTTCCCCTCTTGAGGTACTGCCTGGTTGTTAAAGACTATCCCTTGCAGGAAGTGGTTGGAATGCTTGATGAAGTGGTAGTGAGTCGGAGAGAATACTGGTGAGTAAATTGGGTGTGGTAGAGTTTTGTAGCCTAGTTCGTTCAGTTTCTTCGGGGTCATTTGCACGACATGTCGAGCTTCTTTGCTTTACCAATTTGGAGCAAATATCGAACAACTGTCGTATAGCCAATGTTTACTTCCTCTGCAACCTCTAAAATTGTTTTGTATGGCTCTGCTTCAATAATAACCATTAAGTGGAAGTCATCATTCACAGAAAAGCATCTTGAAAGCTTTCGTTCCTGTTTTGAAATTTTTGGAATCTATGTGGGCGGTCCGTTCGTTGATGGTCCCTTGGCCAGATACTTGATTTATATTGCGAGCAATGTCCATTACCTAATGTCCCATTTTTAACTTATCTAACAAAATTGATCGAACTTGCTTTTTCGATTTTTAATTCGACAGCGTTAAACAGATTAGAATAAATGGTGAAAGGAAAACGTCCAGCTTGAATAAATACAGCGGAATTCATGCCTCGAAATGTATATCACATAAACAATTGATTAAAAGTTTATTTTAATTTATCTATTATTCATTTTTATTCCAAAGAAAGGACATCAAAGTTTGAAATAACAAAATCCTCAATTATTTTTTCACCATCCTGAAAACATTTTTCTTTCCTCTGTTTTGCTACTCTTTGATTGTAGAGTGGTGAGTTCACTTCGAAGTTTTAATGTCTTTTCTTATGCCACTATGAAGACGTTATCTGAAAGATGACTATCAGGTCCCTTGCACTTTTACCTGATGTCAAATACTGGGCCTTATAATGCAAATAGGTGCAACAGGTTCGTGGAATAACTTTGGGTCAATAATGAATGGGAAATAAGGGGAGGAGGCAGAAGGAGGAAGGGGGTAAAGAAAGAAGAGAAAGGAAAGAAACAAAGAAAGTAAAAAAAGAAAGAAAAGACACAAAGAAAGAAACAAACAAATGAATGATATTTGAAATTAAGAGAGCGAAATAGAAAGAGAGGAACGAAAGGAAGAGATTTTTTGTAGAATCTATGAGAGCGGTGAGAGAAGAAGAGGAGAGTACAAACAGTCCTGGGCCTAACTCCACTGCTACACAAGATGGCAGCTGCAACTTTTAGATTGTACATGGGTGGCGCTAAAGTCGTAAATGATTTTCATAACTTTTTTCGATTTTAATATTTTTTGTTTTTCCTCTTCTCGCATGTATGGAGAAGGAACCCTTGGAAATTCATCATAGAAAGTACACAACAGAGCAACGAACTTAAAATTATAGAATTTCACTTTGAATACCTTTAACGTTAACCCAAGGAGCATTTTCTTGTTATTTGAACGTGAAGACACAGCCATCTGATATCACGACTCGTCGCTTGTTTGTGCACTTTCGAGAAATGGGCTCCGTTAATCGTGATCACCCACGAATAGGGAGACCATGCTCAGCCCGAAACGCTGAAAATCGAATACGTGCACAGAGGAGTAGATATCCTTCGAAACATAACACAGAATCTAATGGAAAGAGCAAGAATCAATGAAAATAACAAACTTTTGAAAAAGAGACCATTTTCCCTATAGTCATTTGAATTCCCTTTGTTTGAATATTTCATTTATTAAAAAGAATTTCTTTTAAATCATTAAATCTAAAACGATATGAATGCTTTGAACCTCTTAGTGACTTTTGCGCTATTAATCTTTCGTAGATATCTAAGATCTGTCCGTTTAGTTCAGTCGGTAAGTGAGCCCTTTTCCTATCATTAGGCTATGATTTCAAAGCATGGTAGGTAAGTGTTGATCTTATGTATCGGTTTAGTTAACTCTTTTTAATTAGGTGAGGATTGGTCTTGTTCTTGTTTTTTTCCGGTTGACAAAGTCAACTCTAGCGCCCGATTTAGACTGAAGTGTGACAATGAAAGAAAGAAGGAGCGTGTGGATTGGCAAACATTAGCTAATAGAAGGAAACTTGTCAAAAACAAAGAAAAAAACAAAAACGAAAGAGAAAAAAGAGAAACGGTGTCCAGCCCAGACGGAATGTGAGTAAGCTGGGGTTATTTCATTTTTCAGTTAACGATTTGGGTGGTGGTATTGTTTATTCACTCATGTCTCTATGTTTGTCTCGACAATATGAAAGTGAAATGACAATTTTAGAAGGCCAGTTGTACAAATGACGTTTTGCATAACTTAGTTTTTTCAAGAAATGTGGAAGTTTTAAAAGGAAGTGGTATATTTATAAGTCCTCTGTGACTAATTAACTACTATTCCCAACAAACAAAACTCACAAACCACTTATAAATACATCACCTATTTGTATAATTTCCACATTTCTTGGCCAAGTTGGGTGAAACGTCTGAATAGAAGGAATCATTTGTATAGTAAGCCTTCCGATGTTGTCATTTCACTCTCATATGTTGATACGTGTTCACTCGAGAGTTCATATCAAAGTTTTAGGAAAGGAAGGGCCATGAGCTAAAGTAGAAATAATTAATTTTCGTTTTGTTTTTGGCTGATCTGGGATTTAGTATTCATTCGTTTGTGTCTGTTTGCTAGTCGACTCAGTATCTATAAAACTTCTCATTGAATTTCACTGATATTATGTGGAAGGGTGGGCCATGGGATGAGAAAAATTGATTAATTCTTTTTGCGTAAAGCTGGGGCTTAGGAATGATTTCGATTGGATATACTTTTATACCTTAAAATAAATGTCTGAATATGGAAAATTGAAACTTAGACAATAATCTCTCTCCGTTCATTGTAGCTATATATGTACTGATTTTCAGTGTATGGCTTTGACTAATATATGTACTCTCTGAGTGCCTTCCAGCTACTTATTTAAGCAATGTTTTATTTTCTTATTTACCTCTGCCAGCATAGTTGGGGAGGTACAGTATCGCCCATAAATGGTGGAGCCGTTTCTTGAATAAACGCCTATACACTGAAAACTATGTTTTTAAAGGAATTATTTGAATATTCTGGTATTTCTATTCAAATTTATCTAAATCACCTTTACAACATCATGTTTACAACATAGAATGAAATGAACTTTTTATCGTTAGGATGAGCATATTTTTTTTGTCGTACAATATTAGTATTTTTGGCAACCTCAGTTTCAGGGCTGTAGAATTTGGTAATCAATGATAACTAATGATATCGAGAAATGATAAAATCCTGGCACGTTTGGTTTAGAAGAAAATGAACTTTTCATAAGAAATAAAATTGATTGGGGTGTACTTATTTTTGGTCGATAGTGTAAATGTGTTTGGTTGTGTCTATCTTTTCGTCTGTCGGTCTGTTTGTGCGTTATCTCCAAAAGTACTCAATGAATTCCAATGGAATTTTGCCGAGGGTTGAGCGATGGGCTACGGAATAAGTGATTAAATTCTGGGCGGATCCATGCATAATTTATTCCCCTCTCAGCAACCATTTGAGCCAAGCTTTCCATTGTTTTATTGATCGTGCGGAGAGTTATTAATTCTACCAAAGTTAGGGAGGTATAAGTATTCGGTCGCGTCCATCTGACTTTGCTACTGTCTAATTATCCACACGATATCCCCAAGAGTACTCAATGTATCTCAATGAAATTTTGTGAAAGGCAGGGATGAGAGGGATAAACGAGAAGTAATTACATTTCGGGATGGACCCAGGGATTTTTCTTTGATTGAGAGATATTTTTCCACTTTCTTCATACATTTATGTATACTCTCATATCTGCCCACACAATATCTCCAAAAGTTCTCTACGAATATCAATGAAATTCTATGGAGGGGTGGGCAACTTTTTGGGCGAATCCAGGATCAATTACCCCCCTGATAATGGCGTTTGCAAATCTATGCGTTCTCCTAGTGCTTTCTAGTTTCTCTCAAGTTTTAAATCTTTTTTTTTTCTGGTCGAGAATAACCGACGTGTTAATTGCACAGTGCCTCGGCTGTAAGCGGAGAGGAAGATGGAAAGAATGTTTACAAAAAAAAAAAAACCCACATCAAACGGAGAAACAAGAACCGAATTCTAATGACGTGTCCGCATATAACTGAAAGGGAAACGGTGGACAAGAAGTGACCTCTGAAAGGGAAACCGCGGATAAGAGGTAACTTCTGAAAAGGAAAGTGCAGATAAAGGGTTCCTCGAAAGGAAAAAAAAACAGCGTATAAGGGAGACCTCTGAATGGAAACCGTGCTCAAGGGGGACTACTGAAAGGGATACCTTTTTTCCTTACAACTTTTGATTCGAGTCGTTCTAATACTGTTTAAGGGACATCTTTAATTTAATCTGTTGTAATAAATACAATAAATAGTTTCTTCGGCGGATGTGCTATCTATTTGTTCTTATTTATGATATTATGACGTCGTTTTCGAACTGAATGAAACGCAGCAATTTTTCGTGACGTAAAATTTTAGACATCTTTTCCAAAAGTTCTTTGCATCACGTCTTTGTTTTAATTATATCCTCAGTAGAGCGGTAATAATCTAACCATATAAATGGGATGATCTCATTGGCTGATATGCGTTCCTATTATGACATAATAATACAAATTACGTCACAAAACATCTTGAGACGTCATGTCTGATTATCACACGTTAAAACAGCTCGAGATGAATTGAGACTCTAAAAAAAACTTGAAATTAGAATACTTGAATTATCGAAAATAGATAACCTAATGAAATAGCTTGGTGCCGATCCATACATAAATAATCCTGTCATTTCTGACGGGTGTATTCTAGTAAGCATGTATATTTGTTTTTCTCTCCGAATGACAAAAACGATTCTCAATAAGAAATTGTGTAACGCTTTTGTAATCAAGTTTGAAAACGGCATTGACAGGCAAGGCCGAAATATTACCAATAAGAATTAAATGAAGAAGTATGTTTGCCGAAAAGGAAAACACACACACACACACACACACACACATATATATATATATATATATATATATATATACGTACTTATCATGTATACATCACAAGAATAGAATGTTTTTAAAAAGAACGTATCACTGAAAGGGTTACCATAGATTTCATTTCTATCACGAGGAGTGATTTAAGAAAAAAAAAAAAAAAGTATGACATCAGTTAACTGGGGTCAGACCGAGTGACTTATAGAGCTGTTGGACACATCTAAAAATCAAAAAAAAATACAGAGACAGGAATGGGGGATGCAAAAATTGATAAGAGAATGATAAAAGAGCTCGGGAGCACTCAGAGAGTGCATACCCCTGTCGACACCGCAGTCACAAAAAATGAATAAAAATATTTCATATATAGCCGTTGGGGGGAAGGGGATAACTGTGAAGAAAATATATCTCGTATCCGCCCCCAAATTTCCAAATTTAATCAATTCTTCCTCATTCCACGGTCACCATTCTACAAAATGCCATAAGAATTTATTGAGAACTTTTCAAGGTATTATCTGGGCCAACAATTTGATTCATAAAAGGATTCAAATAATGTCTCTCAATCCCCGGATTCTTAAACATTAGGAAATTATTCCTTAACCTGTAGCCGACACACGGAGAAAATATATTTACGTGGGCGTCCGCTTCCACTTTTCCAGAGCGGGAAGTTGGGAGATATATTTGGAATATATTATTAAATAGCAAATCTGTCACCAGCGAAGAATAGTACCATCTTCTGATATGGGAACATTGAGGTTGGATTACATAAAATGATTGTACTGCACCATTGTACTTTATATATATATATATATATATATATATATATATATATATATATATATATATATATATATATATATATATATATATATATATTTAGCCGTGTAAACCTTCCATGTGTATTGATGCCGAAAAGTAAAGTTTTATCAGTCAATTTTATATAGTCCTAAAGTATCCAGGACTACATGCCACGCAAGTCATTTTTAATCCGATCAGTGTTATTTCAACGTGTTATCTCATAACTATTTTGAAAAAATTAATTTTCGGATTTTGGTGCATGTAGTTTACGTAATGTTTGTGTGTATGTGTCAATATATGTGGGAAATTGTGTGAGTGCGTGTGTATCTATAAGTGTGCAATGTGTGTGTGCGTGTAAGTATGACTATATCTATGCACATGTGTTTGTGTGTGAGCGTGTGTGCGTTTTGTTTGTTTCTGTGTGTGTGTGTGTGTGTGTGTGTGTATGTGTGTGTGTGATCAGCTGGGCGGACGCTCACGTTTTTGACCATGATTGCTGACGTCATTCGTCTGTCGTGTGACGACAGTCGGGTTAATCATTAACACACTTATGCAAGTTAGACGAGTTTGTGCAAAGGTGAACCTTGACGACTCGAAAAGAAGGAAGGAAGGAAAATGGAAGGAAAGATGAAAGGAAAGAAGAGTATAAGACAGAGAGAGAGAGAGACAGAGAGAGAGAGAGAGAGAGAGAGAAGGGGAGAGGGGGAGACATTGGAAAGGTGGGAGAAAGAAAGGGAGAGAAAATAGTATGATGGCACTCACAGTGGGTATTCAACTAACTACACGGGCAGTATGGACGCGGTCACGGTGACCTTTATTCTATTCTACTGCCTCTGTCCCATAATAGCCGTTACAATTGCACATGCATCTTATACACCAATCGTGACAAGTGTTATAGGATAGAGGTAGCACTTTTTTTTCTATTTCCACCCTGACAACCTCTTTATAACATGGAGATCGAAATAGAAAGAATTTTAAACAAGAACCATAAGTTCAACAATTCGTTCATCGTATGTGGTAGTAATACCTGAAGCAGGAGGAAGAAGAGCTAGTAGTCTTTCTTTGATTCAATTGATTCGATTGATTCCAACACTTTTAAAACATTGTGTTGTGAAATATTCTGCAAGTATCATTTTGGCCTTTTTTTCCCTATTTTGATATCATTATCAGCCGGTAGAAATGATTGAATTAGATTTTCTTTCAATGCATCACTCTTTTTATGACATCATACCTTTCAATTAAATGCATCTTCCTTCCTATTTCTGTTCAACGTAAGTGGGACCATTGGGCCGGCCGAATAGAGTCTAATTGATATGTATGGACACATCGAAAAAAAAATGCAGATCGAGGCTTTACCTATGAAAACTACAAATTTTGTCAATGTTTTAGTAGTTGCTGGTCGATTTCATGCTGGAAAACTATGTTCCAGTTAAATGCGTCCCGGTCATTGGCGTCCTTGGACATTTACGTTGAAAGTTGGGAAAAAATAACTTCGTAGATAACGAAATACAAACTTCATTTTCCTTGTTTTAGTTACAAAAATGTCTGCCACTTCCACAGTCTTATTTTTTCGAATCAAAAAGTGGATTCCGATTCACCTGACCTTATCGCACCCAATTGATTTTGCGACGATTAAAAAGATACAGCGACAATAAAATGCTTTCCGTGGCAAAGGAAAGATTTTAATAAAACACACTATTTTTTACAATTGAAGGCAAATGAGAAAATAATAACGTTTATCTCCGTTTTATCATGTAAAGCGTCCATCCGTGTTATCACCCTTCAAAAATATTGACATAATGTTTTGGTGAGCCTATTCCAAACAATCAACCAGCATTCTTGACAGCATTTGACTGAAATGATTGAAACCTTTTCCGCTTGTTTGAAAGTTGGCTGGATTTCGTGAAGGCTCCTAGTAGAAAACAATTAAAATTTATTTATTGAACGTTGGTTTGATGTTGCGTCAAAAACAGTGATGGTTTTATCATGAGAAGTCCTTCACCTACATTCTACAGCAAAGTTTATATAAAGATATTTTAGGATGTTATTTCTTGTCGCTCCGTCAGTACAGCCAATTTAGAGTTTTCTGCGTTAAATTCAGTGCGTTTTTTTTTTTTTTTTGTTTTAGCTGTACGAAAAAGCGCTACGTTCGTGCAGGCGTAGTTGAACATTTTGGCTTTTTGGCGTATTTTTGACCGATTTAAGCATATTTCAGGTGTGTTTAAGCCATTTGGGGGATTTTCAAGTGGTGATCAATGAACAAGTTACTTCTCTCGTCTTCTTGGGCAGTGATCGCTGAAAGGAGTCTTAATAACAAAAAACGAACAGTCAGACACACACTAAGGAATCAATTTAGCATAAACGTACATTACAAATTGAACCCCCCGTAAAAATTTATTTAATTGCTTGACATATCTTTAAACGAGACTCTAAATTCGGTTCAACAATTCAAAATGATAGAAAAATAATTTGATTATTAGGATGTACAGTCACTTGTTCGTCCGTAACACAATTCACCCCCTGCAACCAAGAAATTTATCCCCTGGGGTAAATTCACCCGAGGTTAAGAAATAGTGATCTAATCCTAGTTTTGGCTCTGCTGATAGTTTCAGCTAAGCTGAGTCTGACTTGAGTTGAAGATTGAAGGCAGGTACGACGTGTCTGACCGATATCGTGTTGGTACAGACTGTTGTCCTAACTTACTAGGGAGATTAGTTGGTGACCAGAAAATCGAGATGAATGGATAAGAAATGTAATCCATACCGACATCTGGAATCCACACCGACATCTGGGACATATCGAGAAACCTGCTGGTACAGGCCATAAACAAGGAAAAGAAAACACTGTTCAGAAACTGTAATGTTCTGCACACAATCCATTTATCTCAAGATTTTTTTTCGAAAGAAAAGTGATATATATATTATATATATATATATATATATATATATATATATATATATATATATATATATAGTATACATTAATTATGAATACTGTATAGACCTCCTTCTTTTTTTCTTTCTTTCTTGTAATTTCAGTTTTTTTTTATCTCGAGGATTGATTTTTAGAAAATTGGAATAATATGATATTGTGTGACGTAAAAAAAAAATATATTCCTCTTTCTTCGCCTATTCTTCATATCAAATCTTCCAATCAGCGCTTTCTCTTTCTCGTATTGACCCTTCTTATCAAGATAACAGCTTTCTTTGTTATGAACGCTGTCTATCTTCCTTCAACCACTCTCTATTTGAGTCACTTAATTTCTTACGTACACTATTAACCTTTCTTTGTAAGGAACGCTGTCTTTCTTTCTTTAACCGCGCTCCCTTCAGACCACTTAATTCCTTACGAACGCTATGAACCCATACAAAATCTGGTCTTAACATGAAAATTTCTGCCGTTCTTAGAACTGCCGACTTACGTCACGGTTAAAATCGCAATTTAATTATGCCACTGGGACAAACCAAAAGACGGAAAATAATGAATTCTTCCTTTTGAGAGTAGAAATGGAATTTTACGTCTTATGAACATTGGATTTTTAATCACTGGGACATTTTTCATTCATCTTATTTCTTGTTTCTTTTCTTTGTTCTTTCTTTCTTTCTTTAACATTCCTTCTTCCTTTTCTTTGTTCTAAGATTTGAGTGACCTATACAGTTTATATCGAATCTCTATAGCCCCTCAAATGAACCGCCCGACTAACAATCAAAGAAGGCAACAGATTCTCCTCTCATTGAGTGTCCATATCCTTGCTCGTGTTTGTCTCCAGGTGCTCCTGATCAGATTATGGGGGCTACACCCTTTAAAATTCGCAGGAGAACATAACTTTACATAAGCTAAAAGAGGACTTTTTCCGGAAAAAGGCTTTTTGGGGTTTCTATAGCTATTTTCAACTAACAATGCCCAAATCCTGTGTTGGTATTTTCTTTTTAGATATATTTTTTTTTCAGATAATCTTTGATAAGAGATCAGTTCTTTTTGGATACTTTTAGATACTGTTTTACATAATTATTTCTCGTACGCCCTACGGTAATTCATTTATGCCAGGTAAGGATAATGTCCGTTTTTTCTCAAATCCTGTTTAACTCTATACGACATCCCGGTTGGATACTGCAAGTTATCCAGTTTTCTGAGATCTGTCATTATTCCACAAATCATTTTCTAACCAGTATTTTATCTCATTTTTGAAGGACAGATATCATATTGACTGAGAGCAACGAGTGACAATAATTTGGTTTTTATTTTCTTCGTTCGGAATCTCTGTTGTTTACAAGATCGGCATTTTTTTTTACGCTGAATCAATACTGCCGTAAGCCATGATGAATATCCAACTCAGTGTCTCCAGGCGCTCCTAGTCCCATTTAAGGGGCTACAGCCTTGAAAATGTGCATGAGTACACCACTAGATACTATCTAAAATACTTTTTTTTTTCTTTTACTCCAAAAAGTGCTTTTGGGGATCTCTAAGTTCACTCGACACCAACAATACCCTAAGCCTGTGTTAGCATTATTTAGATAATTTTAGGTAATGTTTTTGATAATCAATTCTGGTATATGCGTGGACCACGGTGATTTATTTATGCAAGGCACAGATATCTAACTATCTATCTATCTGTCTGCCTATCTATCCTTTTCTATTCATATCTATCTAACTTTTCTGGACATTTGGGAAATCATGTATATATGTACACGTATGCATAAATAAACTAGCATGATAAAAATTTACACATATACACCTATATAGATAGATAAATATTGATATCAGCCACATCATTACTAGGCTCACAGCTGGATAAAGACCCTTCCAAACTCCTCCCTTGACGATTGTATGTTTTTTGGAGCGGGGGGCTAGCGGCTAAATTAACCATTACCACTATTCTCTGATGGGATGATTTGGAATTCATAGTTGTCCTTCTCCTAGACTGGTTACCTCCTATGGCTAGAGAACCCAGTTACAGGGAAGAGGACATGTTCATGCTTTTTTCCAGGCGTATTAGTGCGAAGTAAACAGCCCCGGTCAGATTTTGAACTCGGCTCGCCGAATACTTTGGCTGCGTACTCAACCGTTACACCACTCGCACCTCTGCAATATATGTACTATGTAATATACCGTATTTTACGGCATATAAGATACACTGGCGTACAAGGTGCAGCTTGTGAAGTTTTTGGTTATATACCACATTCATTCTAAATTTATCTGGATCTTTAAACTAAAGTGATTCGTAGACCCCAGACTTGATCCCAAGCCTCACCTCAGTCGCAGGGTATTTTGAGGGCCAGATTTTGAAAAAATGAATGCGTCTTAAATGCTGTAAAATACGGTAGATATATCAAGTGATAAATACTGGTCTGGCTGGTCACGCAATAAAAACTGTCATGTGACTAAAATCTTTTGGTAGCTAGCGATATTAGGGGTGATCAATTAGAAAATTGGGAAATTGGAAAAATAGGTGTTCAATGAATCTCACTTTTGGAAGGCGCTGATCACTAAAAAAAGGTCTTTTTTCAAAAAACAGAACAAAACAGCGGACCCAAAATAAGGAATCAATTTAGGATAAACCTACATTGCAAATCAATCCCTCACTAAAATCCTTCTTTGAAGGTGGGGATTGATTGAAGAATTAAAAAAGAAGCTTTTTCTAATTATAATGAGGAGTGCATGCTTGAAATTTTAGCCTTCTAGCTACATTGGTGCGGCTTGTACGCGTGATACATACATCACCAGCCCGCTAGCTAGCCAGCTGGGCCAACTTAAAAACTGAGGGGAACTTATGTTGGCAGTTTTGGTGACAGTTTTGGTTTATGGTTTCACGCCTTTTTTTTTTTTAGTTATTTACTAAGCATCCTCCCAAATAGGGGATAAATGATTGCTTTGAAAATTAACGTAAGAAATCCTTGCTCCAACCGGAACCCAAGCCCTGATTCCCAGAACTGTCGGTAGATGCACAACTACTTCAACCACCAATCAGGTTCATTCACTTTATTGCTATAGATCTCTGTATGGATATAAAAAAGGTCATCGTTATCTTCCAGAGGGAAGACTCACTTCAGAAGTGATGTTTCAGCGAAGATAAACAAAAAGAATGCAACGTACCAAATGACCGGAAATAGAAACAGGTCTCGTTAGTCACTCAATAGAAACTGCCATGCGACCAACGTCTTTTGGCAGCATGTTGTGTCGGGGATGATCAATTAAAAACAGCAGGGAAATGTGGCGATCAATAAATGGGTCACTGCTTTCGTCTTTTGTTGGGCTGTGACCACAAAAAAAATCTGAATTCTCAGAAAAATCAACAAACGTGAACACTGCCGGACACTAACTAAAAGATCGATCTAGCATAAACCTACATTGTAAATATAACCCTCTCTCTAAAAAAATCTTTTTGGGGATAGATGGGTCAAGTGATGAAAAAACAACTTTTTGCCAGACATAAGGTGTGGAAGTTTGAAATTCAGCCCTCTAGCTCTCTTGGTGTGACCTGTGTACGTGGTACATATATACATGGCGAGCCAGCCAGCCAGCGAATTAGCTACACCGACTTGGAAACTGAAGAAACCTTTGCTGACAGTTTTGATTGACGGTTTCAAATTTATTAAAAATGAATAGATAACAATAAAGCGGTAATGTGTTCAGGTTCACAGAGATTGCCCTAAATAGTACTTTTGCAGTCAGGTAGAGAAGAACAATGCGGTATTGATAGATTGTGACAACGGCGTCAACCATAAGGATATCACTTCACAAGTATTTATTTTTTTACAGGTTTACCCATACCGTCAGAAATGACAGCAGTGTCAATTAGCATAAATAAGAGTATTTTTTCGGTTTGAATGTTACCATGACCCAGGAAAAAAACGGCATATAATAGGCAGAGCTTTTCTACACAACACACTTTAAATGCTCTTACTTGAGGAATAAAACAAATCTGGGTGTTTTTCGACAGTTACGTTATGTTTGAGGAAGAGGACTCAATTTTTTTTTATGTGACTATTATACAGAATCAGACCATTATTTTGTGTCCATTAGGTTTGACATCGATATTGAATTTTATGACTGCATTAAAGATTTTTTTAAAATTGTTTTTTCTTACCAGATCTCATTTTTCGGATAATCCCCAGTTATAGCTTCGCTCTTATTCTGATCTCAATTTTCTAAGGGATCTTTTTTTCTTACCTGGCTTTATATTATGATCACACCTTTTTTGAAAGTTCAAGCCAAAATTGAGAAGGACATTTTCCCTTTTACGAGTCAGAATGGAGGAGAAACTTGAAATAGTTTTTAGGTGTCAAAAGGAACAGGAAATTTTTTTTCTTTGGGGGGGGGCCTCGAGTATTAAAAGTAAGCAGAACAATTTTATTACTTTTTAGGGGTCAGTAGTAAAGGGAAACATTTTTTAAAAACTTTGTAGGGGTCAAAAGTAATTCTGATCTTGTAGTTAATCTGTAGTGTGACTTTCAAAGTCAACTCCTGTGGATCATCATGGTGTGACAGTCCTCTGTCCTGCCATCGAGTTGGACGCTGCATCTGTACTGTACCAAGGGATACACACACACGATCATATATATATATATATATATATATATATATATATATGTGTGTGTGTGTGTGTGTGTGTGTGTGTGTGTGTGTGTGTGTGTGTGTGTGTGTGTAATGGAATAAGGATTCGCTACACAGATACGTTTATGTGTCTGCCCTGTCTGAATTTCTTCGGGCGAGAATCAACTTAATGTTTAATGCTGATTGTATCGAGCAAATCCGTGTTGAAACATATATACAATCACAGCAGCTCCTTTATCAGGCTACATAAAGACTCGTACCCCTTCCAGCTCCAGAAAGGAGTAAGACAAGGTGATACCAGCTCACCTAAACTCTTCACAGCCTGCCTCGAGATGATCTTCAGAAGGCTAGACTGGGAGAGTAAAGGAATTAAAATAGACGGCGAGTATCTGAGCAACCTCAGATTCGCAGACGACATAGCCCTTTTCGCAGAGAACCTACATGACCTCCAACTAATGATAGATGAACTAAATGAGGAGAGCAAGAAAGTCGGCCTACACATGAACTTCAGCAAGACGAAGATCATGTGCAACAACCACATTGGAGATAAGAACACTAAGATCGAAATCGAGGACACAGAACTCGAGAAAGTAGACCACTACATCTACCTAGGGCAACGAATCTCCATGAGACCCTCAAAAGAAGAAGAAATCAAGCGAAGAATCACACTAGGATGGCAAGCCTTTGGCAGAGCTAGCTCAACCTTCAAAAATAATAAGATCCCATTAATCCTAAAGAGAAGGGTGTATAACCAATGCATCCTCCCAATAGTCACTTATGGAGCTGAAACATGGAACTTAACCAAGAAACAGACCCGTAAGCTGAGAACCATGCAACGTGCACATGAAAGAATAATGCTGGGCCTCACATGGAGAGACCACAAAACAGCACAACACATCCGGGAAAAGACAAGAGTTAGAGACATCATAGAATCCATAAAAAATCTCAAATGGCGGTGGGCTGGCCATGTTGCAAGAATGGCAGACAATCGATGGACATCACGACTCACAACATGGATTCCCAGAGACCATATGCGCAACCGAGGCCGGCAAAATATTAGATGGAGAGATGAACTAGATAAGTTCAGGAAGTACTGGCTCCGTGACGCCCATGATAGAGAAGTGTGGCAAATCCTGGGGAAGGTCTATGTCCAACGACGGACGCTAAAAGACTGATGATGATGATGATGATGATGTATCGAGCAATTTATCAAATAAATCCATCGTACATCGGATATGGTATTGCATTATATTGCATTCCTGATTTGAATTATACACACACACACACACACACACACACATATATATATATATATATATATATATATATATAGAGAGAGAGAGAGAGAGAGAGGCTTCTAGCTAATCACTCAGCATACTGTGTTGGGGGTGATCAAATGAAAAAGGCGAGGGTCAATGAATAAGTTACTTCTTTCGCATTTTGTTGGGCAGTAATCACAAAAAGAGTCTGAATCCTTTCTCCACTTTCATTGGAGATTTATTTACGCGTGATACATACATACATACATACATACATACATTGCCAGCCATCCAGGCCAACTTTAAAACTGGAGAAACCTATTTGACAGTTCTGGTTGGTGGTTTCTAATATATATATATATATATATATATATATATATATATATATATATATATATTCGTCTTTATCACCCCTATTTACGTGGTACATTTGAACGATAGTTGCGGGTCACTCTTGTGCCGGGGCGCTCAGTTTGAGAAATATTGCTACACTCATAGATGAAGCAAACCGTTTTCCATTTGAATAACATGAAATCCTTATCTTGGTATGAACGTGTTTGTCTCTCAAGTAAGAAGCATTATTAGATCGTTTCATACAGTGAAGAAGAAGTACAACTGCCTCGAGAAAAATTATCTCTTGTCATGACGTAATGGCAGATTGGTTTCGAGAACCAGAATTAAATTAAAGCACAGATACAGGGACATGGTCCAAACCCCCACTGCTCGGATAAAGCACAAGTGAAAAAATGTTCTAAAGTATCTAAAAAAAGAAATTTAGCAAATAATCCCCCCTAAATAATCATAAAGTAATCGTAGAACCAAAATGCATAATTTGGTTTTTCATCCAACATAAGACGTAATCCGTTTTATCCTTCATAACTGTTTTTATCAATTCACTCTGAAGTAAATTTCTTTGATCGATTTTTTCACTTAATTCTTTTTCAACTCTCGAACTAGAAATCTATAGCCCAGTCGAAAACGCCGGATCACTTATTACATTCTTGTTTTCGATGTTTCGCATTAAGCATGTGAAGAATAAAAGAAGTATCAACAGCTTTGAAAATAGTATTGACAAATTTCGAGAAAATGGAATGAAATATGGATTAAATAGTCAGTATTGGGAACTTTCAGAGAAAGTCTTTGAAATAATTCAAGTTACAAGTATAGCAAAATGCAGAGTGATGAGGCGATGCTGAACTGGAATGAGATTTTCGAATGTTGATAAGATAATATATCATAATGAGATGCCCATGAAAGCCCCCAGCAGTAACCACCAGGCAACTGGTGTGAAATTGCGAATAATAATAATAATAATTCCGGACAACAACAAGATTAGGGCATTGACTGCACAAGACCGATACAAGTACCTAGGTGTCCTTGAATGTGACACGATAAAACGGGAAGAGATGAAGGAGAAAATTAAGAGAGAATACCTCAGAAGGATAAGGAAAATATTAGAAACCAAATTAAATAGCAGAAATCTAATAAAAGGAATGAACACCTGGGCTGTGTCAGTAGTTAGGTATACAGGACCATTCCTAGGATGGACAAAGGAAGAGCTCCAATCAATGGATAGGCGAACAAGGAAACTTATGACGATGCATAAAGCATTACACCCTAGGGATGATACAGATAGGCTATACGTTAAGAGAAAAGAAGGTGGTAGGGGGCTCATCAGCATAGAAGATTGTGTCCAGAGAGCTAAAGTAGTCCTAGATAGATATGTGCAAACAAATAGTGAAGAAATCATAAAGAGCGCGAGGGGTAGTGCAACAAACAATAAAGTAGAAAACAATGGAACAGTATAGCAAACTAGAAAAGAAAAATGGGAAGGGAAAAAATTGTACGGCAAGTTTAAAAGACAGATAAAAGATATAGCAGACGAGAAATCATGGACATGGTTACGAAAGGGAAACCTTAAGAGAGAAACAGAATCGCTCATCATGGCAGCCCAAAACAAAAGCATAAGGACAAACTACATAAAAGCAAAAATCGACAGAACACAGACAAACAGCAAATGCCGCATGTGCGGTGAAAGAGATGAGACAGTAAACCACATAACTAGTGAATGTAGCCAACTCGCCCAGAAGGAGTATAAGCATAGACACGATAGAGTAGCAACGATGATACACTGGGAACTAAGTAAACAAATGGGATTCAACCATGGGGAAAAGTGGTACCAGCACAAGCCAGAGGCAGTTTTGGAGAATGACAACCACAAACTACTGTGGGACTTTGACATCCAAACTGACCACCTCATCCAGGCAAGAAGGCCGGACTTAGTAATAGTAGACAAAAAAAGGAAGGCCTGCCAAATAGTAGACGTTGCTGTACCTGCAGACCATAGAGTAAAAAAGAAGGAGGGTGAAAAAAGGGAAAAATACCAGGACCTAGCAAGGTAGTTAAAGAAAATGTGGAACATGAAAACCAGGGTAGTACCGGTCATAGTGGGAGCACTAGGAACTGTCCCCAAAACGCTGAGGGAGAGACTGGAGGAGATCGGGATTAGGAGGAGGATAGAGACCGTACAGACCACAGCACTACTGGGAACTGCACGGATACTGAGGAAGGTGCTAGAGATATAAGGACTGCAACGAATCGTAGCTCTGTCATGATATGCGAAAGAGAGAGGAGACGTTAGCTGAAGACCTGAGGAGACTTATTGTCACTCAGCCTTCAGCGATAACCACTGGGCAACCGGTGTGAGACTGTAAATCGCAGTATTACTGCGACCTATGAGTACTAGGAGAGGAGGACTGGAGACTTGAGGAGACTTGCTGTCACTCAAACTCAAGCAGTTACCACCAGGCAACTGGTGTGAGATTGCAAATGATAATAATAATAATAATGATAATAATAATGATGATGGTAATAATAATCATCATCAGCAGCAGCAGCAGACATCTCAGTGGTATAATACAGCTCATCTTAAACCTGTAACGAAAGCGCTGGTTGCTACAACATAGGATCACGCATTGAATACCAATTGGCACGCACGCTTCATTCTTAAAATCGTCAGACAAGTGCAGAGCCTGTAATAAATATCAGGAAAAAGGTAAAACACACAGTACCTGGCTGTCTATAAGTAAGGTAAACTGTGCGCCTTGAGAGACATGACTCATTTGCAGCCACAGTTCATTGGAGTTCATGAAGGTTTTTGAAAGAACTGAAAATTGGCGGAGCATAAACCTGAAACTGCATTAGTGAACGAATAATTCAAATTACTTTATGACTTCAATATCATCACTGACAGAATAAATACTGCTAGAAGATCAGACATTGTCATCGTCAAGAAAATCAGACTATTCTGATCGATGTCTCGTGCTCAAAAGTCAGGAATATTGAACTGAAAGAAAAAGGAAAATCAAGCCACACTTCTGATGGTGGTCAGCCAATTTGAAATAAGGAAACCTTATCTCTTTCCATTCTACGCCTATAGCAAGGGTTATCAACTGCTGGACGGCGAGTTGTCTTATATTTTTCAGCTACTGCAGAACAGAAGAATATTGGCCATGTCATAACCTGAATTATCACATTGGTGTGTGACCAATTAAGTGATATTGTCACACGACATAGTAAAAATGTTTTTCTTTATAGTTGGGAATATCAGGGATGTGACAAATGATATAAAACCGTGAAGGAGTATTTTCTTTGTTGAAAGGAATATTTTGGAGGTCGATGGTGGTGATGGTTTTATATCGAGCCTAAAAGAGACCCGACTTGAATTTTGAATCGAATCTCATAAGTCTGGCAGATTATCAAGCACCCGGGCCCCTAAGCTGAGCTTCAGTAAAACTCTCGCTGACCCCTGTGTGTTTGGTGTTTAATTTAGAAAACAAAGTTGTGTTTGTAATATTCGAGACATGAAAAAATACATGCAAAAGAACTGAAATATCAAAAATTATCATGTGTGCACTCATATAAACTATTTTTTTCGCTCTTCTCTTCCGGGCCCCTAGGCTTGAACCTAAACAGTTTCGTGGTTAATCCACCACTGGTTCCACCTTAGATTGATCATCAATTTCCTCAAGGTAAATTAACCATGCTTTACTCGTTATCTGCTTGTTTTTCTCGTTCCTTTGGTCTGGCTCCACAGATGACTACCCTGCTATGGTTCTTTTGATCTGTTCGGCTTTAATCATTGCTTTCACCGGATCAGTCAACAACATTAGTCAACAACAAATTTTCATAAGGCATGTGTTGTGGTGTACTTCATATGGTTCTGGATGCTGATTCCGAAAGGGTAATCACGTCTAGTTTTCATGGTGAGATGGAAGCTGTATTTCAGCATATAACTCTTATGGAGTACCATACAGGGTCAAAAGCTCAACGTTTTTAGCTTGTCCTTATAGTATATTGTATCTTCTTTGTACGTCTTATAGTTAGTAATTTTGATTTTCTACACCGCTACTAATCTTGTTTTGATTTAACATTCGCCTATATTGTCTCATATACAGTGGAACTGAAAACAGAATGAACAGGATGTTGGTCTTGAAAACCTTTTATCGCAAACTTAATGTGATAAAAAATTTCAATTAAGTAGTGCAGTCAGAGATTGAATATCATCACTATTAATTTCAACTAGTTTCTAACTTCATCCTAACTTTTAGGTTTTAAAAGTTTTCTTTCATCACCACTGTGACTCAGGCTGACTAATGGTTGAAGTGACACTGATTTTACACCTTGAACTTGACTACCTACAACCGATATTTCAGATCTAGTAGTCAAGCCTTCGGCAGAGCAAGCTCGAACTTCAAGAACAAAAATTTCCATAATTCCTGAAAAGGAGAGTATACAACCAATGCATCTTCCCGATAGTCACACATGGAGCAGAAACATGAAACCTAACCAAGAGGCTGGCCCTCAAAATGAGAATAATGGAACGTGCGCACGAAAGAATCATGCTCAACTTCACATGGATAGATCACAAGACAACACAATATATCAGGAGAAAAAAAGGAGTCCAAGACATCATAGAATACATTGGAATACTCAAAAGGCAATGGACTGGTAATGTTGCAAGAATGGCAAACAACTGCTGAACAACACAACTCGCAACATGGATCCCCAGAGATCACACGCGAAATTGAGGCCGGTAGAATAAATGATGACAAGACGAACTAGACAAGTTCAGGAAGTATTGGCTCTGTGACGCCTGTGATGGACAGAAATGGTGAATCCTGGGGAAGGTCTATGTCCAACGAAAGACGATAAAAGAATGATGATGATGACGATGATGATGATGATGATGATGATAATGCTTCTGATGATGATTCTTTTATAAAACCATATTTTATAACAGTAAATTGGAAAATATTGTTGGAATAAAGACTACTTGGTGTCAAATATAAACATCAACAAGCATTGAATATTGACTGTAGGGAGTTAAGTTTAAGGCGTAAAATCAGTCTGTTCAACTATGTGGTTCCTGTGGCCGAATGGTTAAAAGCGGCTTGACGTATACTGGACTCGCTTTGGTGAGAGGCTATGAACTTGATTCTGACCATGGACTTACTCTTTATTTCCGATTACGCAGTTTAATCGTTGTAGAATTACGATCCGAGTCAAAGTTGTAATAAAAAGTAACTAAAAGTTAAAATGAAGGTAAAAACTAGTCAGAATTATTGATAATACAATAATCCATCCAATGATTGAAAAAATACATCTAATATCTATTCCAATAACCTATTTGCAAGAGATTGCTCGATGTTAATACTAAAATTATTTTGTTGCAATTGGTTTAACAATTTTTTTTTTGTTGTAACTATTAGTTTACTCGTACCGTCAAAAATGGATAAACATTGCATTTTAGACACATGGATAATTGAGATTTGCATTGCAGTGAGATTGTTGAATAGCTTTCTACACACATTGCATTTTAGACGTGGGCAATAGAGATACGCGTTGTTTTGAGCTTGGAGGATAGCTTCTGATACACATTGCATTTTATATACGTAGATAATAGAGATTTGTATTGCAGTTAGATTTGGAGAATGGCCTTTAATACACATTGCATTTTATATACGTGGATAACAGAGATTTGTATTACAATGAGCTTGGAGAATACTCTTTTATACACATTGCATCATTTAAGTTTGACAAAAATGATATGATAAGCCTCTAAAGAAAAAGATATGACGGAGCGTATAAAGATGTTAGAGAAAAATACGATTCCGGACAAATTTCTTAAAGCAGTTGCACATGATCTTTGAATTGAATAATTCGATATCTAATGTATTTGAAATGTAAGCTCTAGTCCTTTTTTTCAGTTGGTATCAAATTGTCTGATTGATAAACTGACCTTGCGACAAACTAACCGGTGACCAATTGACCGGTGACCAATTGATAGGATACTATTTTCATTATTTCTTCGTCATCAACATCACTATCATTCGTTGGACATAGACCTTCCCCCCAAATACACCAGATCTTTCAATCCTAGGCGCTGCGGTCTCGTTATCATTAGAACGTGGCTAAATCGTCGTGTCATTTTGTTTTTTGCCGGTCAAAATTTCGCGTATGATCTCAGGGATCATTGTTCTGATTCTCGTATCCAGTGGTTGTCTGACACTCTTGCAACATGACCAGCCCATTGCGATTTGAGTTTTCTGATGTTTTTTTTTAATGACATTTTTCAC